>JAPJBO010000173.1:0-309088 GCA_030068145.1 Diplonema papillatum | reverse complement strand
TGCTGTTGCTGCTGTTGCTGCTGTTGCTGCTGTTGCTGCTGTTGCTGCTGTAGGTGCTGTAGGTGCTGTAGGTGCTGTTGGTGCTGTTGGTGCTGTTGGTGCTGTTGGTGCTGTTGGTGCTGTTGGTGCTGTTGGTGCTGTTGGTGCTGTTGGTGCTGTGGTGGTTCTGTTGGTGCTGTTGGTGCTGTTGCTGCTGCTCCTCGAGCTGCTGCTCATCTTGTTCCTGCTCATCTTCCTTCTTCCCTCTTGCTGTTGCTCTTCCTCCTGCTTCGGCTCCTCTATCTGCCGCCCCTCTAGCTGTTCTATCCTCTAGCTGCTGCTCATCTTGCTTCTTTCTCTCTTCTTGCTGCAGCTCTTCCTCCTGCTTCTGCTCCTCTTTCTGTTGCCCCTCTAGCTGTTTTATCCTAGCTGCTGCTCCTCTAGCTGCTACTCATCTTGCTTCTTCCCTCTTTGCTGCTCCTCGAGCTGCTGCTCTTCTTGCTCCTGCTCATCTTCCTTCTTCCCTCTTGCTGTAGCTCTTCCTCCTGCTTCTGCTCCTCTATCTGCTGCCCCTCTAGCTGTTCTATCCTCTAGCTGCTGCTCATCTTGCTTCAGCTGCTAGAATGACCAAAAATGCCCAAAGAGCCGCGCCTGAATGACGGCGAACGGCGCCAAAGAGCGGTACTAGAGCGACTGCAAATCTCCAAAGCACCTTTGTTTGAAGGACTGCAGAACGGTGCCAGGTTGACAGCCAATGGCCAAGGATTGGCACCAGAATTAACGAACAGCGTGACACGTGAATGGTGTTGTTTGGCTGAACAGGAAACTGTCCAAACCTGTCAAAGAATCCTGATCAATCATCAGGCAAAGACAGTTGGATAAACAACAAAGACTGCCTGCGTCTGCCGCGCTTGCAGCGCGTTTCCGAGGAACACCACCAGGAGGTGCAGGTCAGATTTTTGTCCCTCATGTCAAACAAGCAATGAGCCATCGTCTGGACTTAGAAGCGGAGGATGATGAGGAATATCCTTTGTGTGACTCTTGATCCCTTTGAAGAGTTTTCTGCAGTTCACAGGGCCACCTTGCCAAAGGAGCTCTCAACAATGCGATGAGTACCCGCTCTCCTGATGTCGAAATGGGGGGGAAGTTCCGATCTTCGAAAGAACGTCGTTCGTCTGAACTTCGAATTCCTGTGAGGGTTTCTTCAGATGCATCGGTCAAAACCATCATCAAATTGAGCACACACACCGCTATCTGCACCTGTTCACATTATCGCAAAAAGAAATGGCATACTTCATTGTTTCCGGTGGGCGCCAAAACAACTGTCATTGAACCTCGTCATCCCGCCATCTTTTATTTTGGTGTCATGTTCTTCCAGTTGTTTTTATTACCTTTTTTGTCGTTTCAATTTGAATGGTTTCAACTTCTTCTTGCTCGAGTCGGGCCTCCCATAGATGAGAGGCCCCCTTTCCTGGACAAGACGGCCGCCTTCTTTCAAAGGTTCGGGATTCACGAGGGGCCCGCTAGGGCCACCGAGACTATAAATATTTGTGGCTTCAAAACCCGTCCGCCGTCACAGTAAGATTTTCCTTGTTTAAAATTCACCTTCGTCGAAAATTTTTATAAAACTCAAAAAAAAAAATTCAATAGGGTCCCCTACAGAAATCCGTAAATAGCCTATAACAGTCCAGGTGTCAGGATACTATAAATATTTGTGGCTTCAAAACCCGTCCGTCCGTCACAGTAAGATTTTCCTTGTTTAAAATTCACCTTCGTCGAAAATTTTTATAAAACTCAAAAAAAAAATTCAATAGGGTCCCCTACAGAAATCCGTGAAATAGCCTATAACAGTCCAGGTGTCAGGATACTATAAATATTTGTGGCTTCAAAACCCGTCCGTCCGTCACAGTAAGATTTTCCTTGTTTAAAATTCACCTTCGTCGAAAATTTTTATAAAACTCAAAAAAAAAAATTCAATAGGGTCCCCTACAGAAATCCGTGAAATAGCCTATAACAGTCCAGGTGTCAGGATACTATAAATATTTGTGGCTTCAAAACCCGTCCGTCCGTCACAGTAAGATTTTCCTTGTTTAAAATTCACCTTCGTCGAAAATTTTTATAAAACTCAAAAAAAAAAAATTCAATAGGGTCCCCTACAGAAATCCGTGAAATAGCCTATAACAGTCCAGGTGTCAGGATTGGTCGGGTTTGCAGCACAGGTTTGTAACGTTTTTGTGCACAGCACCACCTCACTTCAGGTATTGCTGCTTTGAAGAATCCAGGGGCAGTCCAAGTGCCCCCCGATTGGGAATTAAAAAATTAAAGGAAGAATTCGACATACTGTACTCACACTCTTGTGGCTTCCCCCTTTTGCGCATCGCTTCATCGATATATTGCTTCATCGATTCATTGCTTCATCTATTGCTTTGTGTTTCTTTGTTGACTTCTTGTGCAGCAAGCTGGACCCTAAGTGCAATGCAAACAACACACCTTTCGTTCTGCCACTGTTTGTTGTAGGTGCTGTTGATGCTGTTGATGCTGTTTGAGGGGCTGTTATGCTGTTGATGCTGTTGATGCTGTTGATGCTGTAGGTGCTGTAGGGCTGTAGGTGCTGTTGGTGCTGTTCGGTGCTGTTGGTTGCTGTGATGCTGTTGTATGCTGTTGATGCTGTTGATGCTGTTGATGCTGTTGATGCTGTTGATGCTGTTGATGCTGTTGATGCTGTTGATGCTGTTGCTGCTGTTGCTGCTGCTGCTGCTGTAGGTGCTGTAGTGCTGTAGGTGCTGTTGGTGCTGTGGGTGCTGTTGGTGCGGTTTGCTGTTGGTGCTGTTGATGCTGTTGGTGCTGTTGGTGCTGTTTGGTGCTGTTGGTGCTGTTGGCTGCTGTTGGTGCTGTTGATGCTCTTGATGCTGTTGATGCTGTTGATGCTGTTTGATCTGTTGATGCTGTTGATGCTGTTGATGCTGTTGATGCTGTTGCTGCTGTGCTTGCTGTTGCTGCTGTTGCTGCTGTAGGTGCTGTAGGTGCTGTAGGCGTAGGTGCTGTAGGTGCTGTTGGTGCTGTTGGTGCTGTTGGTGCTGTTGGTGCGCTTTGCTGTGGTGCTGTTGATGCTGTTGTGCTGTTGGTGCTGTTGGTGCTGTTGGTGCTGTTGGTGCTGCTGTTGATGCTGTTGATGCTGTTGTTGCTGTTGATGCTGTTGCTGCTGTTGCTGCTGTTGCTGCTGTTGCTGCTGTTGGTGCTGTAGGTGCTGTTGGTGCTGTTGGTGCTGTTGGTGCTGTTGTGCTGTTGGTGCTGTTGGTGCTGTTGGTGCTGTGCTGTTGGTGCTGTTGGTGCTGTTGGTGCTGTTGGTGCTGTTGTGCTGTTGGTGCTGTTGGTGCTGTTGGTGCTGTTGGTGCTGTTGGTGCTGTTGGTGCTTGGGCAATGGTATGTGTTTGTTTCTGCTTCCTGACTCCTGCTGACGCTCCCCCCTCATCTTCTGCTTCTCTATCTGCTGCCCCTGCTGCTGCCAGCTGTTACCCTGGCTGCCCGCTGATGCTCATCTTGCTTATTCCCCTGTTGATGCAGCTGCTGCTGCTTCTCTATCTGCTGCCCCTCTAGCTGTTGCTCCTCCAGCTGCACTCATCTTGCTTTGTCCCTCTTTGCGGCTCCTCTAGCTGCTGCTCCTCTAGCTGCTCCTGTCTTGCCTCCAGTGGTTGCTCATCTTGCTTCCTTCTTGCTGCTGCTCCTCGAGCTGCTGCTCATCTTCCTTCTTCCCTCTTGCTGTAGCTCTTCCTCCTGCTTCTGCTCCTCTATCTGCCGCCCCTCTAGCTGTTCTATCCTCTAGCTGCTGCTCATCTTGCTTCTTTCTCTCTTGCTGCAGCTCTTCCTCCTGCTTCTGCTCCTCTTTCTGTTGCCCCTCTAGCTGTTTTATCCTAGCTGCTGCTCCTCGAGCTGCTGCTCATCTTGCTCCTGCTCATCTTCCTTCTTCCCTCTTGCTGTAGCTCTTCCTCCTGCTTCTGCTCCTCTATCTGCTGTCCCTCTAGCTGTTCTATCCTCTAGCTGCTGCTCATCTTACTTCTTTCTCTCTTTTTGCTGCAGCTCTTCCTCCTGCTTCTGCTCCTCTATCTGCCGCCCCTCTAGCTGTTCTATCCTCTAGCTGCTGCTCATCTTGCTTCTTTCTCTCTTGCTGCAGCTCTTCCTCCTGCTTCTGCTCCTCTTTCTGTTGCCCCTCTAGCTGTTTTATCCTAGCTGCTGCTCCTCGAGCTGCTGCTCATCTTGCTCCTGCTCATCTTCCTTCTTCCCTCTTGCTGTAGCTCTTCCTCCTGCTTCTGCTCCTCTATCTGCTGTCCCTCTAGCTGTTCTATCCTCTAGCTGCTGCTCGTCTTCCTTCTTCCCTCTTGCTGTAGCTCTTCCTCCTGCTTCTGCTCCTCTATCTGCTGCCCCTCTAGCTGTTCTATCCTCTAGCTGCTGCTCATCTTACTTCTTTCTCTCTTTTTGCTGCTCCTCGAGCTGCTGCTCATCTTGTTCCTGCTCATCTTCCTTCTTCCCTCTTGCTGTAGCTCTTCCTCCTGCTTCTGCTCCTCTATCTGCCGCCCCTCTAGCTGTTCTATCCTCTAGCTGCTGCTCATCTTGCTTCTTTCTCTTGCTGCAGCTCTTCCTCCTGCTTCTGCTCCTCTTTCTGTTGCCCCTCTAGCTGTTTTATCCTAGCTGCTGCTCCTCTAGCTGCTACTCATCTTGCTTCTTCCCTCTTTGCTGCTCCTCGAGCTGCTGCTCTTCTTGCTCCTGCTCATCTTCCTTCTTCCCTCTTGCTGTAGCTCTTCCTCCTGCTTCTGCTCCTCTATCTGCTGCCCCTCTAGCTGTTCTATCCTCTAGCTGCTGCTCGAGCTGCTAGAATGACCAAAAATGCCCAAAGAGCCGCGCCTGAATGATGGCGAACCGCGCCAAAGAGCGGTACTAGAGCGACTGCAAATCTCCAAAGCACCTTTGTTTGAAGGACTGCAGAACGGTGCCAGGTTGACAGCCAATGGCCAAGGATTGGCACCAGAATTAACGACCAGCGTGACACGTGAATGGTGTTGTTTGGCTGAACAGGAAACTGTCCAAACCTGTCAAAGAATCCTGATCAATCATCAGGCAAAGACAGTTGGATAAACAACAAAGACTGCCTGCGTCTGCCGCGCTTGCAGCGCGTTTCCGAGGAACACCACCAGGAGGTGCAGGTCAGATTTTTGTCCCTCATGTCAAACAAGCAATGAGCCATGCGGAGGATGATGAGGAATATCCTTTGTGTGACTCTTGATCCCTTTGAAGAGTTTTCTGCGGTTCACAGGGCCACCTTGCCAAAGGAGCTCTCAACAATGCGATGAGTACCCGCTCTCCTGATGTCGAAATGGGGGGGAAGTTCCGATCTTCGAAAGAACGTCGTTCGTCTGAACTTCGAATTCCTGTGAGGGTTTCTTCAGATGCATCGGTCAAAACCATCATCAAATTGAGCACACACACCGCTATCTGCACCTGTTCACTTAATCGCAAAAAAAAATGGCATACTTCATTGTTTCCGGTGGGCGCCAAAACAACTGTCATTGAACCTCGTCATCCCGCCATCTTTTATTTTGGTGTCATGTTCTTCCAGTTGTTTTTATTACCTTTTTTGTCGTTTCAATTTGAATGGTTTCAACTTCTTCTTGCTCGAGTCGGGCCTCCCATAGATGAGAGGCCCCCTTTCCTGGACAAGACGGCCGCCTTCTTTCAAAGGTTCGGGATTCACGAGGGGGCCCGCTAGGGCCACCGAGTGCGGGTTTGCGGGTTTGCGTCAGCTTCAGGCCGCTAAAAAGCTCGAAGTCAATTGCGAGATCAAAGAACGTCGCAGAGGCGTCGCCTCCTTGCTCCGCCCATCGCTTCGAGGAGCTCCATTTTGCCATCGCTACGAGCATCTCTTGCGAGTCGGGCCACGCTGTGGTGCTTGGCCGGGCTCCCTGCACATCGATGGGGTACACAGCAGTCGGTGGTTTCGGGCACCATCCCCACGGGTAGGTGTCGACAGAAAACTCCTTTCTCCGACAATCCTTCTCAACTAATGCATTATCGGCTTCTATCGACCCTTCTTACGCGGCATTGTCGGCTTCTGTCGACCCTTCTTACGCGGCATTGTCGGCTTCTGTCGACCCTTCTTACGCGGCATTGTCGGCTTCTGTCGACCCTTCTTACGCGGCATTGTCGGCTTCTGTCGACCCTTCTTACGCGGCATTGTCGGCTTCTGTCGACCCTTCTTACGCGGCATTGTCGGCTTCTGTCGACCCTTCTTACGCGGCATTGTCGGCTTCTGTCGACCCTTCTTACGCGGCATTGTCGGCTTCTGTCGACCCTTCTTACGCGGCATTGTCGGCTTCTGTCGACCCTTCTTACGCGGCATTGTCGGCTTCTGTCGACCCTTCTTACGCGGCATTGTCGGCTTCTGTCGACCCTTCTTACGCGGCATTGTCGGCTTCTGTCGACCCTTCTTACGCGGCATTGTCGGCTTCTGTCGACCCTTCTTACGCGGCATTGTCGGCTTCTGTCGACCCTTCTTACGCGGCATTGTCGGCTTCTGTCGACCCTTCTTACGCGGCATTGTCGGCTTCTGTCGACCCTTCTTACGCGGCATTGTCGGCTTCTGTCGACCCTTCTTACGCGGCATTGTCGGCTTCTGTCGACCCTTCTTACGCGGCATTGTCGGCTTCTGTCGACCCTTCTTACGCGGCATTGTCGGCTTCTGTCGACCCTTCTTACGCGGCATTGTCGGCTTCTGTCGACCCTTCTTACGCGGCATTGTCGGCTTCTGTCGACCCTTCTTACGCGGCATTGTCGGCTTCTGTCGACCCTTCTTACGCGGCATTGTCGGCTTCTGTCGACCCTTCTTACGCGGCATTGTCGGCTTCTGTCGACCCTTCTTACGCGGCATTGTCGGCTTCTGTCGACCCTTCTTACGCGGCATTGTCGGCTTCTGTCGACCCTTCTTACGCGGCATTGTCGGCTTCTGTCGACCCTTCTTACGCGGCATTGTCGGCTTCTGTCGACCCTTCTTACGCGGCATTGTCGGCTTCTGTCGACCCTTCTTACGCGGCATTGTCGGCTTCTGTCGACCCTTCTTACGCGGCATTGTCGGCTTCTGTCGACCCTTCTTACGCGGCATTGTCGGCTTCTGTCGACCCTTCTTACGCGGCATTGTCGGCTTCTGTCGACCCTTCTTACGCGGCATTGTCGGCTTCTGTCGACCCTTCTTACGCGGCATTGTCGGCTTCTGTCGACCCTTCTTACGCGGCATTGTCGGCTTCTGTCGACCCTTCTTACGCGGCATTGTCGGCTTCTGTCGACCCTTCTTACGCGGCATTGTCGGCTTCTGTCGACCCTTCTTACGCGGCATTGTCGGCTTCTGTCGACCCTTCTTACGCGGCATTGTCGGCTTCTGTCGACCCTTCTTACGCGGCATTGTCGGCTTCTGTCGACCCTTCTTACGCGGCATTGTCGGCTTCTGTCGACCCTTCTTACGCGGCATTGTCGGCTTCTGTCGACCCTTCTTACGCGGCATTGTCGGCTTCTGTCGACCCTTCTTACGCGGCATTGTCGGCTTCTGTCGACCCTTCTTACGCGGCATTGTCGGCTTCTGTCGACCCTTCTTACGCGGCATTGTCGGCTTCTGTCGACCCTTCTTACGCGGCATTGTCGGCTTCTGTCGACCCTTCTTACGCGGCATTGTCGGCTTCTGTCGACCCTTCTTACGCGGCATTGTCGGCTTCTGTCGACCCTTCTTACGCGGCATTGTCGGCTTCTGTCGACCCTTCTTACGCGGCATTGTCGGCTTCTGTCGACCCTTCTTACGCGGCATTGTCGGCTTCTGTCGACCCTTCTTACGCGGCATTGTCGGCTTCTGTCGACCCTTCTTACGCGGCATTGTCGGCTTCTGTCGACCCTTCTTACGCGGCATTGTCGGCTTCTGTCGACCCTTCTTACGCGGCATTGTCGGCTTCTGTCGACCCTTCTTACGCGGCATTGTCGGCTTCTGTCGACCCTTCTTACGCGGCATTGTCGGCTTCTGTCGACCCTTCTTACGCGGCATTGTCGGCTTCTGTCGACCCTTCTTACGCGGCATTGTCGGCTTCTGTCGACCCTTCTTACGCGGCATTGTCGGCTTCTGTCGACCCTTCTTACGCGGCATTGTCGGCTTCTGTCGACCCTTCTTACGCGGCATTGTCGGCTTCTGTCGACCCTTCTTACGCGGCATTGTCGGCTTCTGTCGACCCTTCTTACGCGGCATTGTCGGCTTCTGTCGACCCTTCTTACGCGGCATTGTCGGCTTCTGTCGACCCTTCTTACGCGGCATTGTCGGCTTCTGTCGACCCTTCTTACGCGGCATTGTCGGCTTCTGTCGACCCTTCTTACGCGGCATTGTCGGCTTCTGTCGACCCTTCTTACGCGGCATTGTCGGCTTCTGTCGACCCTTCTTACGCGGCATTGTCGGCTTCTGTCGACCCTTCTTACGCGGCATTGTCGGCTTCTGTCGACCCTTCTTACGCGGCATTGTCGGCTTCTGTCGACCCTTCTTACGCGGCATTGTCGGCTTCTGTCGACCCTTCTTACGCGGCATTGTCGGCTTCTGTCGACCCTTCTTACGCGGCATTGTCGGCTTCTGTCGACCCTTCTTACGCGGCATTGTCGGCTTCTGTCGACCCTTCTTACGCGGCATTGTCGGCTTCTGTCGACCCTTCTTACGCGGCATTGTCGGCTTCTGTCGACCCTTCTTACGCGGCATTGTCGGCTTCTGTCGACCCTTCTTACGCGGCATTGTCGGCTTCTGTCGACCCTTCTTACGCGGCATTGTCGGCTTCTGTCGACCCTTCTTACGCGGCATTGTCGGCTTCTGTCGACCCTTCTTACGCGGCATTGTCGGCTTCTGTCGACCCTTCTTACGCGGCATTGTCGGCTTCTGTCGACCCTTCTTACGCGGCATTGTCGGCTTCTGTCGACCCTTCTTACGCGGCATTGTCGGCTTCTGTCGACCCTTCTTACGCGGCATTGTCGGCTTCTGTCGACCCTTCTTACGCGGCATTGTCGGCTTCTGTCGACCCTTCTTACGCGGCATTGTCGGCTTCTGTCGACCCTTCTTACGCGGCATTGTCGGCTTCTGTCGACCCTTCTTACGCGGCATTGTCGGCTTCTGTCGACCCTTCTTACGCGGCATTGTCGGCTTCTGTCGACCCTTCTTACGCGGCATTGTCGGCTTCTGTCGACCCTTCTTACGCGGCATTGTCGGCTTCTGTCGACCCTTCTTACGCGGCATTGTCGGCTTCTGTCGACCCTTCTTACGCGGCATTGTCGGCTTCTGTCGACCCTTCTTACGCGGCATTGTCGGCTTCTGTCGACCCTTCTTACGCGGCATTGTCGGCTTCTGTCGACCCTTCTTACGCGGCATTGTCGGCTTCTGTCGACCCTTCTTACGCGGCATTGTCGGCTTCTGTCGACCCTTCTTACGCGGCATTGTCGGCTTCTGTCGACCCTTCTTACGCGGCATTGTCGGCTTCTGTCGACCCTTCTTACGCGGCATTGTCGGCTTCTGTCGACCCTTCTTACGCGGCATTGTCGGCTTCTGTCGACCCTTCTTACGCGGCATTGTCGGCTTCTGTCGACCCTTCTTACGCGGCATTGTCGGCTTCTGTCGACCCTTCTTACGCGGCATTGTCGGCTTCTGTCGACCCTTCTTACGCGGCATTGTCGGCTTCTGTCGACCCTTCTTACGCGGCATTGTCGGCTTCTGTCGACCCTTCTTACGCGGCATTGTCGGCTTCTGTCGACCCTTCTTACGCGGCATTGTCGGCTTCTGTCGACCCTTCTTACGCGGCATTGTCGGCTTCTGTCGACCCTTCTTACGCGGCATTGTCGGCTTCTGTCGACCCTTCTTACGCGGCATTGTCGGCTTCTGTCGACCCTTCTTACGCGGCATTGTCGGCTTCTGTCGACCCTTCTTACGCGGCATTGTCGGCTTCTGTCGACCCTTCTTACGCGGCATTGTCGGCTTCTGTCGACCCTTCTTACGCGGCATTGTCGGCTTCTGTCGACCCTTCTTACGCGGCATTGTCGGCTTCTGTCGACCCTTCTTACGCGGCATTGTCGGCTTCTGTCGACCCTTCTTACGCGGCATTGTCGGCTTCTGTCGACCCTTCTTACGCGGCATTGTCGGCTTCTGTCGACCCTTCTTACGCGGCATTGTCGGCTTCTGTCGACCCTTCTTACGCGGCATTGTCGGCTTCTGTCGACCCTTCTTACGCGGCATTGTCGGCTTCTGTCGACCCTTCTTACGCGGCATTGTCGGCTTCTGTCGACCCTTCTTACGCGGCATTGTCGGCTTCTGTCGACCCTTCTTACGCGGCATTGTCGGCTTCTGTCGACCCTTCTTACGCGGCATTGTCGGCTTCTGTCGACCCTTCTTACGCGGCATTGTCGGCTTCTGTCGACCCTTCTTACGCGGCATTGTCGGCTTCTGTCGACCCTTCTTACGCGGCATTGTCGGCTTCTGTCGACCCTTCTTACGCGGCATTGTCGGCTTCTGTCGACCCTTCTTACGCGGCATTGTCGGCTTCTGTCGACCCTTCTTACGCGGCATTGTCGGCTTCTGTCGACCCTTCTTACGCGGCATTGTCGGCTTCTGTCGACCCTTCTTACGCGGCATTGTCGGCTTCTGTCGACCCTTCTTACGCGGCATTGTCGGCTTCTGTCGACCCTTCTTACGCGGCATTGTCGGCTTCTGTCGACCCTTCTTACGCGGCATTGTCGGCTTCTGTCGACCCTTCTTACGCGGCATTGTCGGCTTCTGTCGACCCTTCTTACGCGGCATTGTCGGCTTCTGTCGACCCTTCTTACGCGGCATTGTCGGCTTCTGTCGACCCTTCTTACGCGGCATTGTCGGCTTCTGTCGACCCTTCTTACGCGGCATTGTCGGCTTCTGTCGACCCTTCTTACGCGGCATTGTCGGCTTCTGTCGACCCTTCTTACGCGGCATTGTCGGCTTCTGTCGACCCTTCTTACGCGGCATTGTCGGCTTCTGTCGACCCTTCTTACGCGGCATTGTCGGCTTCTGTCGACCCTTCTTACGCGGCATTGTCGGCTTCTGTCGACCCTTCTTACGCGGCATTGTCGGCTTCTGTCGACCCTTCTTACGCGGCATTGTCGGCTTCTGTCGACCCTTCTTACGCGGCATTGTCGGCTTCTGTCGACCCTTCTTACGCGGCATTGTCGGCTTCTGTCGACCCTTCTTACGCGGCATTGTCGGCTTCTGTCGACCCTTCTTACGCGGCATTGTCGGCTTCTGTCGACCCTTCTTACGCGGCATTGTCGGCTTCTGTCGACCCTTCTTACGCGGCATTGTCGGCTTCTGTCGACCCTTCTTACGCGGCATTGTCGGCTTCTGTCGACCCTTCTTACGCGGCATTGTCGGCTTCTGTCGACCCTTCTTACGCGGCATTGTCGGCTTCTGTCGACCCTTCTTACGCGGCATTGTCGGCTTCTGTCGACCCTTCTTACGCGGCATTGTCGGCTTCTGTCGACCCTTCTTACGCGGCATTGTCGGCTTCTGTCGACCCTTCTTACGCGGCATTGTCGGCTTCTGTCGACCCTTCTTACGCGGCATTGTCGGCTTCTGTCGACCCTTCTTACGCGGCATTGTCGGCTTCTGTCGACCCTTCTTACGCGGCATTGTCGGCTTCTGTCGACCCTTCTTACGCGGCATTGTCGGCTTCTGTCGACCCTTCTTACGCGGCATTGTCGGCTTCTGTCGACCCTTCTTACGCGGCATTGTCGGCTTCTGTCGACCCTTCTTACGCGGCATTGTCGGCTTCTGTCGACCCTTCTTACGCGGCATTGTCGGCTTCTGTCGACCCTTCTTACGCGGCATTGTCGGCTTCTGTCGACCCTTCTTACGCGGCATTGTCGGCTTCTGTCGACCCTTCTTACGCGGCATTGTCGGCTTCTGTCGACCCTTCTTACGCGGCATTGTCGGCTTCTGTCGACCCTTCTTACGCGGCATTGTCGGCTTCTGTCGACCCTTCTTACGCGGCATTGTCGGCTTCTGTCGACCCTTCTTACGCGGCATTGTCGGCTTCTGTCGACCCTTCTTACGCGGCATTGTCGGCTTCTGTCGACCCTTCTTACGCGGCATTGTCGGCTTCTGTCGACCCTTCTTACGCGGCATTGTCGGCTTCTGTCGACCCTTCTTACGCGGCATTGTCGGCTTCTGTCGACCCTTCTTACGCGGCATTGTCGGCTTCTGTCGACCCTTCTTACGCGGCATTGTCGGCTTCTGTCGACCCTTCTTACGCGGCATTGTCGGCTTCTGTCGACCCTTCTTACGCGGCATTGTCGGCTTCTGTCGACCCTTCTTACGCGGCATTGTCGGCTTCTGTCGACCCTTCTTACGCGGCATTGTCGGCTTCTGTCGACCCTTCTTACGCGGCATTGTCGGCTTCTGTCGACCCTTCTTACGCGGCATTGTCGGCTTCTGTCGACCCTTCTTACGCGGCATTGTCGGCTTCTGTCGACCCTTCTTACGCGGCATTGTCGGCTTCTGTCGACCCTTCTTACGCGGCATTGTCGGCTTCTGTCGACCCTTCTTACGCGGCATTGTCGGCTTCTGTCGACCCTTCTTACGCGGCATTGTCGGCTTCTGTCGACCCTTCTTACGCGGCATTGTCGGCTTCTGTCGACCCTTCTTACGCGGCATTGTCGGCTTCTGTCGACCCTTCTTACGCGGCATTGTCGGCTTCTGTCGACCCTTCTTACGCGGCATTGTCGGCTTCTGTCGACCCTTCTTACGCGGCATTGTCGGCTTCTGTCGACCCTTCTTACGCGGCATTGTCGGCTTCTGTCGACCCTTCTTACGCGGCATTGTCGGCTTCTGTCGACCCTTCTTACGCGGCATTGTCGGCTTCTGTCGACCCTTCTTACGCGGCATTGTCGGCTTCTGTCGACCCTTCTTACGCGGCATTGTCGGCTTCTGTCGACCCTTCTTACGCGGCATTGTCGGCTTCTGTCGACCCTTCTTACGCGGCATTGTCGGCTTCTGTCGACCCTTCTTACGCGGCATTGTCGGCTTCTGTCGACCCTTCTTACGCGGCATTGTCGGCTTCTGTCGACCCTTCTTACGCGGCATTGTCGGCTTCTGTCGACCCTTCTTACGCGGCATTGTCGGCTTCTGTCGACCCTTCTTACGCGGCATTGTCGGCTTCTGTCGACCCTTCTTACGCGGCATTGTCGGCTTCTGTCGACCCTTCTTACGCGGCATTGTCGGCTTCTGTCGACCCTTCTTACGCGGCATTGTCGGCTTCTGTCGACCCTTCTTACGCGGCATTGTCGGCTTCTGTCGACCCTTCTTACGCGGCATTGTCGGCTTCTGTCGACCCTTCTTACGCGGCATTGTCGGCTTCTGTCGACCCTTCTTACGCGGCATTGTCGGCTTCTGTCGACCCTTCTTACGCGGCATTGTCGGCTTCTGTCGACCCTTCTTACGCGGCATTGTCGGCTTCTGTCGACCCTTCTTACGCGGCATTGTCGGCTTCTGTCGACCCTTCTTACGCGGCATTGTCGGCTTCTGTCGACCCTTCTTACGCGGCATTGTCGGCTTCTGTCGACCCTTCTTACGCGGCATTGTCGGCTTCTGTCGACCCTTCTTACGCGGCATTGTCGGCTTCTGTCGACCCTTCTTACGCGGCATTGTCGGCTTCTGTCGACCCTTCTTACGCGGCATTGTCGGCTTCTGTCGACCGTTCTTACGCGGCATTGTCGGCTTCTGTCGACCCTTCTTACGCGGCATTGTCGACTTCTATCGACCCTTCTTACGCGGCATTGTCGGCTTCTGTCGACCCTTCTTACGCGGCGTTGTCGGCTTCGGCCTGGCGGGGACTAACTTCGGGGGCGTTGGCACGTGGTGGCCCTTTTCGCAGCAGGCTGGCGGCCGCCGTTCCGCTAGCGTCGGTAAGCCGCGGCAAACGCCACACGGACCGCGGTCGTGATCCCGGCAGCCAAAAAATACAGTTGAGGTCAGCGCTCAGAAGGGTCGGAGTTTTTACGTATCTGAGAAGGACCGTGCGACGTCCTCAGTCACAACCTCCTCCATCAAGCGGGCGCGGGACCGGTGTTACTCGCGGGCGGTGTCGGCGCTTCCGGCAGCGCAGACGACCCCGCCAGACGAGGCTACCATGGCGCAGCTCAGGGCCCTCCACCCGGCTGCCGAGGAGTGGCAAGGCGACCCGGCGATGCATACGAACCATTGCCTGCGGCGAGATTCTGCGGAGGGTGGCCGGAAAGGTCCTCGCGTCCTACCGGGTAGTAAAGGAGCTCGGCCAAAGCGTGCTCCTGCGAAGCGGGCAGGTCGGTGTCGGGGTGAAGGCCGGAGCGGACGCGGGAATTCTCGCCGTCCGTAGGGTGGCGGCCATGTACCGCAGGGAAGGCGGGCAAGGGCATCCTCCAGATCGACCTGGCGAACGCATTCAACTCCCTGCAGAGGGAGGCGATCATTCAAAGCGCCAGCAGGCATGCCCCCCAGGTCTTGGCGTACACCATGGCGGCATACGGGAAGCACTCCATACTGCAAGTTGGAGACCAAACGCTCACTTCCGAGCGTGGGGTGCAACAGGGGGACCCCTTGGGGCCTCTCCTCTTCAGCCTGGCGCTGCAGGACGTCATCGCGCCGCCGCCGCCGCCGGCCGAGGCTGCGGCAGCGCCACAGGTCGGCCCGGCAGTCCAGCCGGCGCCGGAAGAGGCCCCGGGGGCGGGCGCTCAGGCTCCGCGGCCGGAGGAGCCCGCGGACCCCGCAGGAGCCGTGGAAGGCGGAGAGGGCCCTCCTGAGCAGGGGCCACCGCCACCGCACGAGCCGGGGCCAGCGCAACCGCCACCCGAGGACCCAGCCCACGGGGGCCCGGCGGAGCCCGGAGAGCCGGCCCTCGCGCTCCCGGGCCCGATTCCGCCGGCGCCGGTGGCCCAGATACCGCGAGGCGCCCCCGAGGATCCGGAGGGCGCCGGGCCAGTAGCACAGGAGCCGGCACCTCAGGAGCAGCCGGAGGCCGCGCCCAACCACTCAGCGCTGAGCCGGGCCAGCCTCGAGCTCCTGACGTTCTACCTCGACGACGGGGTAACGGGCGGGGAACTCGACTCGATCGCGCGATGGCTGTGCGAGTTCGAGCGGCGAGCCGCAGCAGTCGGTCTGAGCCTCAATAGGGGCAAGTGCAGACTGGCGATTGCCCCGGGCGCCGAGGTACCGGCGGGCCTCGACGGCTTCGAGACGTGCTCCCTCGACGAGATCGAGCACCTGGGAGTGCCGTGCGGATAGCCGGAGAAGATCCGCGCGTTCGTTGAGCGGGTGGCACAGGGCGCCGAGAGGAAGGTAAGGGTGATCGCGTCCCTACCTGACGCCGAAAGTTCTGTGCCGGCTTCGTTGGAGTGGTGCACCTCATGCGCGCGACAGGGTCCGTCTTCGACTACGCGGGCATCGACCGCGTCACCCAGTCCTGTCTCGCGACGATCACCGGGATCGAAACCGATGACGCGTCGTGGACACAGGCGTCACTCCCCGTCAGGATGGGCGGCCTCGGCCTCCACAGCTGTGCGGACGTGAGCGGGATTGCCCACATCGCCGCGGCGCTGGACGGGGGGCCGCATCTCCCGCCCTCGTGGCCCCGGCCCTGCTGCCACACCTCAGTGGTCCTTCGTCGACCCGCGCCTTGCAACCTATGAATCCGTCCTGGAGAAGATCCAGGACGTCATGAGCCGAGTACGAGGGGCGAGGACAGAAGGCATGGTCGTCCGCCTTGGCCACCGAGAAGAGGAAGAACCTTCTCGAGTCGCTGACGGAGGAGCTCGGCCACTCCGGCCAACTGCAGGGTCAGGCCCTGACCCGGGCTCAAGACCGGATCCGGGCGCGGATCCAAAGCGGCTCCGGCAAGCACGCTTCGGCGTGGTTGTACGGCAACCCTGAGGCGGATACCGCAATGTGGTTGTCTCCGGCCGAGCTGGCGGTGGCAGTCCGGCTTCGGTTGGGGCTTCCAATTGCGGCCGCGCCGGGGGAGTGCCGCCTTTGCGGGCACGGTGCGACCGACGTCAACGGATCGCACGCCCAGACGTGTTTCGGCAGCGGCCGCCGAACGCGCCTTCACAACGCGCTGCGCGACATCGTCGCCGACTTCGCTCGACGAGGACTGCTCGGTCCTTCCATCGAGCGAGCCGTGTTCGCTAACGCGCGGCGCAAGCGCCCGGACATCAGCTACGTCCGGGATGGCACCACCGTCCTACTTGACGTCGCTGTCACGTACCCCCTACAACTCTCGCAGCCGCACTACGCAGCCCGGGCGGCGGCGGAGCCAGGGGGCGCAGCAGCCGCGTACGCTGTAGCCGTCAAGGAGCGTGTCTACAACGCAATCATCGCCAATGAGCCAGACCCGCGGGAATGGAAGGCGGTGCCGCTAGTTGTAGACACGTTCGGGGCCTGGTGCCCAGGAGCAATCACGGAGCTGCGGCACATTGCCCGCGCCAACGCCCTCCGTGAAGACCGGACCGTTTCGGCCGCCTGCCAGGACCTCTTCCACCGCTTGAGCTTTTCTATAGCCCGAGGGGTGGCAAGGATCGTCATTGCATCTGGTGGGGCGCGACCGGACGAAGCGGATCCACCCTGATGCAGGGGGTAGAGTCACTGCATCGCGGGTTTTTTTACCGGGTCGGACCTGTTAGCAGTCACGCGCAGGCCAGTCCCGTGTCGCTGTGAGACAGGCGTTCACAGTGTGTTGAAGAAGCATTTCTTTGGACTACCGCTCCGGAACCGGCAGCCCCGCTGTACCAACATGGCAAGTACAGTGTCCCGCGCTCCAACCTACGTGTGTTCTGGTTAAACCGCTGCCAACGTTCTTTTTAGCTGTAACAAATACTGTCTCCAGGGAAGCAGAAATTGTTTGTTGCATAAAAGAAGAGGCACCGGAGCACGAGCGGCCCCTATTCGGACCCCCCCTCCCCCCTCCTTCTCACCACCGTAAGCGACAGATAACCCGGGATGGGACCCGGCGGAAACTAAGCAAAAAAGCGGCTGATCGCCTGATATGATGAATTGCATGCCACACGGAGGAAAAACCAACCGACCCACTTGACGAGGACTCGACGAAGCGGGAAGTCGATGTTGGGCGCTAACATTGCGGACGATTCAGTCTTGTGTACTGATCCGCGATGTTCTGGAGCGACGGAACGTAGCTGATGTTCAGCCGGCTCCTGGATGAGGCCAAGCTCTTGTTGATCAGAGTTAGCAGCTGCATCGCATCCTGACGAAGCGTGTAGCCGCGGCGTACGCAGCCTATCACCGCCTTGTTGTCACAAAGCAGGTTGATGTCCATGCTCGACTGGGCGTGGACCGCGTGCTCTACGGCCCGAACGACGGCGTATAGCTCCTTCATGAAGATGTCCGCGTGGAGCAACTCCGAAGGAAAGCCCCCATAGACATGGAACCCGTCTGCCACGAATGCCCATGCCGACATGCTGGCGTCGGAGACGACATCAATCGAACGAGTGTAAACCGGTCTACACCATTGCCGCCAGGCGTTACCCCGCATGTCGGAGCACTGGGCAGCGAGGCAGCTCTTGACCGCAGCTGGGCAAGGCGCGACGGAGTCCCAGAACGCGCTGCGCGGCCGCGGACATCCAATGCAAGAGGGGAAGTACCTCGTGGAGAGGGTACCCCATCACGTGGCACGCCAGAGCAGAGACCCGGTCAGTTTCCACCACACGCGAACGGGAGCCGCACTGAACTCCAGGATCTGGCCCATTACCGGTCCGGCCTTCCCTATCCAGGATGGGTCCACACGCCATCTCTTTGCTGCGAGGTCGAGATCCAGTCCCAGCAGCACCGCGCGGGTAGAAGGCTTGGACCAGCTCCCGATGGTCAAGCCGTACTTCGAAGTCAAAGCCTTGAAGCGAGCCGAGGCTTCCATAACTTCGGCCTCAGTGTCCGCCACGAAGATCACGTTGTCGATCCACGCGAGGACCTCAACGTCAACACCCTGGGCGGCGGCAACCGCAAGCTCCAGCGAGACCGCCTGGGCCGCCTGAGGCGCGGCACGGTAGCCCATCGGCAGGCGCGTCATCCACATCAGCCTGCCCTCAACACGGAAACAGAAATACTTCCTGACCTCTGGAGGCAGCGCAAACTGGAAGAAAAAGGAGCGGAAGTCGAACTCAGCCACCCACTTGCGGGACAGCACCGTAGTCACGATGGTGGCGTAGCTGGGCAGGTCGCAGGGGGGCAGAGGCACGTGTGCCGTAGCCCGGTTGATGGATTCGCAGCTGAGGATGAAGCGCAGCTGACCGGGGGCCCGTTTGTCCACCGTAAACGCGCCGTGGAACCAGCGGGAAGACGCCGCTTTAGGGACCGGTGCAGCGACGTCCAACTCAAGCAAGCGATCGACGTGCGGCATCATTCGGGAGTTGCGGGGCCCCGGGCCGGATACGAACGAGCCCGGCTTCAGCATGGTGGCGATAAACGCGGCGTCGAGGACCCACCTCATGTTGCTGCGGAGGCTGGGGAAATCCTGCAGAAGCGCTTCGTGATTGAACGGCGGGGCGGTCGCAGCGATCTCTCCGTCATACGAGGCCTTCGTGACCCGTTTCCCGCTACTCGCGTCTAGCCAGCCGTTGGCGTAGTCATACCCCTGCAGGATCTTGTCGAGATGACGCGGCCACAGCGATTGTTTGGCGGGGCCGCTGTTCACCCAGTCCTTTGCAAGGCAGCTGTGCCCGGGGCTGAGAGCAGGACCGGCTGCCAAAGGTGATGCGGAGTGTATAAGCGCGTCGTCCTGGGATTCAGGTGTCGCCCCACGTTCATCGCCGTCTGCTCGCCCTCCAGGAGGGCCACCCAGCTCAGCGCGGCATGTCTGATGCGGTGCGACGACACCCCCAGCTCCTCTTGTAGGAAACTGTTGTAGGCCTGTCGTGACAGGTTGGGGAACAGGGGCGCCTTGGTGCCCAGGGCCGGCCGATGGATCGTGATCCATTCCCAGAAAGGCGTCAGAAAAGGACCGCTTCGCGGTAGCAAGAGACCCTGGCCTCTTGAGGTAGGGTCGGTCTTCCCGCCGACGAACAGGATCATGACCTGTCCTGTGTCCACCGACCACATGTGGTCCAGCCGAATCCGCTGCAGATCCACGAACCTGCAAGCCGTCGACCACTGGAACCGGAGGGCCATGGCGTGCAAGGACGAGCCTCGTGAGACTACCAACTGTATCGCCGCCTTGGTCGGAGTCCGTCCGGCGTCGCGGGTGCGTCGGGAACTGTTCCATGGGGGGGGGGGGGGGGTACCCACCCCACCCAGGGTTAGCAACTTCGTTTTGGGTCTCAGGCTTAGTATCAGCACTGCCCCCCCCCCCCCCCCCCCCCCCTAGGCATACATCCGATCCGACTCGTATTCTCGCATATTCTCGTATTGGGGGGTCGCGGCCCCGATTCTCGCAAAATTCTCGCATATTCTCGCAATTCTCGCATGATTCTCGCATATTCTCGCACGTGCGAGAATATGCGAGAATGCGATAACTCACAGTACGGGATGCTTGAACACATGAGAAACCGGCAGGAATCAACGTTTTGGGTCGTCTTCGCGGCGTATTTTGCCGCCACTGGGCCTCCCAACATCTCCAGCTGCTGCTTCCTTTGTGTAGTGAACTTTCCTTTCCTCCTCTGCCTTCACTGCCACAGTTCGTTTCGTCTGTTCGTGGATGCAGGCTTTCAAAGCTGTTTGTGAACTCGTTGCGGAGCACTTGTTGTGAAGCGTGTTTTCGACCTATTCAAGCATTGAAAGCAATGCCATGGAGCAACCAGAGTTGTTGTCGGCGGCGTATTGTGTCCTGAAAGCAAGGCACAAATGCCAGCTGCAAAGTTGCAGTTGGCGTAGCCTTATTTCGTTCTTTTGCTATCTTCACTTGGTATTCCTGCCGGTGCCTCGAATACGGGTCAAATACATGGTTCTTCAGTGGTTTACACATTCTCGCATTTCACTCGTATCATTCTCGCATGCGAGAATATGCGAGAATTTCATGCGAGAATGCGAGAATCATTCTCGCATACGATGTATGCGGCCCCCCCCTGCTGGAGTACATCGTGTATTTTATTTCCCTCCTCTGGGATGGCTGCCGTGACGAACCTAGCTTCTTCGTATCACATGCGAAGAGAGAGAGAGTTTGAATAGAGCATCTCTTTGGTATCAGACCTTGTGCACTAGCTTCGTTTAACCGTGAATCTAAGAATCAGGGTGCCCGAAACTCTCGCCTTCATTTTATTTCCACTCTCCTCCTAATCATACAATACCTGAGGAAAAATGCCGGTACACACGGGTAGCACGCGCCGCCGGGCCGTACGGTCAGCCGTCCTGATGATCCTGAATGGGCGGCGGCTGAGGAAGCTGCCATGGAACCCTTGCGAGCCCGAGGCCCCCCATTCGCCGGCGGGACAGGGGGAGAAAGCCGGTCGCAGCTGAAGACCGGCGCAGAACGGTCGTCGGGGCTGGTCCCCCCGGCCGACTGCAGACTTGAAGGACCTGGCGGGAGTACGACGGAGGCTCTACTCCTGCCTCCCGCTGACAGCGCCGCACAACACGAAGACCCGGGAAGCGCATCCACGAATGCACCCGGGCACTCGGAATTAGCTCATCCTACCCTTTGCGACAGCCGTTTCCCGACACGACAGAAACAACGCTTGCCCGATGCAGGCTTCTCGCCTCGGCAGGTCAGATGGTTGAAGTCGCGAAGGTCCAGGTTGCTCAGGGGGAGGAGGCTTTAGCTCCGGCTCCCCCCATTTCTACGACCCTCCTACCGCAGTTCCTCTCGGGTACCTCCCACCAGAAACGAGAGGTCTCATTCCGGGCATGCCGAGTGCGGGTTTGCGAAGTACCTTTACTACCCTCGTGCTCGTGTGGGCACTAACAGGCGTAAACGTGATCCACCAGGAGAAAACGTTGCGGGATTCTCGTAGTACCGTGGTAAGCAAACAAATCAGGGATTCGCTTTTCTTCCCCCCTCCCCCGGCTTTGCGGGTTTTCGTTTCGACGTTCTGTGATAAGGTGTCATTCAGGTTTAAAACCACTGTTGTTGTTAAGCGTTGAGTGATGTAAAATGCAAGTGGCATAAAGGCAGGTGAGCACTTTGTTTGTTGTTAGGCAGCACGCAGAAACCTGCCGTGACACGTGTTCAAAGTAAAGAGGAAAAGAACATGAAAGGAGGAAGTGTGTGCTTGGGCGTTCACCTACAACGTTGAGACCAAAAACAGGACTGCGTAGTTGCGGAATCTTTTCGTTTAGCTCATTCGCGGCGATAGGCGCTTCGTACGCTCACTTGTTATGTCCATAACCAGTGAACTGCGCACAATGCACCTGCATTTCTTGCTTGCATTTTGCGCTTTGCGGTGGCATGGGAAGTGATCAGATCGGTAGGGGAAAGGAGAATGCATGACCAACAAAATCAATTGAAGGAAGAGACTCTAAGAAGAAAGAAGTGCGTAGTTTTGTTTTATTCTTTTACTTGTTTGTTGTCGACAACATATTGTGGTTGAGGTGTCATTCAGATGTAGATCTAAAACCGCCCACGTCAGATTTTGTTAAGCAGCGGCTGCCAAAACTTGCCGTGACACCTATTTGGTGCAAGGTAAAGGAGAAAGTTGGAAGTAATTGGGAACTTGATATTTGTTGAGACCCTCGTAGCTCGCTGGGTCAGGCGCGCCAGGTATGTGCTGGGCTAATTCCTGTCTGGGCTCGGACTGTGAAGTCCTCTTGGGTTTCCGTCGCAAGTTCTCTCGTGTATGCCTACACCGAACCAGTTTGCGAACGGGTTTCCGGACCTTGTTGTCGTTACACCACAGAAGCGACACTTCGGCACGGTGGCTTGTGAGTCGGGAAGTTGTGTTTCTGGGAT
Organism: Diplonema papillatum; assembly: GCA_030068145.1. Taxonomy (NCBI): domain Eukaryota; phylum Euglenozoa; class Diplonemea; order Diplonemida; family Diplonemidae; genus Diplonema; species Diplonema papillatum. The sequence continues at coordinate 287,177 of JAPJBO010000173.1, read as the reverse complement.
GTTCGCCGGCGGGCTTGCCTGCGGGTCTTGCGTTTGTGACGGCGTCGGCGGTGGCAGCTCTGGTGTAGCCGGTCGGGCGGGTGGCTGTTCTGTTGAGTCCAGTCGAGCGGGAGGCTGCTCTGGTGACTTTGGTTGAGCTGCCGGATGTTCCGGTTGTTCTTCTGTTCGTAGGGGTAAATCACGCGGGCACGCCAGTTCTTCTGTACTTGTCGAGGAAGCGGTGGAAGGGTTGCGTGGAGGGTCCGCGTGTGGGTTGTGAAATTCTGTGAACAGTCTGTCGGAGAAGGCACCCCGTATTGGGATGTAATGCACTTGAGCGATATATCCGAGCATTACGGGGGTGCCTGACTCACCTACTGTCTGCGTGTGAAACTTGTTTCTCTCTACTCTAAGAAGAAAGAAGAAAGCATCCGCCGGTAGAGTAAATCAACTGCCTTCGGGTGAGCTAGTCTGACACTTGTTGTCGTAGGGGGGGAAGAAGAAGAAAGTGAAGAAGAAAAACGCCGCTCCTGATCCAGAAACGTGACGGTCAACCACAGCTTCCAAAGCTTGAGTCGGAGGCAGCACAGTACTACAACTCCGTCCGCTCAGCCCTGTGGCTGACCAGCTTGTGTTCAGCGCGAGCGCCAAGCCCCAAGGTGCGCCACGCCTTGATGCTATATAGTTTGGGAAATAGGTAGCCGCTTGACCCACAAGCACATCCTTTCGCCAATGACTGTCCACATCAAATCACCACCGGATCCTCTTGATGAAGTCAATGCGTTCTGTCTGCCACTTTACCTGTCGTTCCAGGACTTGCCCGCAGTGTTCCATTCTCAACATCAACGACACCCCCTTGTCCCATTCCGCCTCCGCTTTAACCTGACAACCACACGAATGGTTGCTCATTTGTGTTGCCGACAATCAACCAGGGTACAGTCTGGTGTCTTCCGACGTTTCTTGTTATCCTTCCTATGGGTGGTGGTTCTGCTTTCAATCCGTTGGGATTTTTCAGAGTTAAGGTTCGCTTGAAATTACGGGGTTTTAGGGTCTCCGTGTGACCGTTGATGAATGGGTTCTCTTACAGCAAGAAAGGATGGTTACGGGACCGGGGTTGTATATTTAGTGCACGCTTTCGTTATGGGTTATGGCTAGCCATATCCTTTGTTGCATTAGTGTGATTGTCAGGCCTTCGACTACCCTGAGCAACGCACTATGCACACTCCGTGTCTACGTCACAGCAGATGGAACGCGTCTGTTGCGTCGCCGCGGAGGCGGCCTACGAGTGTGGCCTCCCGGCCGGAGCCATGGTTGGATGACCCTTCGCTCGTTTACACCAAGTACATTCCTTCGTGGAGCGTAGTCTTTTTTGTTACTAATCATTTTATTTCCCTTCACTGGATGGCTGCCGTGACGAACCTAGCTTCTTCGTATCACAGAGAGAGAGAGAGAGGGATCAAGAACTTCGTGAACGAAGTGAGTGAAGTTCTGGACGAACTTATACCGAAGGGCGGACTTGGCGTGCGGGGGGGTGAACCTGTTGGTCAAGTACGAAAAAACACAAAGACCGCAGGAGCACACAGCAACTCCCCTCCCGAAAAACTGTACTGTTCGGGCGGTTTTATTTTGCAGACTCATGTTCTTTATGCGGCATGGTATCGGGATTTGTATCTTTCGTGGCACAAGTAGTGCAGTTTAGTGGTCTAGCTTGGTTTGCCGTTTATCTTTCTTGTTAGCAAGCACACGAGTGCGAGGTTTGAGGGCAGCAACGCGGCCGGTCCGAAATAAGCCCGAGGTAAGAAGTTCGGATCAAGAACTTCGTGAACGAAGTGAGTGAAGTTCTGGACGAACTTATACCGAAGGGCGGACTTGGCGTGCGGGGGGGTGAACCTGTTGGTCAAGTACGAGAACATTTCCGGAGTTGGGGCTTGCACTGATAAACGAAGCAACGGACGATCAGCATCAACTGACCAAACGTGATGGAAATGATAAGGCAAAAGTTTCTTGTTCTTCGCGTGTACAGGGTATAAACCTCTCGAGGGACCCCCTGGGCCCCATCAGAGACTCGAGAGCATCTCGAGTGCTCTGAGGGACGGAGAAAGGATGCGTCGAGGGCATCCCCCGGGTGTAAGGATCGGCACACTGCAGGTTCGTGGGAACCCAAAGAATCGTCAGTGCAATGTCAAAGCGGTCCAAAGTGGCGAATAACCTCGTCAGGAGGTGATCACCGAGGAAAGGCTTACAATGTCCTTTCAAGACCGCCAGAACAACGCCCATGTTGTCCACGTGCGCACGTAAGCGGCAGGAGCGACCCATCAATCTCGCTGTCTCCTCGACCAATACCAGCAGCGCGAATAGCTCCTTCAGGAAGATGGAACAGTCGCTCAACTCCCGAAACGCGCCCGACTTGACAACACCACCGTCGACCTCGACCACAGTGGCCCAGGCGTGGTCAGAGGCGTCACTCCAACCTAGCACCTCCCGTCCTACTGACGCGGCCGGAGAGAACCAAACGTTCCCGCAAAGTTCCTCCAGTTCTGCCTCTAAAGTCCTCCGTGATGACAACGGGAGGGAGATCTCCGAGTCCCAAAAGGACTTCCCCTCACCTAGTTTATGTGACCATTCCCGTACGAGGCTTAAAAGCTCATGCCTGAAACACAGCCTGCGCCGGAGTGCGTAGCAGCGCCACATGAATCTTCCAAACCAGCCGAAGAGGCGCCGCGGCGTAAGAGGAATACCACACATCCAGGATTCGTACGTGGAACGCACCCACGAAGGATCCATTCGCACGGAGCGGTTGACGAGGTCAAACTGCATGCCGAGGGCAACCAGTTCGCGGACCGCCACCAGCGGCTCTTTGATCTCCAGATTAACGTAGGAGAGGATCGACTGGAAACGGGCGATCTTCTGCTGCAATTCGTCCTGATGATCCGCGCCGAAGAAGAAATTGTCCACCCAAGCGAAACCGCCAACCAAGTGCGCCAGGCATGTCGCAATCCTCTGAGCGATCGCCGGGGCCCAGCTGAACCCCATAGGCAGACGCTTAAGCCGGAAGGACTTGAACACCCCGCGAGCCGACGATAAATTAACTGTGAAGAAATTCCTCACGCCTGGATCCAGGGGGATCTGGTAGAAGAACGACTTGGCATCGCAGGCCGCCACAAACTTCCAACCGAGGAGCAGGTCCACTGCTGCCTCGAGGCGCGGCAGACCCATAGGGGGTGGAGGCAAACAAGCCTCATTCACCTTTCTGCCATCGACAATCACCCGCAATCCACCCGATCTCTTTTCCACCGTGAACATCGGTAGACTGAACTCGACTGATGCTAGATCAATCGGCTCGATCAGGTCGTATCCCACCAGATCGGCTTCATGTCTCAACATTTGCCGCGAGGTAGAACGCTTCCTACCCGGCGCCCCCTCCCAGCCCGGCAACAGAATGGACTGGAAGACCTCACGGCTTTCTATCACGGCCAAAAGCTGAGACAGCTCACCGGACTGATCAAGCGCCTTCACCGCAGCAAGGTCCATAACATTCGTCGAGATGTCAGCGATCTGCCCTGGAACAGACACTTGACTCGGCGGCCCCGATCCTACCTGGATCCCCGAGTATCCCTGAAAGAAATTGTCCTGCTCATCTGGAAGGTCCACCAAGGTCACCGAGTCAAGGTCATCCGCATATGGATCATAGCCCCACGGCACCGGCAAGGAAGTCGTACGCCTCAGTCGCGCTCTGCCTACCCAGGCTCCCGGAAAGACAGGCCTCAGTACAGCCTCTGCGAGAGGGTCATGGCCTGGTCGACCCGCTCCAGCTCGCCCATCGGGAGGTATCGCAGCAGGGCCTCGATCGACGAGTGATTCGAGACCAAACGTACCTGCTCGAGGCTGGACCCCGAGCGGAAGAGCGCTGTGCAAGCCCCCCTCCGTAGCGAGTGGCACGTGAGGACCGGGTTGACGCGCTTCAAGGACCTCGCCACTCTCGCCGTGGTGACCGGGAACAGCGTACCGTCCGGCCCGGCGTCGCGCTTCAACGTCTCCAAGGCAGCCCGGTCCCTCCGGGTCATTGCCACCGCGGACACAGCCCCCAGGTGGAACGGGTCGGATTTCGTCCACCACCACTTCACCTTCGCGCCCTCCTCCACAATCTCTACGTCTTTGCCTCTTAGACGAACTACATCGCCCACCCTCGCCGCAGCCCTCCAGGAAAACAGGATCGTCATCCGCAGCGCAGGGTCGCGGCAGGACCCCAGGGCCTGTCTCACCTCCGCGAAGGTCGCCGGCACTGCCTGACGTTCGGGTATATTCGCCCCCAAGCGCAGAAGTGCGCGGCGAGCATCCCGAATCACCTGAGACCCCTCGAGGTTCACCCCCCATCTCCTCTCCGCCGAGACAAGAGTGTTGACGTACGTTAGTGCAGACGGAATCGTGATGTCTCCCCGGCGCATGCACCGAACGACGAACAGAATGATTCCCGTCGCTACGTCCACTACCCCATCCAACTCTTCGTTCGCGAAAGAGAGGAACACGCGGAAGCGGCGGTGTACCGATGCAAGCCGTGCCCACGTCGAAGGAGCGAGGGCTGCCGACAACAGCCCCCTCGCGTCCCTGTGGATCAGCCTCATCTCGCCACCCGCCAGTGCAGGTTCCATCTTCAGCGGACGACCTCTGCCCCGTGGCTGGACTTCGCGGGGCGTCGGAGCCACGTAACCAACGCCCCTCGGTCCATTTCCCTGAAACAAAACGGGGTGGGGTTTCAAACGAGGAGCACACCCGCCTACTTCCTTGATTTCTTCGAACCGGCTTCGCCACCTTTGCCGGAGGACGTAGCCTTCTCCGCCTTCCCGGCCTTTTCCTTCTCCGCCTTGTCGTTCAACCGGTCGGCCGCCGCCCATCCCGACTTCAGGAAGTCGGGTGCTTCCTCCGTCCGCCAGTGCCGCTGCATCGCTGATGCCTGCCGCCAGTCGGAGCGGCCACGCAGGAGAACCTCCTGACGCCGAATGGCTGTCATGGCAATACGGACCAGAGCCGCATCCGCTTCTTCCGGAGTCTCCACGGCCCCGGCATGTTCGAGGACACACATCAGTATGTCTAGGAGGTTGTCGTGCTCGTGGCTTTGAGAGCCACTCGCCCCACCGTACCTCCTTTGCAGTTCGATGTAGACTGCGGCTCGTCCTTCCGGCGACAGAGACACCCACCGCTCCGGTTCCAACACGCGAGCTCCAACGAGGATCCCCCCCGCCGCACGCGGCCCGGCGGGGGGCAACTCGTTTTTTGCCCGCGCGGCCTCGAGCTGCATCTCCAGCTCGCGGATGCGCTTCTGAGCGTCACCTGTCTCCCCCTCATCGATGTCGGTGTCGCTATCGCCGCCGCCCCCGTCCTCCGACTCACTGTCGCTCAAAGACAGCACCTGCGGCCTCGCCGGCGCCTCGGGGTTCGCCGCGTCGTACGCCCGCATCATCTTCGCGAGCCGCCTCTCGTTCAACGACGTGAACGCCAGCAACCAACAAAGCTGCCACTGTGTAGCCGTCCCCTCCAGCTCGAAGCCGTACTTAACGGCCACAAAGCGCATGCGCGCCTCCCTCCCCTCCCACGCGTTGAACAAACGCTTTTTCTCCAGCACTGCCGGAGCGTTCGCCTCGAAGGGCACGTCCGCCGCATCGAGCGCGGCGCCCTTTCTGTCTGACAGCGCCTTTAGGGCTGCCTTCGCTTGGTCGGCGTCCATGTTTTTGTTCTTCGCGTGTACAGGGTATAAACCTCTCTGGGGGGGGTTTTCCTGTATTAGCACTTTTTTCGTTGGCTTCGTTTTCTCTTTCATGTGCAACCGTTTTTTTTTTTTTTTTGTTTTTGAAGTATAGAGCTCACTAGGACAACAAACGGAGGCTGGGCCTTAGCCTTTTGAGAGGGAAACATCGGGAACATGAATGTACCTGGCCATCCTTTAGCTCCGTTAGGTCGGGAGGAGGAACGGTTTCCGGGGTGCCTTGTTGTCGGCTCCGGTTAGAAGTCCGGTTGGGGAGCTTCTTTCTGGCTCGTGCCGTGGCCCGAGAGGGGAAGTTCAGGGAGGGAATTGCACGCTCTTTCGTTTTTCTTGGGGGTGGTTTCCTCCCCGTGTGTCGCCTCTTGCTGTGGTTTGCTTGGGGCTTCTCTGCTGTTTTCGTGCGGTTCTGCCCCAGCATTCTCGTTTTTCGCACGAGCGCTGCGGCGGAGTGGGGAGGAAGTAATGGATGTAGGAGAAGGAATGTGAAAACGGGAAAAAGGAGTAGATAAGAGGAAAAAGAAGGAATGTTTAAATGATGACGGGATGATGAGGCGTAGAGGAGGGTGTGAAGGGTAGAGCAACAGTGGAGGCATAAAAAAAAAATAAAAAAAAAGTTTCAAACGTACTGTCGCCTTAGAGAGGCGCAAACTACGAGTGACATAGAAGGGAGGGAAAAAGAGGGATGACGCTAATCTTTAGGGCGGTTTGTGTCTCTGCTTTGCTGTTTTGACACTGGTTTACCTCTCATCATGCTGAGATTGTTGTGGGGCCCCCGAGAGCGTCAGTCATGTGATATTTATGAAGTAAATAAAAAAAGAAATAAGTAAAGAATGGGTTGCGGGGATGGGGGCGAGGAGGGGATGAAGGGGGGAAGTCAAGCTTAGGCCAATTGTCTCTGATGTCTCTGCATGCTTGGGTCGTGCTGCGCCCTCCGTGTCTTTTTCTTGTTGCTTCCTGTTTCCCTGGCGCCGTCCCTTCTTTTTTTTTGTTCGTGCACTTTCAAGCATGCCGTACATACATCTGGAGATGGTCTGGGCCCTCACCTCCTGGGTGGTGGGGCGGAAGAGACCCGGTGCCGTTGTGGGGGCATTTGGGAGATAGAATCGCAAGGAGGAGATTGAAAGACGAAAGAAAAAAAAAGAAAAAAGTTTTCGTTGACCGCACTACCCTGAGCCCAAATCCTGGACGTGGTTTCAGGTGGCAAATTTGGCAAATGATCATGATCAGAAGGTCCTACTTGAGCGGTTCAGTTTCCTCACACATTGCATGTGGCTAAAAAAAAAAAAAAAACAGAAGTTTTTGGTTCGTCTTGGCGGGCGGCGGGAGCTTCGCTTCGGCTTCTGGCGCGGCTCGCCTTCGGCGTCGGGCGCTCTACCGGGAGAGGCGCTACCCTGACCCCCCTTCGGCCACTGCGTCGTCTCGGCGGCTCGACAAGACCGCGTCCGCGAACTCCTGAGGTACCAGCCCTCGGCTGGCAAAGTATCCCAGCGCCAGGTGCGGGTTCTTTCCGACGACATGTCGTGTCGTTCGGTCCTCTGGTGCTAACCCGGCCAGGTCCCAGTAGGCCGTGGCTGTCCGTTGTTCCGGAAATGTTCCCGTCAGTACAGATGTACTATTAAAAATACTCGACGTAGCTGCTTCGACTCCGAATGGAAGGGCGGAAATATAGAGGTAAGGGGCAAATACAATACAAACACAATCTGATTTGTTCTTCGCTTACACCACCGTGTGTTGTTTTCTCACTCAGGACTTTTGACCTGTTGTGTTTGTGTGATTTGTCGTGTAGGGGTAGACCCGCATGACCTCACGTCCGTTCAACGCGTGGTTCGGTAGTTACAGCACTTGGGATCCCTTCTGTTCTTTGTCGGGCAGCATCGTCGAGCATTTCCTTTCAAGCTGGCGCTTATGTAAAAAAAAAAAGACACAAAGACCGCAGGAGCACACAGCAACTCCCCTCCCGAAAAACTGTACTGTTCGGGCGGTTTTATTTTGCAGACTCATGTTCTTTATGCGGATGGTATCGGGATTTGTATCTTTCGTGGCACAAGTAGTGCAGTTTAGTGGTCTAGCTTGGTTTGCCGTTTATCTTTCTTGTTAGCAAGCACACGAGTGCGAGGTTTGAGGGCAGCAACGCGGCCGGTCCGAAATAAGCCCGAGGTAAGAAGTTCAGAGAGAGAGAGAGAGAGAGCAACATAAAACAAGTCAAAAGTGTGTGGCGAAAGGGTGTGGGCCTCCACCGTCAGGTGGGCCTCCACCGTCAGGTGGGCCTCCACCGTCAGGTGGGCAGGCTAGTTTCGGGGTGGCTCCGGGACAGGGGCGGGGTTGTCACGCCTTAGCAGTCCCAGGGCCTCTCCCCTCCCACCTATATGTGTTCTCGCTGTCATCGCTACCGCGCTGACAATTTCGAGAGAGAGAGAGAGAGTGGAGAGAACGACAGTGAGGGTTTGGAGGAGGACGCGGTTGTGTGGTAACCTGATACGTGTGTGTGTGTGCGATGATGTGGGTTTGCGTGGCAGCCTGATACGTGTGCGCTGGCTGTTACACGAGCTTGATGCTCCGCATGGATGCTTGGTGCCGTGTGCCGTGGGCACCGCCCGCTGCACACGGGGATTCGTTGACAATAAAACCTCGGAGGGAAAAAGACTGGCGTGTTTATCCCACTCAGTACTTGTACCCCGCCTTAAAAAAAAAACGGGGGGAAAGCGGGGACTTTCCCCGCTTTTTCCCAGCTTTTTAAAAAAGCGGGGGAAGCGGGGAAAAAAGCGGGGGGAAAAATGGGGATTTTCCCCGCTTTTCCCCCCCTTTCTAAAAAGCAGGGGAAAGACGGGGAAAAAGCGGGGGATCAGACAACACAATTCTAGGGGGCATCAAATGTCCTTGAAGCAAAATTGAAGCTTTGAGTCATTTTTTTAACAGTCAAAGGTGTGACCTCATATCCTTGCGAAACCACACAAACACACCATTCCGCAGCATTGCGCAGGGTCTTTGGGCGGTTCTTCCACATTTCTGGATGTTTCGAAAAGGTGTCACCCGCCGCCAGCCAGAAATGTGACCAGCGGACCAACAGGAGTCTCAAACACAAAAATTTCCTCGAAGGAATGTACTTGGTGTCGGTCACAAACGGTCCCGGACACGGTTAGCCATTCCTCACAGTGAAAGCGACAGAACAACAGAACAACACAATTCTGGACGAATATGGGCGAACAGGTCATCCACACCTGTCGGGGCATGCGTCGACGAGGCTCGAAGGTCCTCGAGTCGTGCTTCCGAAAGATATTCCTGCACAGACCAAGCGCGGAATGGTTCGGACGGGCCCGGACCCCCTTTCCCTATATTGGGCATCACCCCTTTTCCCGAACTGGGGGGTCGGCGACGCGCACACGCAACCTTTCCCCCGTGGCCAAGAAGGTCGCCCCAAAGAAGCAAGGCAGGGCGGTCGCCCCGAAGAAGCAAGGCAGGGCGGTCGCCCCGAAGGTTGTCTCGAAGGCCCCGAAAGTCGCCCCGAAAGCCGTTTCTTCGGCTGGCAGCGACGGTGACAGCGACGGCTATGAAACCGAAGCGACTTCGGCTGCGACTTCCGCAGCTGCGCGCTCGGCATTCTGAATACATGCCCAGTTGTAACTGGGGTCGACTCGGGGTTTCCAACCCTGACCCATCGGGCCTATTACCCCCCAGGAGCAAACTGGACCACACACGTTCCGACACTCAAGAAAATCATCGAAGATTTTTCCAGCGGAGAAAGGACGGTGATGGAACTAGTCTGCAAACGAGTAGAGACGCAAGCATCAGACAAAAAGGCGAACCCAGTGGGCACGATGGACCCCTGAGGGACCTAAGCGGATAAGCCGAACAACAGCGACCCCGAGATTTCGATCCCGAGATGGTGTATTTCGACCTTATGCTTGTTTGTGAAGTTCAGCTTAGTGCGTGCTTGTGGTGATCGGTGGGGCACCCAAAAGAAATGTTTGTTTTATTCTCCGTGGCCCGGTTCTTCTTTTTACGGGGTTCCCGATCTTGGCACGCTCGATTTACCAGAGTTTTCTTTTTACCGTTATTTGTGAATTAGAAGGTTTTTGTCCTTCATAATAATTATGAACGACCACACCAGACCGGGCATTTTCTTTTCAACCACGACGTGCCCAAGGGATAGACGAAAGCTCAAAACCGGGTATTGTGTAATCACACAGCATTCAGCGGAGAGTCACTCTGGGTTGGCTTCTGCATGCAACCTTTCCTGTCCCGACGTTGTTTCAAGTGTTTGGCCCGAGATACGTAATTCGGATCCGTCAAGGGAAACGTTCAGAGCGGCTGCAGGCTTCTCCCGTCCGACATATATTTTATATGTGAGCGTCTTTCTATTACCTGATAATGTAGTCTTTTTTTCAGAATATGACCAGGTGGTCCAGACTGGGGGCAGACCGGGGCCAAGGCACCACCAGAAAATTTTGTGGGTTCGTATCTACGACAGTAGGGCTCTGGGGTCTCCTCGGAGACACCCAGGCAGCCCATTTCTGACATTCTGAGGGTCCTTGCCACCCTTCCAGGGAGGGGTCACGACGGGGCCGACGACAGTGGCTCGCGAAGCACACAGAACGGTTCCGTCAAGCTGATGATGAAGGAACTGCGGAAAGTTCCACATGTGTTGAGTGGAGGGTGACACATCCGAGATGCTGAGGCAGGCACTTACCCGCAAGGAACTGAGGGAAACTGCTGCAGGAAGTGACCTGACTCCATTTCTTGCAGTACAGGAAACTGCTTTGAAGAAGGGAGTGTGCAGTACCCTTGCGGAGGCTGGATGGATTCGGAAGGATCTAGATGACTGTGGGTTTGGGGTAACTCGATGGCAGTGGGATAGCCGCAACAACGAGGTGAGTGCTGCCCCTGTGGGAAGGCCACCAGTGTCTGAAGGGGTGACCCAGGGTGTGCTTGCAGCCCTCGACGCAGCTTCTTCACCAACAACGTCGAAACTCCTGAAGCGCGTGTCTACTCCAGACAAGAATGTGACTGCAAGGCACATGTCATGGTTAAGGATCACCCTTGGGTCCAAGACCAAGGACATGACCACTTAAACGATGTCATTGCCGAAGGTGGCACGCTCAACAACACCACGGCGGTCTGTCACCGCCGTGAGAAGAAGACCGTTTCGTTTAACAACCTCGAATTCACTGGGATCACCTCTATTAAGTGCTTCCGTAAGCAGGGTGCCAAGATCCTCGTTGGAAGATACGCAAACGGGGGTGTTTTCAGAGATGTTTGGCCTGTTCCATACTGCAGCTTTGCACGAAGGCAGGGCAAAGCTCCTCAAGACGTAGAGTGGTCCATTTTCAGCCTCATTCTGGCTGCCTCTGGCAGTTTCTGCAGATCTCCGGCAGTGGAAGCACACGTCTGCAGGACCTTGAAACATGCAAGCCAGGCCAGGTTGACTCCGGGAAACCGGGTTTTATCTGCCACCACATCACTGACAGGTGTCTGGGGCAAGCAACCTCTATAACATGGCTGTGGGGGGGTTCTGGCTATTCATTGTTGATCCAGTGGGCGGGGACTGGCTGGTGATAACTTTAAAAAAAGCCAAAGTATCAGGTAATATAAGACTCGCACGTAGTATGTAGTTAATTACTACGAATAAACTACATTGTCGAAACAGTAGCGTTGGCACACTTGGCGTTGGAAAACTGTTCGTGTTCGATAAGCAGGAGAGACCGAGGTTCTAGGTGCTAGGTCACATACACAGGAGCAGGCGGGGCCTTCTCGGAGCTTCCCACACGCTCATAATAGATGTACCTGATCCGACTGTTGCGGCAGCCCTTTTTCTATTCGACTGAGGGGGTGGACGCAGGCGTAGGTACGGAATTTCCCACACACTCATACCTGTACCTCATCTGACTGTCGGGGCAGCCTTGTTGTGTTAACCTCCACGACTGTAAATAAAAGTTGGGATCGCACTGCACCTCCATGTTGCCGAGGTATTTCAAGTCCGACTCAGAAGCCCCACTTTCGCAGCTGCTAAAGTGGTACGTTCTAACCCAATCTCCGGGCTCAACGAAGTCGCAGCATGAGTACTCGAGCTGCATGCCGGAGCTGCCGCAGTCTATGGCCTTCCAATGCCACATAACCCGCTGCACACCAAACACACCACATTGAGGATAATGCTCGCTCAGCAATATATTTTCTGAATTCGCTCCCACATGGCAAAGCGTTCTTGTCGTATGACAACCTTTGAGTGGGTATAAGTTCCTGCATGTCACACTGAACGTCATGTCTGACTTTGTGCAGTCTCCCGTCTCCAAACGAAAGCCGCTGAGGCCTTCCACGTTCAGTAATGGGCATTCAACTGTGTGAAACGTCAAGTCGCCGAGTGTACGCCCCATCGTGGCTTGGCACCCTGTCGGCGCCCAATAGGTCGTAGTACCAGCCGGTGGAGGCGTCGGTGCTGGCGTCGGTACTGGCGTAGGTGCGGGGGTTGGTTCCCTGAATTTCCCGCACGTGTATACGTACTTCATGTGTGTGTTACTGCCAGCGCAGCCTACTTGTAGCTTCCACGTCCTTAAGTAGTGTTCGGCCGGGCACATCACGGCAATTCTGTCGAGATACTCGATCTGCTTGACGGCACCAAGTGCACAAGTGCTTTCACCATTGTAGGTTTCTGCAAGGGGCCATATCACTTGGCAGCAGCTGTACTCGATCCTGATGTCGCCGTCGCTGCAGCCGTCTCTGACAGCCCTCCAATGAAGCATAATCTCCGATGGCTGACATGCAACGTTGTGCCGGTCAAGGAATGAAGGATCCTGCCCCAGTCCTAGTTGACAAGCCGTGTACCTCGTGGAACACGACGTGTATGGGGGCGTGTGTCCGCATTGCGTCCCGAAGCGCATGTTTGGAGAAACGCAGGTTCCGTGCTCCAACCTGAAGCCAAGCAGAGCTGCCGTTGGCGACGAAGACAAGCAGTCGATTCTGTGACGGTCCAAGTATTCGAGGTCGCGATGCCACGTATCTTGACATCCGGACGACGCCGTGTACTGACCTGCCGTAGTACCAGCCGGTGGAGGCGTCGGTGCTGGCGTCGGTACTGGCGTAGGTGCGGGGTTTGGTTCCCTGAATTTCCCGCACGTGTATACGTACTTCATGTGTGTGTTACTGCCAGCGCAGCCTACTTGTAGCTTCCACGTCCTTAAGTAGTGTTCGGCCGGGCACATCACGGCAATTCTGTCGAGATACTCGATCTGCTTGACGGCACCAAGTGCACAAGTGCTTTCACCATTGTAGGTTTCTGCAAGGGGCCATATCACTTGGCAGCAGCTGTACTCGATCCTGATGTCGCCGTCGCTGCAGCCGTCTCTGACAGCCCTCCAATGAAGCATAATCTCCGATGGCTGACATGCAACGTTGTGCCGGTCAAGGAATGAAGGATCCTGCCCCAGTCCTAGTTGACAAGCCGTGTACCTCGTGGAACACGACGTGTATGGGGGCGTGTGTCCGCATTGCGTCCCGAAGCGCATGTTTGGAGAAACGCAGGTTCCGTGCTCCAACCTGAAGCCAAGCAGAGCTGCCGTTGGCGACGAAGACAAGCAGTCGATTCTGTGACGGTCCAAGTATTCGAGGTCGCGATGCCACGTATCTTGACATCCGGACGACGCCGTGTACTGACCTGCAGTTGGTGGCCGAAATTGAACAGAACAGAGATCGAAAGAAATTGTTCTTCGGGGAAGAGCACCTATTTGGTATCCGAAGATAGTTGCGAGCTGGAGGGAACCGAGTAAAACCTGGGACACCGACAAAAATTGATCTGGGTGTCCCAGGTTTTATCCGGTTCGGCTTTTTTATTTAGAGAGAGCAAGTTCGCTTTTCCGGGGGTTAGAGCATAGTCGTAAAGGTTCCTTTAAGGTATAGTCTGTAGTGGCAGTACGTGTGTATCTTTGTTGCCTATTTCCGACTATTCGGCTTATTTTAGCGCGCGCTCTTATTTCCTGTGTGCTTTGCCAAAGCCATGGCTCTTGTGTTTAGCATTGAGTTCTTTTGAGTACACGAACCACATGGATTGGCATGCACTGTGTTTAGCAGTGTGAACTTGAAATGCAGGTACCACGGGGGGTAAGCTTGCATTTGTCATAGCCTAGGGTTACTTCATAACGTTGTCCGAAGACGATCTTCATGTGATGGACGATGATGATGAGGACCGGCTGGTGATATCCAGCTCCCCTTTTTTGAATGCTGCGCTTTCGCGCCGCGGGATTTTTCTTGGGTTTCCCCGCCGGCAGTTCTGCCGAGGCAGTCGCTCGGGGGGGGCGATCTCGATGTGGACGAGGATGATGACGAGGTGGCAAAGCTGGGTGATATCCAGCTCCATTCTCGAAATGTTGCGCTTTCGCGCCGCGTGCTTCTTCCCGGGTTTTCTCGCCGGGTCGGTCGGCGGTGTCGAGAGTCGGGCTCGTTTCTGCCCCTTCCTTGGCGGTGTCGCTCGGTCAGCTCGAGCTTCTTTGCCATCGTGGCCGCCTTCGGAGACGCTTGACGCGTCCTCTTCATACGTGGCGGTGGAGAATATCGACCCTTCTTACGCGGCGTTGTCGGCTTCGGCCTGGCGGGAACCGACTTCGGGGGCGCTGGCACGTGGTGGCCCTTTTAGCAGCAGGCTGGCGGCCGCCGTTCCGCTAGCGTCGGTAAGCCGCGGCAAACGCTACACGGACCGCGGTCGTGATCCCAGCAGCCATGGTGGCCGGCCTTGCAACATCGGCGTGTTGCATTCCGCGCATCTCGTCATGCGGTACCGGTCGCAGACCGCCGGCGGTAAGCCGTCGTTGTCGGTGTGATGGTGTCGGCAACATGCTTCCACCGTTGGGCCGTGGTGGTGTCCGAGTGCGCAGACTGCGCACTTCCCTTTGTAGTGGGTAGCGCACTTCGGGGCATTCTTCGTCGCCTCCGGCACTAGTTGCAGGGGATCCGGGCTGGCTGGTGGTGCTCTGGGGATAGCCCATCGCCGCGCTCTGTCCGTCCGCCCAGGCGGGGAAGCCGGCGCTGTGTCGTAGCCGCGTTTTCACCTGCTGCAGGATGGTCGGCCCGGTTTCGGGCATGCGGTGGCGGGGTCGGGGCCGGAAGCCGGGTATGCTGCTCAGGCCTATGAACGACAAGGCTGTCGTTGGCGATTTTAATTCGCCAGGGAGGCAGTTGCCGAGTTGTTGTTGCACGGCCAGCTTGTCGATTGCATTCAGCATGCAACGCATTCCGTTGGCCTTCTCGCGATGCGTTTTGGCCGCCACACTTGGTGCCCCTTTGATGTCGATGCCCGAGAACAGCTCGAAGCGATAGTCGCTTCAACCGCTGCCGTGTCGCCTTCAGTCAACCATTCGAGGTCCGAGAGCCAGTCGATGATCGCCAAGAACGTCTTCTTGTCCCAGTATCGCAGCCACGTCCAGGCCGGGGCGACGCGCCGGAACGGGAACTCGCGTTCGCCGTTGGCATCTGCACGCAGCGCTCCCAGGGGGTCGCCGCCTGTCGGTCTCGCCATTCAACGTTGACCCGGAGCGCCCGCTCTGCCAGGATTTCTGCCATCAGCGCCTGTACCGGCCCGGCAAGTTCCCTTGTCGTCGGTGTCACGATTCCGTGCACCCGCAGGCAGCTCGGCCAGAGACGCCTGTCGGATTGTGCGATTCTCGCGTACTCGGGCTTCGCGCGTATGCCATCGAAAACCGTGCCCACCCAGAAGATGTGGTGCTCGTCTTCCGTCGTGTTTCAGCCGCTTCCACAGTCAGTTCCGCAAGTTGTCGCGGATGATGTGATTCCGCTCGGCTGCTCGGAGGCGGTCTTCTCCAGGGGTCGGAATGCAGCTCCGGTGGTCCGTCGTTCCACGTGTGGCCACAGGGTTGCAGGCCGTGCTTCACCGCGGTTCCCACCGGACACTCGTTCGCCGTGGAGGCGCCGGACTTCCGGTATCAGCGGCATCAAGTGTGGCAGTCTCCCACAGGCGCTGTAGAAATCCGCGGCTATTTGGTCGCCTGTGCTGCTATGGTAGATCTTCGTCCAAAATACCGACCTTCTAATCCACAAATAACGCTAATAAAATGAAGCTCCAGGTCGGGGCTGGGTGCGAGGAATGGAAGCAGGTGGTCAACTTCCTTTTCGTTGGTACTAAAACCGTACACCGCGAGATTAGGAGAAAGTAGAAAGGGAAACTAGAGTTTTCGTTGACCGCACTACCCTGAGCCCAAATCCTGGACGTGGGTTCAGGTGGCAAATTTGGCAAATGATCATGATCAGAAGGTCCTACTTGGGCGGTTCAGTTTCCTCACACATTGCATGTGGCTAAAAACCGTACACCGCGAGAGTAGGAGAAAGTAGAAAGGGAAACTAGAGTTTTCGTTGACCGCACTTGGGACCCTATGGGACCGCGGAGCGGCAGAGCAGACGCAGTCGTGGCACATTGAACTACAGGCTACCTCGTGACGTGAAAGTCACCGCGACATACCCGTGCCATACATGGTGCCTACCAAACTGCACATGCGCCGGGACATCAGGACAGCCCCAAGCAAAGACTTCTCTACTAGCGAGGAGCCATGGAACCAACCCCGGGTAAACGGGTCAGCCTTTTGGATCTCAGTCGAGACCCAAACCGGCTCGAGCTGCAACGACCCTGCCGCCACAAGATCAAAAAGCAAGCAGAGGATCTCGTTGGCCAGGTAGTTCTTGCTGTGGCCCTTTCGCAAAGCGAAAACCACCGCCTGGTTGTCCACCATGAGGCGGAATTTCTTACCGGGCATCTCGTCAGCAGCTAACCATACCGCCTGCAACGCCGCAAGCAGCTCCTTGATGAAGATGTGCTCCCTGGGCGGTAAGAACACATCCTGAATCACCCGTCGGGGGGTGGTCTCGAGCAGGACAGCCCACTCTGCATCCGAAGCGTCGGACCAGCCGATCACGGACTGTAAATCGGGCGACCTCGCACACCATTCGTTTGTGCGGAGCGAGGCAAGAGCACGCCGCACGTCTTCCACCGTCGAAAAGGGGACGTCCAACGGGGAGTCCCAACCGCGCTCGCCGGATCCGACCTGGGACGCGAGGCGGCGAACAAACGACAGTGCTGAGCGCATGTAGCACAGAGGACGACCGGTGGTGAAACAAAACCACACAAATGAGCCGAAAACCTTGAAAAAGGTCCGGGGCGTCGTGCCCCCGGAGAGCACGGCTCGGAGGTCATCGGCTTCGAGCAGCTTCAGCACCCAAGATGGCGACGATCGAAACCTCGGTGGGTCCGCCGCAAGGTCAAACTCCAGCCCGAGGGCCTCGAAACGCTGCATCGGAACCCCGAAAGTCTCGTCCGCGGTGTTCAATTCCACTCGAGCGACTTCGCAACGCTCGAGGAGCGCAGCAAAACGCCCAGTGGCTTCTTGTTTCGAGGCCCCGACCGCAAAAAAGTTGTCCACCCAGCAGACGCCGTCTTCTTCGGGGAGGAGTACGAGAGATGAGCGCTGGGCTATGCACGGGGCCCAGTTCCAGCCCATGCACATCACCTCCAGAGTGCAGCGCGTGTATGCGCCTCTCCGCGCGGCGAGGTTCGCCCCGAAGTACTTCCTTATTGCAGCTCCCAAAGGGAACTGGTAGAAGTAACTGACGGCATCAGCTTCGACCACATACGAAGCCTGCAGGAAACGTGCGATCACGTCCCGCACGTCCGGTAGGAACATCGCGGGCGGCTTCTGCATCAGCGCGTTCAGCTTCCGACCGTCACACACGAGGCGCAAACCACCGGACTTCTTCGGCACCGTGAACGCGGGAAGCACGACGCTCTGCCGGGACGGCGACGTGTCCATCACTCCAAACTCCCTCAACTGGTCGAGGTGTCCGAGCATCCCACGGGATATCCCCCGAGATAAACCGCGCTCAGACTCCAAACACTCCAACGCACCCGGTCTCAGCGCCGCCTTGAACGCGTCCTCGGAGACGATGGTGTCGATGACGCCGTGTAGCAGCCCCCGTGTGTCCAGGGAACGGAGTGCGTCCACATCGACCCGGGAACACGAGATCCTCGCAAGGCTCCCCTCCTGCCTCTCAGAGGGAGGTCCGACTTTCCCCCCGGCGACTCGCACGCAAAGGGAGCCGCTGTACGGGAAATCGACATCGGGGGCGTCGTCAGAGTCGAAAGAAGGGGGGTCGTAGCACAGCGGAAAATCGGGAAATTTCGGGCGACGGGGCGGAGGTGGCCGGAGGATCGACGGGAAATGGGGAGATAGCAAAGGCTGTGGGACTCCGCTCAGAGCTTCCGGGACGCTGCCGCCGTCTCGGCTGCCAAGGCAATCTTCCCCGCGGGGAGGTACCTCACCAGAGCCTCGATCGAGCTGTGCCGCGTGACCCTCCGTATCTCCTCCAAGCTGAGGCCCGCGTCGAGCAGTGACGCAGCCGCCCCCCGCCGCAGAGAGTGGCCCGTCAGACCCTTTCGGACACGCTTCAGCGCAGCCGACATGCGCCTGTACGACGTCGCCAGCAGCCGATCCTGGGGCGCCTTGCGCCTCAGTTTCTTCTCGAGGATGCTGTCGAGGTGTTCCGGAAGAACTATCCCCGTCGTCACCCCGAGTTTGAACGGGTCGGACTTCGTGTCCGACCAGTTGATGGCCAGGAAGTCCTTCTGCCGAGTGACATCGCCGGCCTTCAACCCCGTCACGTCGGCCACCCTGGCCGCACCCCTCCAAGCCAACGCCAGAGCCAGCATCGTATCGGTGTGCCGCTCCCGCGCGATGGCCTTCGCCACGTCCTCCTCCGTCGCCGGAAGAGCCTGCTTCTGCGGGCGCAGTGCACCCTGCCTCTTGAGCGAGCGCTCGAAATCGCGCAGGGCCTGCGAGTCTAAAGGGACCCCTACCCGCTTTTCCGCCGACTTCACGTTCTGCACGTACTGCAGCGCTGTTGACGTCGAGATCCCGGGTGCCTCTTTCGAGCCGCGTAGCTTCCGGCTTACCCAGAGGATCGTTGCCTCTGCTTTCGACAGCTTTTCCCCGGTTGCTGCCTCCCACTCGCCTCTGAACTCCAACATGCGACGGTGCGTGGACTCCACCCCGCGCCATGTCGAGGAGGCGAGAGCCCGCGACAGGTGCTTCTCCGCATCCAACCGAACCTGCCTGACCTCCCGCTTCGAGAGAGGTTTTTCGACCATGCGGGGCCGCCCCTTGGGCGGACCTCCGGACTCCTTGAGTCCAGTGGCCGGCGGGTCCGGACAGCAGAGAGCTGTGTAGGCCAAAGGCGCCCACCTCACCACTACTGGGCTTTCGCCCCGCTCTTCCTGCTGTCGCCACCCGGTTTGCGGTGTCTGCCGGGCGGGGTGTGGCGGGTCTGTTGCGTGTGGGGTCGGTTGTGCGTTTGGTGGTGTTGCGGGGGTTCGTGGGTTTGGGGCGGCCGAAACCGCTGCTTTCGTGCGTGGGCGTGCGCTTTCTCTTCCGCCCGTGCCATGAAAAGCGGCACCTCGTCGTCCACCGTGAGGGCTCTCTCGAGCACCTCGGCCGACTCCCAGTCCCCCTGCACCACGCCCCTCTGCAGCACCTGCAGGCGCCCCACCGCCCGCTCCGCCAGCTTCTGGAGAACGTCCTCCGCGTCCTCCAACGAGGAGCACCGGCCTAGCGACCTGATGATCAGCTCGAGGTCGTCGAGCCGGTTTCGGGCCTCTCGCGCTTGCGGGGCGAGACCGCTCCCCCGCTGGGCGGCCGTAAGGTCCTTGTAGTGGTCCCTTACGTTTAAAGCTGCGAACTCGCGGCCGGGGTCGTCCAGGGCGAACCACTTCTCGGGGTCCAGGCTCGCCATGCCCCGGGGAAGGAAACCGAACGGGGTTCCCGTCCTTTCGCTGGACGCCTTGTCCGTCCCCTCGCTGTCGTCGTCGCTGTCGCAGAGGGCGCGACTTTCCCCCGGATCTGCGGCCACCGCCTGCCGCTCGTTTTTCTCGTCAATCTTGTCGACGAGGCGGCTCAGGAGGGCCGTCTGCTGTTTTCCCTGTGCTTGCAGGGCTTCCATCTGCTTCTCCAGCAGATGGATTCTGACGGCGGCCTCGCCGACGACCTCGGCGTCTTGCGACTGGCCTCGCTTGCCGGCGCCGTCGTCCGCCCCGTCTGGCCGTCGGGCCGGCTCGGGGACTGCGTCTTCCGCGGCTGCGCCCGCCTCGGAGCCCCGCGGCGTGCCGAGTGGGGTGCCGCGGCCTCTTCGTCCCACCGCTTCGGCGCCTTGCACCCCCCTCGCACGGTGGGCAGCGGTCTGCCGGGCGGTCTCCTCCGGGAAACGCCCGGCCAGGAACGCGCCGACCACCTGCTCGGAGGTGTTCGGCGAGCTGGCCCTGTGGACCCAGGCGAGACGCCACAGGGCCGTTCCCTCCGGGACGGCGTTGTCGCCGGTGAACCCCCCGGCTTCGAGGAGGGCCCTGAGCGCTTGCTCCTTCAGGCCCGTGGCGCGTTCCGCCCAATCGACGACCTGTTGAGCAGCCGGGTTCTTCCTCTCGAAGAAGAAAGCGGATGGAACGTCTACCCTCGTCACCTTCTTTACGAGGGCGACCGCATCAGTTCGTTCGAACGACATAATGTTTTTCGTTGACCGCACTACCAATCCTGGACGTGGGTTCAGGTGGCAAATTTGGCAAATGATCATGATCAGAAGGTCCTACTTGGGCGGTTCAGTTTCCTCACACATTGCATGTGGCTAAAAAAAAAAGATTTCATTTCGTTGGTACTAAAAAAAGTTCGGGCAACGAACTAAGTTCGATTCCGTTGGTACTAAAAAAAAGTTCGGGGAACGAGCTGAGTTCGATTCCGCTGGTACGAAAAAAAAGTTCGGGGAAGGAGCTGAGTTCGATTCCGTTGGGAAAAGTTCTGCGCTCGTACCCGGGGTTCTATTCCCGCTCGCTTCCGCGGTGCGGACTCTCCGGGCCGTTTTGGCTGTTTCCGGGTCGACGATGGGGAAGAAGTCAGGCATTCCATTTCGTGATCGAGCGTAGAGTTATTCGTGGCCTGCCGCGATCGCTTCCATCTTCGGGAGGTCAACTCCGAGTTCGGGGCTGGTGAGCTGGTGAGGTCCAGCGTCGTTGGGCCGCTGCCTTCATGGCCGGGCGCTTCGGCCCCCGCCCGCTCCCGGTGGGTAGCGTGGCCGGACGCGGGGTCTCCTGCAAAATACGCTTCGCCCCTTCCTGGGCGACTCGGACAGTTGCTCGGCTGCAGGCGAACCGCCGGCCGCGGGCGCGGGTGTGCTCGGTTTGGGTGGTGGCTGTAGGGCGGCGGGCTTCGTAGGCTTGGGTCCGTCGGCACTGTGGTGTCCTTTGCCGCAGCACGCGGCGGGACGTCGCTTTGCGAGCGTCGACAGCTGGCGGCATCCTTCGCACGGGCCGCGGTTGTGTTCGCGGCACCCGTGGTGCCCTGCGGCACAGCACGTTTTCGGCGTGTTGCAGTCCGCGCACCTGGACATTCGGTGTCGGTCGCAGATCGCGACGGGCAGTCCGTCGTCGGCGGCGTGGTGGTGCCGACAGCACGCCTGCACTGTGGGTTCCTGTTTGTCCCCGAGGCGGCGGCAGATCTCACACTTCCCTTCATAGTGCTCGACGCACTTCGTCGCATTCCTCTTGTCGACCACCGCGTCCGGAAAACGGATGGGGTCCGGGTTCGCGGCTGGCCTCTGAGGGGGGGGCCACCGGGCCCCGTTCCCTTCATCTGTTCCAGGACGATTCCTCCTGTAGCGGGCATCCGGCGTCGGGGCCTGGGTTCCAGGCTGGGCAGTCCAATAAAGGACAGTGCCGTGGTCACCGCCTTTATCGATCCAGGCAGACAGCCGCCGAGCTCCTGCTTGGGTCGCCACTTTCATGACGGCGCTGATCATGCAGCGCATGCCGTTCGCCTTCTCGCGAAGCGTCTTCGCCTCCTTCTTGGGCAGCCGCAGCGTCCAGGCCGGAGTACAGCTCAAAAGTCGACAGCGAGCTTGACCGATGCTACGTCGCCGGTCGATGACCACTCAAGTCCCGCGAGCCAGTCCACGAGGGCGAGGAAGATTCGCTCGTCCCAGTACCGCAACCACGCCCAAGCCGGGGCGATCCGCTGATACGGGAAATCGTACCTTTCGCGCCGGGTTCTGCCCGCAGAGCTCCCACGGAGTCCCCGCTTCCTCGGTCCTTCCACTCTTGGTTGACGTACCGCCCCGGTCAGATCTCTTGTTCGCGTCGTAGCGATTCCGTGCTCGAGGTGGCACCTGGGCTAGCCCCTCCTTTCCGCGGCTACAATCGCCGCATACTCTGCTTTCGCGCGGATCGGGGTGTAGGCATGCATCGACAGAAGATGTGCGCATCGTCCTCGACGCTTCCGTTGCCGCAGCTCGTGCACGCGGGATCACCACCCTGGTGCATCCGCGAAGTGTGCTGCGCCGTGTTGACGCCTCCGGCGATCGCCACTCTGATGAGCCGGCGCAGTTTGGGGCGGACAGGCTCGCGATTTCCACAGCGCGTTGGTGGCGTCAAGGTCGACGTCGGCGATGTTGGCAAAGCTGCTGCGCCTCGCGACAAGTCTCGCCCGCAACCGCGTCTTCAGATCGGAGCGGAAGTCGTGGTTCCGCTCTGCCGGGGACTTGCCCAATGGCAAGTAAGGTTCACCATTTCGTTTTACCGTCGTCGAGGAGTTTCTGCTTTTCGTATTGTCTGACGAGAACTGCCTAGAAGAAAGGGAGAAGTAAGAACACGTCTTTGTAACTGATAGCACTAGCGCAAGGGAATGTTGAGTGACTGCCTTAACCCGGGGAAACGAGCTTGGGCGAGGTCACCTTCCATCCACCACAACGCCAGTGAGAAACTGCCTCACCGCAAGTACAATTGAATCGAGCGCATCAGCGCCAATCATGGTCAGCGGTACGCGTGACGGCAAGTCCTGACTCATCGTACAGAAACAGCGCAGTTCAAGGAACGCACGCGTTCCAGTCCTTTAACTACCGCCTCGTTCAAGACGGCACTTTTCAAACAGGACCCCTTACGGGCCACTCCTTTCACAGTGGTATTATCAACCACAATGTCCACTCTCCCACCTCTAATCGAGGGCGGCAGAGCCAAGACAACTAACTTGAGCAACAGCCTCGAACTCGTTTATGTGCAACGATTTCTCCGCAGAGTTCCAAGACCCACCCAACACGGTCACTTCCATTGTGCGCGAGTCAACAAGGACACCCCCCCAGCCTTTCTTACTCGCGTCCACGAAGGCCGTGATACGTGGGGACTGTTCGAGAGTGGGAACAGCCCTCGGCTTCAGCGCCGAGTCAATCCACTCTTGGAGCGACAAACGAACACACAAAGTTCAACTCTATCAGAGGGCAGCCGAGCCCCTCGGTTCAACGAGTTGGTTATGCGTCGAAAGAACTTCAACGCAAACCAAAACGAGCCCGGAAAAATGCCAGCGACCGCAGAGGCATGCAATAAACGGCCGCCGAGAGTCTCGAGCTCGCAAGCTAGCACGGTAGGCGACGACTTCAGCGTGTAGCGCGCCTCCATCAGCTTTCTTCGCAACTTCCGTGAGACAGCCACACGATGAGCAACGTGGTCCCAATCGACCCCGATGAACTCATACCGTGTGGCGGCAGTCTGCGAATCGGACGGCTTCCACGTCAGGCCGCACTCCCACTGGTCCAGCCTCCGAGCCGCGAGCCGCACAGCCGGCTTCTTGCCCGCATACCGGATGTTGTCGATCCAAATGTCGACGATGACATCCCGTTCCGCAAACTCCGGACGCACGAAGTCCTCATGTCCGCCGGCCACCGCTGCCAACGTGTGCATTAACTCCGGTGCGCACGAGTGTCCCATGGGAAGCCGCAGAAGTTCCCACCAACCACCATCGGAGTCAGCGAACCTGAAGAGATGACGCGACTCCGGCGGGATCTCAATGGGCGTAAACACAAGGCGTAAAAGCCCGTCTTGAAATCCCGGGTTGGGCCACACTCCTCGCGGCTCGCCCCGAGGTAGCCGGAAACGTGTCCGAGGGGCACAGATGCTTCGTAACCCGCCTCTTGAGCGGCTCGGTTACCGTCCACCGTCCACAAGATGAAGCGCTGACGCAGCGCCCCTTCCTTCTCCTCCAGCACTGTGAAAGGGACGAAGCGAACGGGCCGGGACCGGTTGAACTGCGGGCAATCCCGTTTTCCGCGTTTATCAGCAAAGATACATGGTCGGGACGAAGGGTCGAGGGGGACTTGATTGCCGTCTCCGTCTCGACACGGGGAAAGAACGTTGAACGCCACGTATCGTCAAAGCGTCGGAGGGTTGCCTCGTTCATCCGCACACGAAGCTTCGCGACAGACATCGGCTTGATCGGCGCGACATGCAATGGCGAAGCGCGCTCCTCCTTGCTTCGCGGCAGCCGCGTCGAACCGCCTCGTCGGGTGACGGAGTGGAACTGACCACTGCGGAGGTATCCCGTCACAAGTGCTTCGTCACCTTGCCGGTCTCGAGTGCCCTGGCAAGGTCGCCCCCGGCGTACCGGAGTGTGGTCCTTGACAGCGTTCCGGGTCCGCCCTCCTCCTCGTGCTTCGTCAGCCGGTCGATGAGGTGCGGCGACAGCTTGCCGCTGGTCAGCAACGGCAAGAGGTGCTTCACCGCTCCGCGTTTGATGGAGTGCGCGGTGTACCCCTGCATCTGCGTCGACTGGCCCCCTTCTGCGTCACCAGGAGGAACTGCCTCCGCCCAACGCGATGCCGTCTTCCACGCGACCAGAACCGCCAGACGAACGGACGACTGCTGCTGCCTGGCCCAAGACACAAGCTTCCGCCTCTCGATTGGCGTCGCCTGGTTCTCCGGGATAGCCGCCCCACCCCCGCGCAAGGCCTTGGCCAAGACCCGCAGGGGGTGGTTCTCGAACCCCATGGCCCCAAACGAGGCCGACAGGGCCTTGGTGTAGGCAAGCTGTCCCTGGGGCCGGACACCCGTTGCCGCCACGAACAGGCATGCCGAGTCCGCGTTCATCCCAAGTCCACGTTCTGTCGTCCATGCCAGCAGCCGCCGCCACAGGCTTCGACGCTCCTGCGTGGTCGACCGGGCCCACATGTCCGCCACGACCGCCGACATCTTCGTACGAGCCATCTCCACGGTACTCGCACCCTCCTGTGTCCGACCGGTACGGCTCGTGCCTCCAGACGAAATGAGGCGGTAGACTGCCATGCCTATCTCCGATGTCGGCATCCCTTCGGTTCCCGGCAACGGCGGCGCACAGGTTGGTCGCAGTGACGATGAGGTCGTTGACGGCCGTGAGGAGCTGCAAGCTCGAACCCACATCATTGGCCGGGTCGGTGTTGGTGGCAGCATCGACGCCTCGGTTGTGCGTGCCAACGGGGGATGAAGATATACTTGGTGTGTAGGCATGGGAATCGGCGGGGAGACGAACTTTTGAACGGGTGGGGAGTGCGTCGGAAAGACATTCGACGGAGGGAGGAACTTCATTCGCACGGGAGGTGAGTGGGTCGACGCGACGGTGGAACGAGGGAGGAACTTCATCCGCGCGAGCTGTTGTTGCATTGGAACTGGCTGTTGAAGCCTGGGCCGGGTGGGTGCCAGTCATTTCCCGCCGGCCTTTCCGTTTCCCGGCTGCCTCGGCCTGAAGGCCGGCTTCTTCGTCGGACCCCTCTCCTTCTTGCCGCGCAGAACCGCGGCGGCCTTGTCCAACGGGTCCTCAGCCTGAGACCCGATTTGTCGGAGGAGGTCCCGACGGCTCATCCCCTCCTCCACGTACAGCTTCTGAAGCCGGAGTTGTTTCAGAAGCTCATTTCCCAGCCTCAGCTGGTCGGGGCTGCGCGTCCATCCCTCGGTGGCCGACATGGCCAACATCCAGCATCGGAGCATGCCGAACGTGCTGTCGAGCTGCTCGCCACCCGGAAGGTGAGCCCTCCCACACACGTAAGCCGATTCGACGTCCCGGATCAAACCCCACGGGTCCAGGAGCAGGGGCTCCCGCCACTCTCGGACGTCCTTGGCGTCCTTCGCGAACACCCTGGGGGCAACGTCTTCTTCCTCTTCCTGCCGCCCGTCAGACTCCATTGGCTGCGGCGCTGGCTGCGCGGTCGCTGACACTGACGCTACCGCGGGCGACGGCTGGTGCGAAATGCCCATCAGCTGCGTCTGCATCTGCTGCAGCACCTGCATCATGTGCGCTTGTTGCTGTTGTTGCGCCCGCATTTCCCGCTGCTGCGCCTGCATCTGCTCCTGCTGCTGCATGACCATCCGCTGCAGCTGGTCCTGCATCGATGCGCCCGCGGATGCCGTCACCGGAGGCGCCACCGACGCAGACGGGACCGCTGCAGAGGGAACCGACGCAGAAGGAACCGGCTGCCCCGCTCCGCTACCCTCGACCGGGGCCTGGATGAGACTCGCCAGTGACGGCGGGGATACACCAAAATTTCCGGCAATCTTCTTAACAGCTAGTGACACGCGTGCTTCGTCCTCTTCATACACGAGCATTAGGATCGCCAAGACCCGCTGCAGGTCCAAACCTGCCACCTCAAGTAACGTGGCGCCGATCGCCTCGGCGAGTACCGCGCGGGCCCGGCATCTTCGCATGAGCCGAATAATGTGCAACAACACGATTCCATCTCGCGCACGCGGAACTTCCTTTTGGAAGGTGGCTCATAGGCAAAGGATACGTCCCCTGCGCGGATCGCCCAGAATATCAGGGCAGCGTAGTCGCCCGTAGTCCGGACGGCATCAAAAGTCGTCCTGAACTCCTGCGTAGTAGCATGGGGGTTGAGCCTCTCCCAACCACGGTGGAGAGATTGGAGGAGTTCGGCGGTCACCTGCTGCTGATGGGCGACGACGGGGCAGCTCATAGGGCGTCCCAGAACATCAAATGGCAGAGAACAAAGCCGCGGGGTTGAGTTCTCGATGACCCGCTGAATATCGTGGGTAGGATGATGGCCGTCCTCGGGAAGGAGTCGCCGGACCCACAGCAGGCGGAGCCGCTGGCGTGACACATACCCGGCCGTGTTCGAGTCGTACGTGGCCTTTGAGCCCACCGTCGTGTAACGGGCCCGCATGGCCCTGCGGGCCACCTCGGCTGAGTTCCGACCGAAGGACCTCTTAAGCGCTGCCCTCTCCGGAGTCCGTCTCCTTGCTCGCTGACCGGGCGGAGACCGGGACAGTGTGTCCTTGACACCGTCCCTGCTCGGGGCGGGACCCAGTCGCGGTGCCACCACGCTGCGAAAACGCTTGTAGACTTCCTCGGCCGGCCGCGGCTCTGCACGGCATCACGCGGAAGGAGGTCAGGGGCATGCCCTCTGGCAACTTCGCGAGTGAGCGCACCAGAGCTTTCCACTCGTGGCCCGTGACCCCCCTCTCGTGTCTAACCGTGCAACGTCTCATGTCATTATCTTCTTCGGGTGGGCGGGCGGGAGAAATGTGAATACGGAAACAAATGACTGACCCGGTTTGGTGGAGCCTGCCGGGGCTTTGCTCGGGATTAGCTGAATTAAACACCTATTAAATTGCCTCCTTGGAGAGAGTCACTCGGAGCCGTTGTTCCTTCTCCATCCGCCAATTTAACATCCGTTTAATTCATGTCGCATCTACCAAAGGACCATTCACGGTTAGCTCTCCTTAGCTGGCTTGCTGGTACCTTGGGAACGAGCTGACCGGCGAAGTTGGCTGCCCGGCGGCTGCCTCAGTTGGGGAGATCGGTCCTCCTGGCTACCGCATCAGTCACAGCTCAAGGCCTGAGTTGCCTTCAATCTAACACAACTGGCTGCGGCGGGCCGGCTCACGATGTCTGGCTGCTCGCATTCGCCTCGCGGGACTCTGGGATTATCCCAATGGCTCTATCCCAATGGACCGACGCAAAAGAGAAGAGAAGCCAAAGATCAATGCGCAAGAACCAGCAGCCTACGGCACAAGCTGGAGGTGCCCGGGACCAAGAGGTCTGCCGTCGCCTCATCGTTCGTGTGGAGGCCCGGCATCCGCCTAACCGGACACGGCATAGGAGCGGACAGGGCGACTCGATTTGTTTCTGGTCTACTTGTTTGGCTGGAGAGCGTCCTGCCACTGCTCGCCGGGACTGAATACCGAGTAGCAGAGCATGCGTGGGGGGGCATGCCAGGCTGATGCCCAAGGTACGAGCCGCGGTCCACCTGAGGGGCGCCGTCGCGCGCCGATAGACGGTCGATCGGCTGGATCCAGCTGAGATTCATCCCGCCTGGTATTCGAAGTGCCAAGCGGAGATCCGTCTGGCGCCTGACGAGCGCCAGGCCGAAGACGGCCAGGCTCGCTTCGGTTGAGATCCGCCGTGCCGCGTGCATGGCGTGAAGCTCGCCTGGTTGAGATCCGTCTACCCTGATCACCGACGTGTAGGCTCGCTTTGGTTGAGATCCGCCGTGCAGCGTGCAGTAAAGCTCGCGTGGTTGAGATCCGTCCGGTCTGTTCACTGACGTGTAGGCTCGCTTTGGTTGAGATCCGCCGTGCAGCGTGCACGGCGTGAAGCTCGCCTGGTTGAGATCCGTCCGGCCTGGTCACTAACGTGTAAGCTCGCTTGGGGTGAGATCCGCCGTGCCGCGTGCACAGCATGAAGCTCTCTTGGTTGAGATCCGTCTGGCGTGATCACTGACGTGCAGGCTAAGATCCGCTGTGCCGCGTGCACGGCATGAAGCTCTCCTGGCCGAGATCAGTCCGGCCTAACGGCTGACGTGTAATCTCGTTTTTGGCTGAGATCCGCGATGCCCAAGCGTCGCCAAGAGTTGTCAGGCCTCGGCGATCCCCAGCTCCCCAGGAATTTCGCCGGCCGCATGGCAGGCATCCAGCGGTCCAGACGGACCTCAACCAGGCGAGCTTGCACTGTGTGCGTGGCACGGGTCTACACGTCAACGGCGGACGAGCCTCCATGCGTTCGTGCAGTCAATATGGCGGTCGACATGGCGACGAGGGTCAAGCTGGGTTTCGTCGACGTCTTCGTGGAGGTGGTGCTGCAGCTGGCCAACGATGACTTCTGGAAGATTTGCTGCAGACGGATGAAGGCGCAGGACGATGTCATCTGCAGGAGCTCTGGGCGGCGACGGGACGACCCCACGGGGCACCAGCCTTCGGCACCTGGACTTGATTGTCTTGACCGCCGGGACGTCTCCCAGTCGGAACCGCGGAAGGATATGTTGGTGCTCGTTCTGGAGGGCGTTCTCCCTCACGACTCTGGCACCGGGCGAGGCCGCGTCGCTAGCAGGGAAATTGGGGGGTAGCCTCGTCCTCCCGGTTTGGCAAGGTGGTAGGGTGCCTCTCCAGCTTTTATCCAGGCGCGCCGAAGCGCAGAAGCGCAGAAAACTCATGCTGGGTCGTGTATCGCTCCAGTGGCGGGTTGTCTTGAACGGTGAAGTCGGGGGTCTTTGAGAGGTCGGTTCCCCTCAACCAGCCTACTAGCTTGGGGGGTCAGCTGGTCGCCAGACCAGAGTTGATCTGGAAACTGGTCTGGCTCAAAAAAAAAAAAGAATCTCAGCTAGTATTATTTTCACGGAGAAACCGGCTACCCACAGTGTACTACACACTGTGTATTACAGTGTGTACAGGGTACCACAGTGTACTACCACCGTGCACCACGGGGTACCACCGTGTACTACCACAGTGTGCTACCACGGGGTACCACAGTGTACTACCACCGTGCACCACGGGGTACCACAGTGTGCTACCACGGGGTACCACAGTGTACTACCACCGTGCACCACGGGGTACCACAGTGTGCTACCACGGGGTACCACAGTGTGCTACCACGGGGTACCACAGTGTACTACCACCGTGCACCACGGGGTACCACAGTGTGCTACCACGGGGTACCACAGTGTGCTACCATGGGGTACCACAGTGTACTACCACCGTGCACCACGGGGTACCACAGTGTGCTACCACGGGGTACCACCGTGTACTACCACAGTGTGCTACCACGGGGTACCACAGTGTACTACCACCGTGCACCACGGGGTACCACAGTGTGCTACCACGGGGTACCACAGTGTGCTACCACGGGGTACCACAGTGTACTACCACCGTGCACCACGGGGTACCACAGTGTGCTACCACGGGGTACCACAGTGTGCTACCATGGTGTACTACCACCGTGCACCACGGGGTACCACAGTGTGCTACCACGGGGTACCACAGTGTGCTACCACGGGGTACCACCGTGTACTACCACAGTGTGCTACCACGGGGTACCACAGTGTACTACCACCGTGCACCACGGGGTACCACAGTGTGCTACCACGGGGTACCACAGTGTGCTACCACGGGGTACCACAGTGTACTACCACCGTGCACCACGGGGTACCACAGTGTGCTACCACGGGGTACCACAGTGTACTACCACCGTGCACCACGGGGTACCACAGTGTGCTACCACGGGGTACCACAGTGTGCTACCACGGGGTACCACCGTGTACTACCACAGTGTGCTACCACGGGGTACCACAGTGTACTATCACCGTGCACCACGGGGTACCACAGAGTACTACCACCGTGTTCAACCACCGGGTGCATTGGAAGACGTCATGCTGGGGCTGCTGAAGTCATCGAACCTTTCGACGGCATTTCCAGAGACAACCAATCTGTTTGCCATTGCTGTTGTCCTGCCAATGGGGACAGCATCGGTCGAGCGTGTCTTTTCAAACATGAAAAGGGTGTTGACAAAAGCCAGGAAGAGGCTTCACGAGCAGACGCTGACCGACGTGCTAATGCTCGGGCTCAATGGCCCGTATGAACGTCGCAGCGGCATCCCGAGGAGCGCTGAGGCGTACCTCAATGCGTGGATTGCGAGCCCAAGAACACTGAACTTCGCCACGTGGCCGGAGTATGAAGCGTGATGACTAACCCAAGGCTGCTGCAATCGGCCCTTCACTGACACTGTTGTTGGCCCACTCGTCCCTTCGTTTCCCGTAGCAGGCGTATGGCTTTCTTCGTTCTTTGTCCACCATCCCACCGCTATCCGGTACGACTTCGCTCTGCAGGCATTCGTTGCCGAACGGGGGTGTCTGCCGCACAAAATCGAAGAAATGGATACAGACCAGTTTACCAGTTCCGGGCTCGGGGGTCGAGGTCAGAGCTAGTACGCTGCCTCAACTCGCCTAGTCCGGACATGGGAAGCTGTTTACGGATGCCTGCTCAAAGGGGTTGGGTGCAACCCTGTCGTTCTTAAGGTCCGCTGATGGACTGCCCCTGGACAAGGCTTGCCAGAACGACGTTGTCCCACCGAAACTTGCACGCCCGTCATCTCGGTATACCACAGACCGGCCACCGACACGAACGCGAGCTTCAGTACGGTGTTCGTCCTCCTCCCATTCCTCAGTCGAGACGGCTACTGGAAGCCCGTCGTTGCAGTGGCGTCCGGTGCTATGCTGGGTACAGCTTGGCCGGTCCGCCCCGGATTGCTGCCTACCGCCGTCGGTAGGCCTCTTCATTTTCTTCGTTTCTGGCATTACAAGATCTTCTCCACTGATCCAGTGCTGCTTGATTTCATGCCGAATCAAACGGTCAACCAGCCTATCGGTCGTCCCAGGGTACGGTTTGTCAGAAACCCAACGTAGTTCAACATGGGGGGTGTCTTTTTTTTTTTTCGTTTCTTGTTTTTTCGCTGAGTGCTTCAGGGATGCAGCCTTGGGTCCGGGAGAGCATTTCTAAGCTACTTTGCACTTTTTCGTCACAAAATACGGACAATTTCGGGTACTTCGAGCGTACCAAGATCAAAGACCCCAGGAGACAAGCCACCTGGTCCAGGCCAAAATCGGTGAATTTCGGGGGGTCATTTCTTTGTGGCGACCACTTTCTGCAGTCGGCCCCGGGCGGAAGAGCTACAAAGGTGCAGTATTACGGCCCAACTTGCGCAGAGCGGCCATGTGCTATGCGTGCCCCGAAGAGGAAGGAATAGGATGAGAAGGAAGGACAGACTGGGAGTCACGGTTTGACAGGTAGTGACAGGATCAGCTGCGGTAAGGAGAGCAGGAAATGTTCTATCGGAAGCCCCGCGCCGGCCGGGTTTCGAAGCGATCACGGGACCGGAGACAGAGGCCCCGCGCCGGCCGGGTTTCGAAGCGATCGCGGGACCGGAGACCTTCGCGGCGGTCGGAGGAGAGAGATGGTTCCGGGCGCTGCAGTATTGGTTGGATGGGATGTGCTGGTCGGTGGCGGGTGACGTCTCAAAACCCGCAGACGTCTCGAAACCTCGCCGTCGACTTTGAAGTGTGGACCAAACTGGATCTTCCGGGCAGTGTCGTAGCGACGACGGATGGGACACCGTTGAGCATGCGTGCGAGGTACTCTCAAAACTTTTAAAAACCGTCGGGGATGCGCTGGAGCGAACGGTGACGGACCGCTTCTGCCAGGCAGGAAGCTGGAGAAGATGGGGTCGCTGAGAACGGTGGGAGCCCCGCCGTGCCTCACGGGGTACGAGATGAGGCCGATCTTCCGTGGTGGTACGGAGACGATGGAAGTGCTCGAGACACAGCTGACGACGGCACGAGTTCAGCGGCGAGGCGTGAGGGATGGATCTTTTCCTGACGTACGGAGGTGGAAGGGCGGAGCGTGCGGCGAGATGGGCGATGTTCAACGCTACGGAACACGAAAGTGGAGTGAGCGGGTGTGCCACGAGCACTAGAAGTGCGGCGTGTGAAAGCGCCGGTGCAGCAACCGATGAACCTGGACGAGCAATCGAAGAAGAAGCGAGGCACCAAACGCGCCTGAGCGCGACGATCAAGTCGAGCTAAAGAGGCGAAAGCATGGTCACGTACGAAGAGATAACCGCGACACCGCAAATCGCCACAGATGATTTGTATTCTAACCCAAACTATCAGAGGCGGTCGCGGTCGAGACGGCAACCCGAGCGAGGAGTAAGGTTGATAACCAGAATGACTGTCATAATGGCCATGCTGAAGGCAAGGTTGCGTTGCAGGAGGAGAAACTGGTGCTTGGCCGAGGATAAGATGGCTATGGCGGCACGGGCAGAACAGAGCGCACGCCTTCGCAGTCCCAGGACCTCCGCCCACTTGCATACAGCCGTCGATTGGCCTTTCCCAAGAGGACGAGTTGGAATGCAGGTACCATCTCCGGAGAGCTTCCGGTTTCTCCCAGAGTAGAGGAGCTGATGCAAACGCCACCTGATTGCGGATCACCTTCTTGCCCAAACCCAAGAGGGATTGGAGTGTCGGAATGGCGCGCAAGGAGAGGCTCTGGCTTGTTTGCTTCTTTCGCTGGCGAGAGGAAGACTTCGGACACGGCAAAGCCTTGGGCTTTTCGGGCTCTGCATCCTTCTGTTCCAGAGATCTTGCCCACAACAAAATTAGCCTTGAATGGCATGCTTCGGGTGAGGGCATGCAGTTTATCAAGAAGTAACTTCTTATCAGCTCCCTTCCATGCAGACACAAGTTGGACTCAAGCACATCCTTTCGTCTATCACCGGACTCTTGATTGTGTGCTGCCAAATTTATCTGTGGGCTGTCCAAGATATCCTGCAGATCTCCATCGGTCAGGCCTCTGCCATCCGTCACGATAACGCGTTATTTTCAAGGACCAGTACAAGCACGCAATGGTAGCAACTGAAGCTTTTCCTTCAGTCCTCTTGGGGAACGTTGAAGGGAGCCCGGTAGCGAGCTTTACTTAGGTTCCTGTAAGCGTGAGCCAACCGACTTCTGCGAGTCCTACGATAGCGTTCGAGTCTGCATTCCAACGAATCCTCCATGCCACGGCGACACGAAGCACCACCCCCCCCCACCCCGAAGGCTCCATTTTTCAAAAGGCTTGGCCTTTCTGTGGAAAGCCTAAGCAAGAGGAACCGTCTTGCTCACTCCAAAGCTCCCGGTTTGGCGCCGGTGCGTGGCGCTTGAAAAAAATCACTACAAAAAAAAAAAGACACCCCAAGGTCAGTTCCCCCTGGCTATACCGACCACACCATTTCTGCCCAGAAATTTGTCGTCTGATTCTTCTGAAAGAGAAAAAAGGAATCATGAATCGGAGAGTCTTGGGGACAAGAACACACCTCGTACTCTGACGGTCAGGCTGCACGTAGTGCTGAGCGCCGCATCCGTGCGGGCGGTGAACGTGGCGGCCATGGTGTAAACCTTGTCCGCGTCAGAGAGAGAAGTAGGCGTGAACGTTTGGTATGCAAAATGGCCGCTTCTCACCTCGGTGCGCGGATGAAAGATGATGGAGGACTCTGGTGCCGTGGTGAGAGAGTAATCGACGTACACAGACTGACCAGCCGTCCACTCAACGTTGAACTGGCAGAAGAACGGTTCGTTCAGATTGATCTCATACGTCTTGAGCTCGTTTCTGTTGGTCATGCACACAGGTGCTGCGAACACGGCAGAGCATCCATTATACAAGAAGTCAATCGCAGCGATGTCACCCGCCGACAAGCTGCTGGTCTGTCCGATGGGCTGCGGAGCTTCGATGGTCTTCTGCCCGTTGATGCTGAAGGCATAGCTGCCGTAATGCATGATGCTTCCGTAATCGTACTCGCCCAGAGCGCGGCCATACATCCTGCTGAATGGGTACAAGTGGTCAGGCGGTATGTTATTCTCGTTGATGATGACGTACTCGTCTCTGTCGATTCTCTTCTGCTCGTGGTTAAGGCCAAGGCTGTGACAGATTTCGTGCACGACGGCACCTGCGGAGTTGAACGCTATTGCCGCAAGAGACTTTTTATATTGAGGTTTTAGGGTTCGAGACTGCTTCTTGTAGTAAGCGGTCGGGTTTCTGAAGTATCCGTTTAACTTGTGAGGCGGGGGGAGGCTTCGGCCTGGGTTGCTCGGTTTTAAAAGCAGAACTACCTGCGCAACGCAGTGGACCCGCTGCCGGTCACATTCGTTTAATACGAAGATACACGGATGCGTAACCACATGTGACAGCAAACAGTAAAGTCAAGGCCACTCAAAGTATGGAAAGGAATGAAAATACACTGCCTAGACCCTGCTCTAACTGCACGAAGGATAACGTGTGGGGAGGTCAATGTACGAGTAGGTACGATAGTGTAAACGGGTGAAGGCAACTTACTACCATGCGAGATTGCAGGGGGCTGTATATACCGTAAGCACAAAAGACGGTGTTCTCACACAGTGTTGCCGGGACCACCACGAGCCCGGTGACGGTGTTCTCACACAGTTTTGCCGGGACTACGACGAGCCCGGTGACGGACCACCACGAGCCCGGTGACGGTGTTCTCACACATGTTGCCGGGACCACCACGAGCCCGGTGACAGTGTCCTCACACATTGTTGCCGGGACCACCACGAGCCCGGTCACGGTGTTCTCACACAGTGTTGCCGGGACCACCACGAGCCCGGTCACGGTGTTCTCACAC
Organism: Diplonema papillatum; assembly: GCA_030068145.1. Taxonomy (NCBI): domain Eukaryota; phylum Euglenozoa; class Diplonemea; order Diplonemida; family Diplonemidae; genus Diplonema; species Diplonema papillatum. The sequence continues at coordinate 252,167 of JAPJBO010000173.1, read as the reverse complement.
AGTGTGTGCGGGACAACCACGAGCCCGGTGACGGTGTTCTCACACAGTTTTGCCGGGACTACCGCGATCCCGGTGACGGTGTTCACACACAGTGTTGCCGGGACTACCGCGAGCCCGGTGACAGTGTCCTCACACAGTGTTGCCGGGACTATCACGAGCCCGGTAACGGTGTTCTCACACAGTGTTGCCGGGACTACCACGAGCCCGGTGACGGTGTCCTCACACAGTTTTGCCGGGAATTGGAGCTGGCGTCTTCTGGCCTCACGCACTGCTGGCTCTATGGGGCTTTTGTTGACCCCTTCTTCCGGTACGGCTCGTGCAACCATCTCAAACAAAAGGTGAAACCAAAGCGGATACTTACAAACAACGCGCCGGAACCCTCTGGATGGCATTTCCAACCCGCCGGAACCCGCCGGAACCCTTCTCAGTTTCACTGTGGGAATCGGACATCAAACCCAGAGCAGGACAGCCCAGCCAGTAAACCAGGAGGAGGGGGGTGTGGGCTACTCGAGAACCAAAATACGAACGATGGAGTCGGTATTCTCGGTTGATGGGATCACAAACACGAAGTATGACTTCGAATTTCCGAGAGGACTTGTGGACGCCTTCCGGGAGAAGGTTGGTGAACCTCGCGGCCGGAGGACGCTGGACGTGCGTGAACTGATTGATTGGGCCGCGCATCACGTGAAGACCATCCCGGAGAGCCAGCACGAGGGCGCGTTCAAAGCTGTCATCGCCGCTGCCCTTGGGATTGATGACAGTGAACTTGAAGGCATCAAGTCTGCGAACCGGGTCGCCGCGATGGCTCGCGAAATCTGGGAGGTGAACCCAGGCCTTTTCGAGAAGGAGGCGCGCCTAAAGGGTGCTGGCAGAAGGGCGAACCGGCACCGGCACCGTTCCGTCCGGGTCCACCGCGTCCGCCGCGCACCCCACCCCACCCACCGTCGCCCGGACAGCCGGCTCCGCATGTCGATCTTGGGCAGTTGATGCAACAACAGCTTCAAATGATGCAGGTCCAGCAGCAAATGATGCAGATGATCATGCAGGGAGAAAAAGCGGCCCCGACGGGGAAACATGGGAAGACCGCGGTTTATGCGGAAGACGCATCGGACGTCCTTCAATGGATCAGCGTGCTGCAGACCGACCCGGAGGGTCTTGTTACGAATCTTCGGTTTCGATACGTCGCGGGCTGGCAGGATCGAGCCGGGGGTGCGGCGCTGGAGGATGCATTTGGGCGTCTTCGTGATTGGATAATGGCATCTTCGTCTGCAGAAGGATGGGAGGAAAACGGCTACCAGGTCGAGCTTGGTAACAAGCTTTTGCACGACGTCATGTATAAGCATGCGTGGTGCAAAGACCGGGTGCCGACCGGTGCCATCAAGCAGGCGGTCGAGGAGAAGTCGGACGACCGCGTCCACCGCGGGATCGCGCTGGCGAGGGCTCGCACCGAGCAGAGAAGGAAGTGGGACGCGACACCGAAGAAAGGTGGGAAGGGGTTCAAGGGCGGCGCCGGTAAGGGACGGAAAGGATACGGCGACACACGGGGAAACGTGGAGGCCGGGGAGAATTGACTGGCCTTCCCCCCGGTAGCCAGCACCGCGTCAGTAACCTTCCGTCCTGTAGCCAACACCGCGTCACCCATGCTTTCCCCAATAGTCAAGCCAGTCACCTTCCGCCCAGCAACGGACACCGCACCACCGGCCAACAACGCGCCAATTGCTTCCCCAAGACCCAAGTTCGCATGGTTTCAGAGGAAGGTACCACGCCAACTCCCGCAGCCTTCGCCAGTTCCCAAAACACCAATTCCCGTTCTGTACAAAGGAATCGCAACGCCTGCCGTCGAATCCGAAGGTCTCTCGCTAATCGGCAGAGCCGTGCTACAACACGTGAGCCAGAGGGCGATAGGCGGTGGCGCTACGAACCGTACGGGGGAGATGTCAACGTCGGCGGCAACCGCACAACACCTTCTTCAGGTGCTCGTAAGTCGCATGTGGGCGTCGTCAACATCGCAGCAGCGGCAGCTCCTTTGGGCGCGCCTAGCCCAATGGGCGCACAACAGCTGCCTGCCGATCAATCCGGACACGGCCTGCCTATTCGTCCTGGCCACAGGGGTGTCCCCCCAAGCCCAGCTGGCTTACACGAAGGCGCTGAGCGGAGCATTTCGCCACATCGGCATCACCAACGTTCCATTACTCAGCCTTGCTTCCGCCCTCCGAGCGACCGGGGCCGCTATCCCCGTGAACCAAGCACCGCCGGTGCCGAAGGAGTGTCTCATCCGGTGGGCGCTCACACAAAGGACGGACATTCGCCTTGCGGTAATTGTGGCATGGAAGACCGCATCTCGGTGGGCCGAGGTGGCGGACCTTTCGTCGGACCAGTTTATTCTGGTGACGTCGACGGAAGTGATCATCGACTGGCAGATAGCGTCCATTTTCCGGGTTCTTGCACCGTTCGAGCTGACAACAACAACAACAAGCAGACTCTCACACATGTGGGACTCCGTGCCCAGCATGGCACGATTTTCAGGGCACAGCATCAAGCGGGGCGCGGTGACCCATCTGTTTTCCCGTGTGGCACAAGGTGTTCCTATCGACGTCATGCTGATCTGCCGCTTGGCGAAGCACTCAACGAAGCAGGGTGTGCCGGACATGACGGTCCGCTACGGCGGGGACGGCATCCCCATGGCAAGGGCCCTGCAGACGGGTCTTGTGACGGTCCATCTTTGAACGTTGCCCTTCAGTCTGTAAAGAAGGTTCACAGCATAACCCGCCGCGCGCACTCCTCGCGTTTGCCAGCCTCTGCCGCTGAACGTGCTCTGCCGCTCCATGTTGCACCAGTACCACCCATGTCTGTCGCCATGTTGACGGCACGACTGAATCCTTCGTCTTTTGCGCGTTTTGAGCGCGTATGGAAGATGACGTTTTACCCCGAGAAGAAGAGCAGTGCGTCCCTCCGCGGGATCCGGCAGTCATCGCTGCAGCACGCTCATGCAGAGCAGCTTGTCGCAAATGGAATAGCCGCTCGAGCCCTGTGTGCTGGACCGCTTGAAACTGTGCCCTTCACGGTCGTGGAGGAGCGCCCTGGTGGCGCTCGTCAACGGTTCATCCTTTGGACGAAAGCTGCGAATGCTGACATAAACGAAGCAGGGTATGAGGCTTCCGTACCACTGGGTCACGTCTCTGATTACTTGGGAATCGCCACTGCAGAATGTGGTAGCCAGCGTGATTTCCGGACGGGATTCTATCAGGTAGCGATACCTGGTGATGCTGCGCATCTCTTCCGGTTCTGCGATGATCAGGGCAGTTGGTACCAGTTGAACCGACTCCCGATGGGCCATTCGGCGGCCCCCGAGATCATGCACACGTTGGCAGCAGCAGCAGCAGGCGATCCGGCCTACGTACGCCCAGAGTTTGCAGCCCGAGGAGTGTCGACACACGTGTGGATTGACAACATCCATTACTCAGGTGACGACGCCGCAGTACGGGAGGCTACGAGCATCCTCGATGCAACGGCGAAGGCCGCGGACATTTCGTGGAAAGTAGCAGATTCGATCACCTGCGAGACAGATTACACCTTCATTGGAGTGTCGTTCGTGCACACTGCTGGTACTGTTGCCCCGTCCAAACGTCTCCTTGAGAAAATAGCTGCCACTCAGCTCGTTGATCCTACAGCTGGCGAACTCGAGTCCCTTGGGGGCAGACTGCTCCATGCCAGTGCGATTGGAGGGGTTTTCCCGGGTTCTTTCTGGTTTGCGCTGAAGTTCCTACGCCGCAACACGAATCAGCTGAACCGAATGAATCGCGTCCCTGCCGACCGGGTACGCGTGCCACCGTCTGTACAGCGGGAACTGAGCGAGTGGATCAAAGCCGTGCACTGTCGCCGGCAGGTACCAGACCCACCGGGGACCCCCTCGTATGCCGTGTTTGTCGATGCCTCACTCACGGGGTGGGGCGGTGTGCTCTGTGACATGTTCACGTCCAAGCTCACCATTGTTGGTGGTGCATGGAAGGGGGATGATGTGGGGCGCCACATCAATGAACTGGAGGCACGTGCCTTGCAAAACACACTCGCGGTGCTCCCTGTGAGTGCCTCAAATGGTGAGATTCTCGTGTACGTGGACAACACCAGTGTGGCCGGTGTCGCCAGGAAAAAGATGTCGTTGGCATCACGGACACTCAACGGGGCAGTGGTGGCAGCTTTGAGCCACTTGCGGGACATGAATATTACGGCAAGCTTTCGCTGGGTGCGGTCGGAACTGAATCCTGCTGACTTACCCTCGCGAATCTCACCGTCCCTCCTGTCGTCCGACGCGACCATGCGGCAGGCAGAACTCGCGGTGAGGAGCTTTTTCCTCAACGCACCACTGGCGTAGGGGCGGTGGGTGACCTCGACCTTTTAGGCCGAGGTAAATACCCCAACGCTCCTGCAAGTATTTCCCTCGCTCCCTCTCTCTTTCTCTTGCTCATTATTGTGATTCCCTAAACGATCTGACATGAAGCGCATTGTTCTCCATTGTTTCCCCCTTTTTATCCCTGCTCGTAGCTGCCGATGAAAGATTCTCTCAGTTTCACTGTGCGAATCGGACATCAAACCCAGAGCAGGCCAGTAAACCAGGAGGGGGTACTCGAGAACCAAAATACCCACCCTCCCTTCCCCCTGTTGACCTTGACCTTTTAGGCCGAGGTAAATACCCCAACGCTCCTGCAAGTATTTCCCTCGCTCCCTCTCTCTTTCTCTTGCTCATTATTGTGATTCCCAAAACGATCTGACGCATTGTTCTCCATTGTTTCCCCCTTTTTATCCCTGCTCGTAGCTGCCGATGAAAGATTCCCAACCCGCCGGAACCCGCCGGAACCCTCTGAATGGCATTTCCAACCCGCCGGAACCCGCCGGAACCCTCTGAATGACATTTCCAACCCGCCGGAACCCGCCGGAACCCTCCGAATTGCACTACCAACCCGCCGGAACCCTCTGAATGGCACTACCAACCCGCCGGAACCCGCCGGAACCCTCTGAATGGCATTTCCAACCCGCCGGAACCCTCCGAATGGCACTTCCAACCCGCCGGAACCCGCCGGAACTCTCTGAATGGCATTTCAAACCCGCCGGAACCCGCCGGAACCCTCTGAATGGCATCGCCAACCCGCCGGAACCCGCCGGAACTCTCTGAATGGCATTTCAAACCCGCCGGAACCCGCCGGAACCCTCTGAATGGCATCGCCAACCCCCGGAACCCGCCGGAACCCTCCGAATGGCCCCCCCCGGACCACCACGAGCCCGGTGACGGTGTTCTCACACAGTGTTGCCAGGACCACCACGAGCCCGGTGACACTGTTCTCACACAGTGTTGCCGGGACCACCACGAGCCCGGTGACAGTGTTCTCACACAGTGTTGCCGGGACCACCACGAGCCCGGTGACAGTGTTTTCACAAAGTGTTGCCAGGACCACCACGAGCCCGGTGACAGTGTTCTCACACAGTGTTGCCGGGACCACCACGAGCCCGGTGACAGTGTTCTCACACAGTGTTGCCGGGACCACCACGAGCCCGGTGACAGTGTTCTCACACAGTGTTGCCGGGACCACCACGAGCCCGGTGACGGTGTTCTCACACAGTGTTGCCGGGACCACCACGAGCCCGGTGACAGTGTTTTCACAAAGTGTTGCCAGGACCACCACGAGCCCGGTGACAGTGTTCTCACACAGTGTTGCCGGGACCACCACGAGCCCGGTGACGGTGTTCTCACACAGTGTTGCCGGGACCACCACGAGCCCGGTGACAGTGTTCTCACACAGTGTTGCCGGGACCACCACGAGCCCGGTGACAGTGTTCTCACACAGTTTTGCCGGGACTACCACGAGCCCGGTGACGGACCACCACGAGCCCGGTGACAGTGTCCTCACACAGTGTTGGCAGGACCGCAACCGGCACCGGCAGTGCCCCGACGCGGGCACCAACGCAAACGCGGAAAGACGAGCGAAAATCCTAGCAGCAGCTGCCAAAACCTGCCTGATCAAAGTAGAGAGGTAAAGAGAATGAAGCCGTCTACATGAGAGAAAGGGTGGTACCGGTAGAAGGACGGGGTATACCTCGATTGCAACCACTGGTGGTGAGGAGGATCGTGGTGACATGACTGAAGTAGCCTGCCTCGCTTGAAGAGCAGACACTATCTTCGTGTGAGACGAAAACGATGAACGGTTCCTCGCACGTGGCGGGGCTGGCGCACTTGCTCATTCTGATGCACGTCTTCTCTTCCAAGTGGGCCACAGCCCATGAAATTCTGTCGTCATCGTCGGAGAGGTATGCTGCCGGCTTATCTGGATGTGTGTAGTCGGTCGCGATGGCATACCGCACCCTACCCCCAGGCCACACATCTCCCCATGAGGCCCCAAGGGGGTCTGCCTGCCTGTGGAAGTCTTCTACAGGGACCTGAATATCACCCACGAGCACATACGGCGGCCCGTGAGGGCCTTCCGTGTTCAACTTCTCATTCGCTAGGCACGCACTTCCCAGCATCGCCGCCAGCAACCCGCGGGGCATCACCATACTTTTCATGTACGTGTTGCGTTCCCTTTTTTGGTAACCTGACGCAGGGTTTATGCTACACGGGGAAATATCTTAGTTTAACGTTTGGCAGAGCACTACCTCTTCCATGCACGGGGGAGTGAATGCGGGAGTGAAAAAGTGCGGCAGTGATTCTCCGCAAAGTCAGCACGAAATCGCCTGTATTTTGCACCAAAATGCGGGCGTTCCGCTCCCGCATTGCGGGTGTAAATGAAAAGTGAAGTAAAGAACCCGACTGCACAAACGACAGCAAAATCACTCCCCTATCCGGGTGGGGGAATCCGCCGCGTCATTCCTGTCTATGAACGATCCGAGCAAAACTAGAGCAGCTGCGGCAAGCCGTGGGCAGCAGTGTTGTGCGCAGCAGTACTGAGCACGCAGTGCTGGGCACGGAAGCAGCCATACCATCATCAGGTGATACGAACGAGCCGCTATGCTGCTGGTGCTGCGTGTTAACAACGCCGGCCTCGGCTGTCACGCTGCTGCTCTCATGAAAGGGTTGGTGCAAACGTGATGAACCGTGTGTTAGCTTGAAGTTAACATGTAAGAATCTGTGGCTATAGTCTACAGTAGCTACTACAGGTGACTATCTTTTCGAACGCAGCCGTTGATGTTTCGCGTATTCAGTTTGCACGCCGTGAACGAAGATGATGACTAAAAGGTGTCAAGTCGACTCATTGTAGAAGTAGAAGGAAGGGAACGGGGGTGTAAGAAGGTGCTTGGTGTGCTCAACACCGTCTTGTATCTGTGCCTTGTTTTGATCCTTCAAGCCACGGATGTTTGCGTCGGTGAGGAGTGGGAAAAAGGGGAGCGAAAGAGACAGTAACACTTTGGACGTTTCACTTCTGGGACCATGGGGTAACTAACGTTAACCGTCGGTGAAGCCCTGGCCCAGGTGAATCGTTGCTGGTTCAAAAAGAAGCACACATGACCGTGGTTTGTGTGTGTGAGAGAGAGTTAGAATTGATCGTATCGGAAAGTAGGTTCGAGAGCAGGCAAGCCTTGTGCGCTAGCTTCGTTTGACCGTGAATCTAATAAACAAGGTTTACGGTACAAAATATCCCAAACTGTCGCGTTCATTTCATCAACCCTGTGACAGTTATTTTCCTGATTCTTCTAACGCGACCTTTTCCAAGAGATCCAAGAAGAGTTGAACAGATCATCTAGACTGTTTCTAGATCATCTATTAGGGATTGGAAAGTTGCAGATAAACCCAAGGTCATGGGACGTCTTATCAACAGGGAGAAATACGAGGTGCTCCTGGAGCTTTTTCAGGGTTCGTATGGCGTCTCGGAGTTGAGGTTCGTCGGTGTGCGCGTTGAGCGTTCCAAGGACGGCGTCGAACTCTTCGACCAGAGTCGTTGTGAATCTGGTCTTCTCGTCCTCGCTCGACTTCGGGAAGTTCGAGTTCACGAATTCCTCGACGTCGTGCCTTATCGAGTCGTACATCGTCATCGGGCTACTCGCGACTCGGTACTTGCGTCCTTTCCGAAAGAGTGAAAGGAGGGCTTCGTCGGTCTTCAGATCCGTTGCAAGTCCTAAAGCGTGTCCACCAAGATCCGGGCGGTGTGGTGTTAGATGCTGCATGCATGGACTAATAGAGCTTGAGCTAGTCGGTTGGTTCGCTTCGTAACTTACTTCGGTGACGTTGCTGACGAGGGTTACCAGAGGTGGCTTCAGACGGTTGCTCACCATGAGGTTTTTGAGGACTGCCGGGTTGGGGCATGTTTCGCGAACCCGTGCGCGTGACAAGACGCCGGCTATTGCTGTTCGGTCTTGTGCCGGGTGATGGTGTGTCAGCTTAAAATATCGTCGTGCGTACTGAGGAGCCGCTCGAGGGTACGTACTTTTTCCGTCACGTCCTTTCCTCGAACGAAGGTTCTCAGCCACGTGCGGAGGCGTAGGGCGCGATTGGGGTGCCAGGTTGCCATGTCGTATGTTCCCAACCGGTCCTGTGGGAGTGTCAGCAGGTGGTCCAATTGTTTCCTCAACCCAGAACAGAAGCCCGGGGAGGTGTCAATGTGGAGTTCACCGTTTACTATGCGGTGCCAGACGTTGCCGTCGGTGCGTCGTTTGCGGAGGCGTTGAGGTGGACGTCGCCTCTTCTTCTTCTTTGCAGCCTTGCGGTTGACCCTCTCTCCCTGGCGCCGATTTGTCATGTTCAAGGGCGGGCTTAGCCACTTGATCCAGAAGTCTTCGATTGGGAGAGCAACGCGCGGGAAGTCAGCGGGCTGTACGTACAGCCGTTCCGGAACATTCTGTATCGGACACGCGTAGAGCTTCCGGCCTCGCTTTCGCAATTGTTGCGACACACGGTTGCCCTTGGAGTTCCGATTTTCCCAGTGCTTGCTGTTTCGCACCTCGGCCGTCTTCGACGTCTGACCCACGTAGGATGCTGTTTACTGGGCCGTTCTCCTGCCGGTGCTGCTTTACTGCAGTCGGCCAGGGGTTTCCTATCTTCGTAGGTGGTTGGGTATTCCCTTGTTTTCGGGGACTAACTGATGTCTTCTCCATTGGAGAGCAAAGTAAGACCTGTGCCTTCAGAAGGCCGGCATACTCCGTTGGGGGGAAAATCTTAGTTTCGTGTTCAGGCGCTTGCCTCTCATGTGTTTGATGCTAGCATCAAGTCTTCTTCGCAGAATGCAGAGTCTTATTTTCTGTTCTTTTCTTTCTTTCGTTGTCGACAACTTCTTTTTTCTCCTTCTTAGGGTTTTTTCTAGGATTTCAAATTTTCGAGCTGGAGTGGGGAAACTTTTCGACGCGTTTTCAGAGCCGAATTGCCAAGCAATCCACGCAAATTGCGCTTTGTGGTGCTGGCTGCGGGCTTTTCCCCCAAGGCAGCTTAGTTCGACGTTCTCCTGGTGCCTATTAGGCCGGTTAGTTCGTTGTCTTCACATGGGTTCAGTTGCCACAGCAGGAAGGGAGTGAACGAGGGTTGTGTCGGTGGCTGTACTTCAGGTGTCGGCTGAGAAGGTGGATCACCTTGTTGGGTTGGTGGTGTCTCTGTGGCCTCATCGCCTGTCGAGTCCTCGCGCTTACGTTTGAGTGGCGTAAAAACCCCTGCAAGTGTTCCCTGCCGCGACATTGTTTGTGTTTCCGACGATGAACGTCAGTCCGTCGTTTTTTATGTTGTTATTGTTTGTCTTCACACCCGCACCATTTCTTTTCCTTTATGTTGGTAGTTTCGGCTGATGCCCACCCTTTTGACAAGGTGTGGTGGGATGGCGATTTTGCGTAGTCGTCGGGTACCGATTTGCAGGTCTTTGTTGGTTGCCACGATGCCCGTTCTGCCGCCTTGTCATCCCGGTTCCTGGTACCTATTACGAAGCCGTTGAGAACCTCCTCCAGTGTCATCTCGTTTTCGTCGGCGCCGCACAGGGGCTCGTTCTGTACTCTCTCAGGTGGGTCTCGTCGTTGGTTGTCAACACGTGCTGCATTTCCTGCCTGTCTCGTCTTTTTTTCTTTCTTCCTTTCTCTTCTTTTTTCTGCCCCTTTTTTCGCACTTCTGGAGCGATTGCGTTGCGATGTGGGGTCGCAGCTTTTCTGGCGATGCTGCAATGAACAGAAAAAATACTCGAGGGGCTGCCTTGTGCTTACTTCGAAGGAGGCTAGAGGGGGAGAAACAATACAACTACAAAATGGGTCTTTTTTGTTGAACAGGTGCGTATACAAAAAAAAACCACTCCAGCCCACTCAGATTTTCGCCAAGAATCTGGAGTGGGGAAAATCCCCACTCCAGCCCACCCCAGAAAAAACCCTGCTTTCTTTACCATGGGTTTTTTGGACTTTCTGGTGCCGTAGAGTAGTTCTTCTTTGTCTATGCCGCCCACGTCGATGTTCGTTTAGCATTGAGTTCTTTTAAGTACATGAACCACACGGATCAACATGCACTGCCTTGAAAGTCAGGTTATCGGATGACGTCGTCACCCGCCATTGCGTCGTCAAGGTCGAGCATTTGTGGAGCTAGCGGGGTTTGGCTTTCTTGCGATTCCAGAGACTGAGTCGGCGAGTACGAGGGCGGGCACGTGTGCCCGTTTTTCACTTTCGAGGGCATTGGCGTGCCCGTGGTCCCCGGTCGTTTCTGAGAGCTGCTTGCCCTCGGAACCTTCTTCTTCCTTCGATGCACCCCTGACTCGGGGGTGGTCGCCTTCGTCTTCTTCCGCTTGCGGCCGGCGATCGGGCCTTCCTTCGGGGTGCCAAGCACCCTCTTCTTCAGCGCTGGTCGTTCGCTGGTTCCTGGCGTTGGTGGCGGCCTCTTGGTCGCCCGTCCGGTTGCCGCCGTCTCCTTTTTCGTTGCCGCGAGCGGCGCTCGCGCCGCTCGCGCCGCTCGCGCCGCTCGCTTTCCTAATGGCGCTGTACACCCACCTGGGTGGGTGAGGAGGGCCTCTTCTTCTTGTTGCGTCCGGGGGTTGACTGGACGTTCGGCTTGTTGGACTGGTGGTGGCCGCGGCTGCAACATGCCGCCGGTCGCCTCTGCGTCAGCGTAGGGAGCCTTTTGCACTCTTGGCAGGTTCCTCTGCCATGCGTGCGGCAGGCATGATGCCCGCTGCGGCAACACGCCGCCGCCGTCTTGCACTCGCCGCACTTCGCGTGCTGTGCTCTGTGCACACCGCGATCGGCTGCCCATCGTTCGCGTGGTGATGGTGCCGGCAGCACATCTCTACCGTGGGAACGTCCCTTCGGACGAGTGCTCTGCACGCCTCACACTTCCCTTTGTGATGGGTCGCGCACGTGACGAGTGCCTTCTCTATACCGACACCCGGCATATGCACGGGGTCTGGGTGCAGTTGTGGTGGGGCAGGCAGGGCCCACCTCGCCGCTCTCCCGATCGTCCAGTCAGGGTACGTCGGGCACTGCGTCCCTACATCGCTTCCTTTCACTTGTTCCTCAAGTATCGTCCCCGTGTGTGCCTCGCGAAAGCGTGGCCTGGGCCGTATACCCGATATCCCCGTGATGCCCATGAACGACAGCGACGTCGTCGGGCACACCCTCTCTCCTCTCATGCAGCTTCCCAGCCCTTGCTGTGCCGCCAGCTTGTCCAACGCGCTCATCATGCAGCGCAGGACGTTTCCCCGTTCTCTCACCCCCTTCGGCGCATTCCCGTGCAGCGGCATGCTGAGGCCCGAGAAGAGTTCAAAGTCGATCGCAAGCTCCTGCCCGTTCTCGGTCCATTGCATGTCCGACAGCCACGCTACCAACGCATAAAACGTCGGTAGTCCCCAGGTCTTGTTCCGCTCCCACGTCCATGCCGGGGCAATCCGCGCGAAGGGGTGGTCAAATTTCTCGGCAGGCATCGCATTCGCTCTCGACCAGGGGGTCGTGGGGTTCCTGGCCACCCAGCCACGTGCTTCGAGCCCAGCCCGTTCCGCAAGGATTTCAGCCATCATCTCCCGGAGCCGCCTCGAGAATTGGGCATTCTCGGGTACTACCACACGTTCGTTTAGCAGCGGCTGCCGAATCATGCCGTGGCACCGTCCCTTTGTGCGTCTGCTTCGCAGAAAAAGTGTGGGAAAGGAGTCCAGGACTCCGTGGTTTGAAACCATACGGTATGGTTCCACTTCCTCCTTCCTTCGTCCGTTCTTCTTTAAAAAAAAGGGGGGGGGGGGCAGTGCTGACACTACCCTGAGAGCCCCCAACGACTTTGCAAGGGACCCCCTTCTACAGTGCAGTTGCCTTGGAGGCTGGGTGGTCGAATTCTCGAAGGTGAAATGGTCAAAATTCCCTGGCAAAAGTGGGCCCACAAAATTTTCAAAGTGTGGTTTTCGGGGTATTTGGGCCATAATACATCCTCCTCCTACTGCGTATACTGGCTCCGTCTGCTGCTTCGTCTTCACCGTCGCGGATGATGCATAAATCGAAAGTAGAAAGGCCAGGCAGTGATTCGGTGTGTTTGTCACAATCGTCGTGACGCCTCAGGACACGGCTTCAGAAAAAAGGGGGCAAGGGTGGGTGGGCAAGCGAGGGGTGAAGTTACGATGTTTTCGGGATAGCGACAGGGTTATTTAACCTGTAACGAGTGTTAGGTATTCGTCGGATATATTAAACTTCTAAGATCTGCGATCTTCGACGACTAATACATCCTCCTCCTACTGCGTATACTGGCTCCGTCTGCTGCTTCGTCTGCTGCTTCGTCTTCACCGTCGCGGATGATGCATAAATCGAAAGTAGAAAGGTCAGGCAGTGATTCGGTGTGTTTGTCACAATCTGCACAATGCTGGTGCTGCCTGCGTGTGCTGCCTGCCGTTGGTGCTGCCTGCCGTTGGTGCTGCCTGCTGCTGGTGCTGGCTGGTGTGTGCCTCCCGCTGGTGCTGCCTACTGGTGCTGCCTGGTGCTCATAATATTTTTTTCCAAAACTTGAAAATTCGAAAAAACATACCCAAGTATCAAAGTCCCCGTGCCAAAGATTGTTGCTATGCGTGTGCTTTGTCTGTCTCTAATCTGCCCAAAACTTCCACCGATTAGGGATCATCAGAACTATGAACACGCAGACCTCGAAAGGTTTGCTTCCTCCTGTTTCGTTTCCACTGCGGTTAGCCACATACAATGTCGTGAGACAAAGTTTTTTCGGCCAGTTGCGAGGAACTGCCTGCAGGAGTTGCTCAAAGCATGAACGTCAAGGACGCTCAACAAAGCCTATGGAGGGGCTCGCATCTGATCCAAAATGCTGGCATAGTGACACGGGTTGATCTTGCTGACTGGCTCGACAGGTACTCCCGGTTGCAAAGTGCAGCTTCCTTTCAACCCGTCAAAGATAGGACAAAGCACGCACACAAGAGACAACCAATAGCCATTTTCCCCTCCCCCATCCTTCCTCCCAATGTTTTGCCTGGTTTGGTTCTGCTGATGCTGTGCTGCTTCTGCTGCTACTTCTGCTGCTGCTTCTGCTGCTGCTTCTGCTCTGCTGCTGCTGCTGCTGCTGCTGCTGCTGCTGCTGCTGCTGCTGCTGCTGCTTCTGCTCCTGCTCTCCCTGCTGGTGCTTCAGTCTTGCTGATGTTGCTGCTGCTACAAAAAAAAATGCGAATGAGTGCAACCCCATGGAAACCCCATGTGCTGACAACGGTGGCTACCTGTTCTTTGGGCCAAAAGGGGCCTGCCATGCCAGCACTGGGACGTCTTTCCATTTCTTTGCATTCATTTCTTTACAATAAGAAGAAAAGTGTGGACAAAAGGCTTAAAGCAACCTTCTCTTGACTTCGATGGGGTTTTTGCTGCCTTGCTGCTGCTCTCCTGTTGTTCCTGTGTTTGGTGCTGGTGCTGCTCTTGCTCCTGCTTCTCTTGTTGCCTTTCATCGAAGCTCTGAAACTCTCTCAAAACCAAACTCTGCAGTAAACGACCTTCCCCCTTCGAAATGGAAAGGCTTGCATTTTTCATCGAAGCCCCGATTCGCAAACTTCGTCTGTGTTTTAATTTCCTGTTTTGGTTTCTTTGAAACAAAGGTTGCTGTCTGCCTTGCTGCTGCCTTGCTCCTCCTCTTGCTACTCTTCTTGCTGCTACTCTTGCTCCTGCTGCTCTGCTGCCTTTCTCCGAAGCTGTGGAATTCTCGCAAAACCAAACACTGCAGTCAAGGACCTTCGCTTGCAAAGACTGCTTTCATTGCAAGCTCCGATTTCCTTCTTAAGCGCTTCAAACAAACTTCGTCTGTGTTTTGATTTTCTGTTTCTGCTTATTTGAATTCAAAGCTCCTATTCTGTCTGCTGCCTTCTGTTGGTGCTCTTCCTCCTGCTGCTTAACCGCTGCTGTCTTGCTCTGGCTGCCTTGCTGCTGCTGCCTTGCTGCTGCTGCCTTGCTGCTGCTGTCCTGCTGCTGCTGTCCTGCTGCTGCTCCTGCCTTGCCGCTGCTGTCTTGCTGATGCTGCATTGCTGCTGCTGTCCTGCTGCCTAGCTGCTGCTGCCTTGCTGATGCTGTCCTGCTGCTGCTGCTGCCTTGCTGCTGCTGCCTTGCCGCTGCTGTCTTGCTTCTGCTGCTGCATTGCCGTTGCTGCCTTGTTGCTGCTGTCTTGCTTCTGCTCCTGCCTTGCTGGTGCTGCCTTGCCGCTGCTGCCTTGCTGATACTGCCTTGCCGCAGCTGTCTTGCTTCTGCTGCTGCCTTGCCGTTGCTGCCTTACCGCGGCTGCCTTGCGGATGCCGCCTTGCCGCTGCTATCGTGCCGCTGCCGCCTTGCCACTGTTGTCTTGCTTCTGCTGCTGCCTTGCCGCTGCTGCCTTGCTGCTGCTGCCTTGCTGATGCCGCCTTCCTGCTGCCATCGCGATGCTGCCGCCTTGCCGCTGTTGCCTTGCCTTGCTGATGCTACCTTGCTGCGGCTGCCTTGCCTGCGGCTGCCTTGCTGGTGCTGCCTTGCCGCTGATGCCTTGCTGATACTGCCTTGCCGCAGCTGTCTTGCTTCTGCTGCTGCCTTGCCGTTGCTGCCTTACCGCGGCTGCCTTGCGGATGCCGCCTTGCCGCTGCTATCGTGCCGCTGCCGCCTTGCCACTGTTGTCTTGCTTCTGCTGCTGCCTTGCCGCTGCTGCCTTATTGCTTGCTTCTGCTGCAGCCTTGCTGGTGCTGCCTTGCTGCTGCTGCCTTGCTGATGCCGCCTTCCTGCTGCCATCGCGATGCTGCCGCCTTGCCGCTGTTGCCTTGCCTTGCTGATGCTGCCGTGCTGCGGCTGCCTTGCTGCGGCTGCCTTGCTGCGGCTGCCTTGCTGCGGCTGCCTTGCTGCGGCTGCCTTGCTGTGGCTGCTGCCTTGCTGCTGCTGCCTTGCTGCGGCTGCCTTGCTGCGCTGCTGCCTTGCCTTGCTGCGGCTGCCTTGCTGCGGCTGCTGCTTTGCTGCTGCTGCCTTGCTGCGGCTGCCTTGCTGCGGCTGCTGCCTTGCCGCGGCTGCCTTCCAGATGCCGCCTTGCCGCTGCTGTCGTGCCGCTGCCGACTTGCCGCTGTTGCCTTGCCGCTGCTGCCTTGCTGCTGGTGTCTTCCCGCAGCTGTTTTGCTTCTGCTGCTGCCTTGCCGCTGCTGCCTTGTTGCTGCTGCTGCCTTGCTGCTGCTGCCTTGCCGCGGCTGCCTTGCTGCTGCTGCTGCCTTGCTGCTGCTGCCTTGCTGATGCCGCCTTGCCGCTGCTTCGTGATGCTGCCGCCTTGCCGCTGTTGCCTTGCCACTGCTGCCTTGCTGCTGCCTTGCTGCTGCTGCTGCTGCTTTCTTGCCGACCTTTTTTACGCCTGGGAAGAGTAGGTGCGCAGCTCGGAGGCCAGATACGAAGTTAGGGGCTTTCACCCACAGCAAAGGAACTGCTTGCCTTGGCCGCGTTTCGAAAAACACGTTTCCAGGGGACACCGCGAGGAGGTGGCAAGTCAGATTTTGTCCCCCAACCCCAAGACCACCCATTGAGAATTCCGGGGCCTTTGATGGCCAGCTTCTTGGACTTCACGACCTCTCAGGAGCACTTTGCTGAAGGAACACCGAAAACGTGATAGGCAACTGTTGCATGTCGAAATGGGGGGGCACGTTCTCCCGAAGTTGCGACCCTTGAAAGAACGTCGTTCGTAGGAGCTTCGAATTCCTGTGACGGTTTCGTTGGATGCATCGGTCAAAATATCAACAAAAATATGTACCCATAGCTCTGTCAGAACCTTTTCGCTGACTCGTAACTTCACATACCTTGACTGCTTCCACACGAACTCTCGAACACCAGATTTTTCAAGCACAATCTCAATTTCTTTTCTTCTTCTAGTTCCTGTTTGCGTTGTGTGTGCTGAATCCTGTTTTCTTTCGAGTCGGCCTCTTCACACAAGAGGCCGAACCTGGAACAAAATGCACGAGGGGGCCCGCAGGGCCACCGAGTGCGGGTTTGCGGGTTACTATATAATTATGTGGCTTGTCTGTCTGTCTGTCTGTTCGTCACAATGAAAAATTCCAAGCAAAAATTTCACCTTTGTCAAAAAAAAATTCTGAAAAACTCAAAATTCAGAATCCAGTTTCTATTGGTTTTCCTATGAACCAGACCCGCAAACCAGCCATTTTTTGGCAGCATCCAATTCCACAGGTCAGGTTACTATATAATTATGTGGCTTGTCTGTCTGTCTGTCTGTTCGTCACAATGAAAAATTCCAAGCAAAAATTTCACCTTTGTCAAAAAAAAATTCTGAAAAACTCAAAATTCAGAATCCAGTTTCTATTGGTTTTCCTATGAACCAGACCCGCAAACCAGCCATTTTTTGGCAGCATCCAATTCCACAGGTCAGGTTACTATATAATTATGTGGCTTGTCTGTCTGTCTGTCTGTTCGTCACAATGAAAAATTCCAAGCAAAAATTTCACCTTTGTCAAAAAAAAATTCTGAAAAACTCAAAATTCAGAATCCAGTTTCTATTGGTTTTCCTATGAACCAGACCCGCAAACCAGCCATTTTTTGGCAGCATCCAATTCCACAGGTCAGGTTTGCCCGGGTTTGCTGGAGGTGTGCCCCCCTCTATCTCTTGCAATCAGGCTTGGCAACACAGGACCCCCAAAGAACGCGCAGAATGGGAAGCAAAAGGATGAGTGGTGGGAGTCCTGTGTGTCTAGGGGCTTGTCTCTCACTCAAGGCTTTTTGTTGGCTGGCTTGCTGGCTGCTGACTTGCTGGTGCTGACTTCCTGGTGCTGACTTGCTGGGTGCTGGCCTGGGTGTCTCCTGGTACTGCGCTGCCTGCTATGTGCTTCCTGCTGGTGCTGCCTGCGTGTGCTGCCTGCCGTTGGTGCTGCCTGCCGTTGGTGCTGCCTGCTGCTGGTGCTGGCTGGTGTGTGCCTCCCGCTGGTGCTGCCTACTGGTGCTGCCTGGTGCTCATAATATTTTTTTCCAAAACTTGAAAATTCGAAAAATATACCCAAGTATCAAAGTCCCCGTGCCAAAGATTGTTGCTATGCGTGTGCTTTGTCTGTCTCTAATCTGCCCAAAACTTCCACCGATTAGGGATCATCAGAACTATGAACACGCAGACCTCGAAAGGTTTGCTTCCTCCTGTTTCGTTTCCACTGCGGTTAGCCACATACAATGTCGTGAGACAAAGTTTTTTCGGCCAGTTGCGAGGAACTGCCTGCAGGAGTTGCTCAAAGCATGAACGTCAAGGACGCTCAACAAAGCCTATGGAGGGGCTCGCATCTGATCCAAAATGCTGGCATAGTGACACGGGTTGATCTTGCTGACTGGCTCGACAGGTACTCCCGCGTTGCAAAGTGCAGCTTCCTTTCAACCCTTCAAAGATAGGACAAAGCACGCACACAAGAGACAACCAATAGCCATTTTCCCCTCCCCCATCCTTCCTCCCAATGTTTTGGGTTCCTGGTTTGGTTCTGCTGATGCTGTGCTGCTTCTGCTGCTACTTCTGCTGCTGCTGCTTCTGCTGCTGCTGCTGCTGCTGCTTCTGCTCCTTCTCCCCCTGCTGGTGCTTCAGTCTTGCTGATGTTTCTGCTGCTACAAAAAAAAATGCGAATGAGTGGAAACCCCATGTGCTGACAACGGTGGCTACCTGTTCTTTGGGCCAAAAGGGGCCTGCCATGCCAGCACTGGGACATCTTTTCATTTCTTTACATTCATTTCTTTAAAATAAGAAGAAAAGTGTGGACAAAAGGCTTAAAGCAACCTTCTCTTGACTTCGATGGGGTTTTTGCTGCCTTGCTGCTGCTCATCTAGCTGCTCCTGTTGTTCCTGTGTTTGGTGCTGGTGCTGCTCTTGCTCCTGCTTCTCTTGTTGCCTTTCATCGAAGCTGTGAAACTCTCTCAAAACCAAACGCTGCAGTAAACGACCCTCCCCCTTCGAAATGGAAAGGCTTGCATTTTTCATCGAAGCCCCGATTCGCAAACTTCGTCTGTGTTTTAATTTCCTGTTTAGGTTTCTTTGAAACGAAAGTTGCTGTCTGCCTTGCTGCTGCCTTGCTCCTCCTCTTGCTGCTCTTCTTGCTGCTACTCTTGCTCCTGCTGCTCTGCTGCCTTTCTCCGAAGCTGTGGAATTCTCGCAAAACCAAACACTGCAGTCAAGGACCTTCGCTTGCAAAGACTGCTTTCATTGCAAGCTCCGATTTCCTTCTTAAGCGCTTCAAACAAACTTCGTCTGTGTTTTGATTTTCTGTTTATGTTTATTTGAATTCAAAGCTCCTATTCTGTCTGCTGCCTTCTGTTGGTGCTCTTCCTCCTGCTGCTTAACCGCTGCTGTCTTGCTCTGGCTGCCTTGCTGCTGCTGCCTTGCCGCTGCTGCCTTGCTGCTGCTGTCTTGCTTCTGCTGCTGCCTTGCCGCTGCTGCCTTGTTGCTGCTGTCTTGCTTCTGCTCCTGCCTTGCTGGTGCTGCCTTTCCGCTGCTGCCTTGCTGATACTGCCTTGCCGCTGCTGTCTTGCTTCTGCTGCTGCCTTGCCGTTGCTGCCTTACCGCGGCTGCCTTGCGGATGCCGCCTTGCCGCTGCTATCGTGCCGCTGCCGCCTTGCCACTGTTGTCTTGCTTCTGCTGCTGCCTTGCCGCTGCTGCCTTGTTGCTGGTGGCTTGCTTCTGCTGCTGCCTTGCTGGTGCTGCCTTGCTGCTGCTGCCTTGCTGATGCCGCCTTGCTGCTGCCATCGCGATGCTGCCGCCTTGCCGCTGTTGCCTTGCCTTGCTGATGCTGCCTTGCTGCGGCTGCCTTGCTGCGGCTGCCTTGCTGCGGCTGCTGCCTTGCTGCGGCTGCTGCCTTGCTGCTGCTGCCTTGCTGCGGCTGCCTTGCTGCGGCTGCCTTGCTGCGGCTGCTGCCTTGCTGCTGCTGCCTTGCTGTGGCTGCCTTGCTGCGGCTGCTGCCTTGCCGCGGCTGCCTTCCAGATGCCGCCTTGCCGCTGCTGTCGTGCCGCTGCTGCCTTGCTGCTGGTGTCTTCCCGCAGCTGTTTTGCTTCTGCTGCTGCCTTGCCGCTGCTGCCTTGTTGCTGCTGCTGCCTTGCTGCTGCTGTCTTGCCGCGGCTGCCTTGCTGCTGCTGCTGCCTTGCTGCTGCTGCCTTGCTGATGCCGCCTTGCCGCTGCTATCGTGATGCTGCCGCCCTTGCCGCTGTTGCCTTGCCACTGCTGCCTTGCTGCTGCTGCCTTGCTGCTGCTGCCTTGCTGCTGCTGCCTTCCTGCTGCTGTCTTGCTTCTACTGCTGCCTGCCTTGCTGCTGCTGCCTTGCTGCTGCTGCTGCTTTCTTGCCGACCTTTTTTACGCCTGGGAAGAGTAGGTGCGCAGCTCGGAGGCCAGATACGAAGTTAGGGGCTTTCACCCACAGCAAAGGAACTGCTTGCCTTGGCCGCGTTTCGAAAAACACGTTTCCAGGGGACACCGCGAGGAGGTGGCAAGTCAGATTTTGTCCCCAACCCCAAGACCACCCATTGAGAATTCCGGGGCCTTTGATGGAGGAACACCGAAAACGTGATAGGCAACTGTTGCATGTCGAAATGGGGGGGGCACGTTCTCCCCAAGTTGCGACCCTTGAAAGAACGTCGTTCGTAGGAGCTTCGAATTCCTGTGACGGTTTCGTTGGATGCAGCGGTCAAAATATCAACAAAAATATGTACCCATAGCTCTGACAGAACCTTTTCGCTGACTCGTAACTTCACATACCTTGACTGCTTCCACACGAACTCTCGAACACCAGATTTTTCAAGCACAACTCCGACCCGAACCATCTTGTGAATTTCTTTTCTTCTTCTAGTTCCTGTTTGCGTTGTGTGTGCTGAATCCTGTTTTCTTTCGAGTCGGCCTCTCACACAAGAGGCCGAACCTGGACAAGAAGGCCCACATCGAAGCACTAAGAATCCATCAAATGCACGAGGGGGCCCGCAGGGCCACCGAGTGCGGGTTTGCGGGTTTGCGGGGTTTACGGGTTGATCTTGCTGACTGGCTCGACAGGTACTCCCGCGTTGCAAAGTGCAGCTTCCTTTCAACCCTTCAAAGATAGGACAAAGCACGCACACAAGAGACAACCAATAGCCATTTTCCCCTCCCATCCTTCCTCCCAAGGTTTGGGTTCCTGGTTTGGTTCTGCTGATGCTGTGATTGTTACGTCTGCTAAAGCTGTGCTGCTTCTGCTGCTACTTCTGCTGCTGCTGCTGCTGCTGCTGCTTCTGCTGCTTCTGCTGCTTCTGCTGCTTCTGCTGCTTCTGCTGCTTCTGCTGCTTCTGCTCCTGCTCCCTGCTGGTGCTTCAGTCTTGCTGATGTTGCTGCTGCTGCAAAAAAGGTGAATGAGTGAAAGTCCCATGTGCTGACAACGGTGGCTACCTGTTTTTGGGCCAAAAGGGGCCTGCCATGCCAGAACTGGGACATCTTTTTATTTCTTTACAATAAGAAGAAAAGTGTGGACAAAAGGCTTAAAGCAACCTTCTCTTGACTTCGATGGGGTTTTTGCTGCCTTGCTGCTGATCCTCTTGCTGCTCCTCTTGTTCCTGTGTTTGGTTTTGCTGCCTTGCCACTCTTGCTCCTGCTGCTGTTGCTGATTTCCCTGAAGCTGCGACAATCCCGCCAACAACACAGTAACTGTTTACTTCCTGCTGATTTGCTGCTCACTGCTGTTTGTGCTGGTGCTGCTCTTGCTCCTGCTTCTCTTGTTGCCTTTCATCGAAGCTGTGAAACTCTCTCAAAACCAAACACTGCAGTAAACGACCTTCCCCCCCTTCGAAATGGAAAGGCTTGCATTTTTCATCGAAGCCCAGATTCGCAAACTTCGTCTGTGTTTTGATTACCTGTTTAGGTTTCTTTGAACTGAAAGTTGCTGTCTGCCTTGCTGCTGCCTTGCTCCTGCTCTTGCTGCTGTTCTTGGTGCTACTCTTGCTCCTGCTGCTCCTGCTGCCTTTCTCCGAAGCTGTGGAATTCTCGGAAAACCAAACACTGCAGTCAACGACCTCCCCACTTCGAAATGGAAAGGCTTGCAAAGACTGATGTTCATTGCAAGCTTCGATTTCCACCTTAAGCGCTTCAAACAAACTTCATCTGTGTTTTGATTTTCTGTTTATGTTTCTTTAAATTGAAAGCTCCTATTCTGTCTGCTGCCTTCTGTTGGTGCTCTTCCTGCTGCTGCCTTACCGCTGCTCCCTTGCTGCTGATCCTCTTGCTGCTCCTCTTGTTCCTGTGTTTGGTTTTGCGGCCTTGCCACTCTTGCTCCTGCTGCTGTTGCTGATTTCCCTGAAGCTGTGACAATCCCGCCAAGAACACAGTAACTGTTTACTTCCTGCTGATTTGCTGCTCACTGCTGTTTGTGCTGGTGCTGCTCTTGCTCCTGCTTCTCTTGTTGCCTTTCATCGAAGCTGTGAAACTCTCTCAAAACCAAACACTGCAGGAAACGACCTTCCCCCCCTTCGAAATGGAAAGGCTTGCATTTTTCATCGAAGCCCAGATTCGCAAACTTCGTCTGTGTTTTGATTACCTGCTTAGGTTTCTTTGAACTGAAAGTTGCTGTCTGCCTTGCTGCTGCCTTGCTCCTGCTCTTGCTGCTGTTCTTGCTGCTACTCTTGCTCCTGCTGCTCCTGCTGCCTTTCTCCGAAGCTGTGGAATTCTCGGAAAACCAAACACTGCAGTCAACGACCTTCCCCACTTCGAAATGGAAAGGCTTGCAAAGACTGATGTTCATTGCAAGCTTCGATTTCCACCTTAAGCGCTTCAAACAAACTTCATCTGTGTTTTGATTTTCTGTTTATGTTTCTTTAAATTGAAAGCTCCTATTCTGTCTGCTGCCTTCTGTTGGTGCTCTTCCTGCTGCTGCCTTACCGCTGCTCCCTTGCTGCTGCTGCCTTGCCGCTGCTGCCTTGCCGCTGCTGCCTTGCCGCTGTTGCCTTGCCGCTCCTGTCTTCTTGCTGCTGCTGCCTTGCTCATGCTGCTTTGCTTTGCTGCTGCCTTGCTTCTGCCGCTGCCTTGCCGCTGTTGCCTTGCCGCTGCTGTCTTGCTGCTGCTGTCTTGCTGCTGCTTCCTAGCTGCTGCTTCCTTGCCGCTGCTGTCTTGCTGCTGCTACTCTTGCTGTTGCTGCTCCTGCTGCTCTGCTGCCTTTCTCCAAAGCTGTGGAATTCTCGCAAAACCAAACACTGTGGTCAACGACCATCCCCTTCGAAATGGAAAGGCTTGCAAAGACTGATGTTCATCGCAAGCTTCGTTTTCCAACTTAAGCGCTTCAAACAAACTTCGTCTGTTGTTGCTGCTGCTGCCTTGCCGCTGCTATGATGCTGCTGCTGCTGCCGCTGCCTTGCCGCTGCTGCCTTGCTGCTACTGCCTTGCTGCCTTGTTGCTGCTGCCTTGCTGCTGCTGCTGCTGCTGCCTTGTTGCTGCTGCCTTGCCGCTGCTGTGTTGCTGCTCCTGCTTCCCTGCCGCTGCTGCCTTGCTGCTGCTGCTGCCTTGTTGCTGCTGCTGCTGCTGCTGCTGCCTTGCTGCTGCTGCCTTGCCGCTGCTGTGTTGCTGCTCCTGCTTCCCTGCCGCTGCTGCCTTGCTGCTGCTGCTGCCTTGCTGGTGCTGCCTTGCTGATGCTGTCCTGCTCCTGCTGCTGCCTTGCTGCTGCTGCCTTGCCGCTGCTGCCTTGCTGCTGCTGCCTTGCCGCTGCTGCCTTGCTGATGCTGCCTTGCTGCTGCTGTCCTGCTGCCGCTGCAGCCTTGCTGCTGCTGTCCCGCTGCTGCTGCTGTCTTGCTGCTGCTGCATTGCTGTTGCTGCATTGCCGCGGCGGCCTTGCTGCTGCTGCCTTACGGCGGCTGCCTTGCTGATACCTTGCTGCTGCTGCCTTGCCGCTGCAGTCTTGCTTCTGCTGCTGCCTTGCTGCTGCTGCTGCCTTGCTGCTGCTGCTGCCTTGCTGCTGCTGCCTTACCGCGGCTGCCTTGCTGATGCCGCCTTGCCGCTGCTATCGAACTGCTGCCGCCTTGCCGCTGTTGCCTTGCCGATGCTGTCTTGCTGCCGGTGTCTTGCCGCTGCTGTCTTGCTTCTGCTGCTGCCTTGCCGCCGCTGCCTTGTTGCTGCTGTCTTGCTTCTGCTCCTGCCTTGCTGGTGCTGCCTTGCTGCGGCTGCCTTACTGCGGCTGCCTTGCTGCGGCTGCTGCCTTGCTGCAGCTGCCTTGCCGCGGCTGCCTTCGCGGATGCCGCCTTGCCGCTGTTGCCTTGCCGCAGCTGCCTTGCTGCTGTGTCTTCCCGCAGCTGTCTTGCTTCTGCTGCTGCCTTGCTGCTGCTGCCTTGCCGGGCAGCCTTGCTGCTGCTGCTGCTTTCTTGCCGACCTTTTTTACGCCTGGGAAGGGTAGGTGCGCAGCTCGGAGGCCAGATACGAAGTTAGGGGCTTTCGCCCACAGCAAAGGAACTGCTTGCCTTGGCCGCGTTTCGAAAAACACGTTTCCAGGGGACACCGCGAGGAGGTGGCAAGTCAGATTTTGTCCCCCAACCCCAAGACCACCCAGGGGCCTTTGATGGCCAGCTTCTTGGACTTCACGACCTCTCAGGACCACTTTGCTGAAGGAACACCGAAAACGTGATAGGCAACTGTTGCATGTCGAAATGGGGAGGGCACGTTCTCCCGAAGTTGCGACCGAAAGAACGTCGTTCGTAGGAGCTTCGAATTCCTGTGACGGTTTCGTTGGATGCATCGGTCAAAATATCAACAAAATATGCACCCATAGCTCTGACAGAACCTTTTCGCTGACTCGGAACTTCACATACCTTGACTGCTTGCACACGAACTCTCGCACACCAGATTTTTCAAGCACAACTCCGACCCGAACCATCTTGTGAATTTCTTTTCTTCTTCTAGTTCCTGTTTGCGTTGTGTGTGCTGAATCCTGTTTTCTTTCGAGTCGGCCTCTTCACACAAGAGGCCGAACCTGGACAAGAAGGCCCACATCAAAGCGCTGAGAATCCATCAAATGCACGAGGGGGCCCGCAGGGCCACCGAGTGCGGGTTTGCGGGGTTTTGGTGCTGCCTGCTGGTGGTGCTGGCTGGTGCCTCCCGCTGGTGCTCATAATATTTTTTCCAAAACTTGAAAATTCGAAAAACATACCCAAGTATCAAAGTCCCTGTGCCAAAGATTGTTGCTATGTGTGTGCTTTGTCTGTCTCTAATCTGCCCAAAACTTCCACCGATTAGGGATCATCAGAACTATGAACACGCAGACCTCGAAAGGTTTGCTTCCTCCTGTTTCGTTTCCACTGCGGTTAGCCACATACAATGTCGTGAGACAAAGTTTTTTCGGCCAGTTGCGAGGAACTGCCTGCAGGAGTTGCTCAAAGCATGAACGTCAAGGACGCTCAACAAAGCCTATGGAGGGGCTCGCATCTGATCCAAAATGCTGGCATAGTGACACGGGTTGATCTTGCTGACTGGCTCGACAGGTACTCCCGCGTTGCAAAGTGCAGCTTCCTTTCAACCCTTCAAAGATACGACAAAGCACGCACACAAGACACAACCAATAGCCATTTTCCCCTCCCATCCTTCCTCCCAATGTTTTGGGTTCCTGGTTTGTTTCTGCCGATGCTGTGATTGTTACTTCTGCTAAAGCTGTGCTGCTTCTGCTGCTACTTCTGCTGCTGCTGCTGCTGCTGCTTCTGCTGCTTCTGCTGCTTCTGCTGCTTCTGCTCCTGCTCCCTGCTGGTGCTTCAGTCTTGCTGATGTTGCTGCTGCTGCAAAAAAGGTGAATGAGTGAAAATCCCTGTGCTGACAACGGTGGCTACCTGTTTTTGGGCCAAAAGGGGCCTGCCATGCCAGAACTGGGACATCTTTTTATTTCTTTACAATAAGAAGAAAAGTGTGGACAAAAGTACTGCAGTAAACGAACTGATGTTCATTGCAAGCTTCGATTTCCACCTTAAGCGCTTCAAACAAACTTCGTCTGTGTTTCGATTTTCTGTTTATGTTTCTTTAAATTGAAAGCTCCTATTCTGTCTGCTGCCTTCTGTTGGTGCTCTTCCTGCTGCTGCCTTACCGCTGCTCCCTTGCTGCTGCTGCCTTGCCGCTGCTGCCTTGCCGCTGCTGCCTTGCTGCTGCTGCCTTGCTTGCACCTGCTGCCTTGCTGCTGCTGCCTTGCCGCTGTTGCCTTGCCGCTCCTGTCTTCTTGCTGCTGCTGCCTTGCTGATGCTGCCTTGCTACTGCTGCTTTGCTTTGCTGCTGTCTTGCTTCTGCCGCTGCCTTGCCGCTGTTGCCTTGCCGCTGCTGTCTTGCTGCTGCTGTCTTGCTGCTGCTTCCTAGCTGCTGCTTCCTTGCCGCTGCTGTCTTGCTGCTGCTACTCTTGCTGTTGCTGCTCCTGCTGCTCTGCTGCCTTTCTCCAAAGCTGTGGAATTCTCGCAAAACCAAACACTGTGGTCAACGACCTTCCCCACTTCGAAATGGAAAGGCTTGCAAAGACTGATGTTCATCGCAAGCTTCGTTTTCCAACTTAAGCGCTTCAAACAAACTTCGTCTGTTGTTGCTGCTGCTGCCTTGCCGCTGCTATGATGCTGCTGCTGCTGCCGCTGCCGCTGCCTTGCCGCTGCTGCCTTGCTGCTACTGCCTTGCTGCCTTGTTGCTGCTGCCTTGCTGCCTGTTGCTGCTGCTGCTGCTGCTGCAGCCTTGTTGCTGCCTTTCCGCTGCTATGTTGCTGCTGCTGCTTCCCTGCCGCTGCTGCCTTGCTGCTGCTGCTGCCTTGCTGCTGCTGCTGCCTTGCTGCTGCTGCTGCCTTGCTGCTGCTGCCCTTGCTGCTGCTGCTGCCTTGTTGCTGCTCCTGCCTAGCTGCAGCTGCTGCTGCTGCTGCCTTGTTGCTGCTGCCTTGGCGCTGCTGTGTTGCTGCTCCTGCTTCCCTGCCGCTGCTGCCTTGCTGCTGCTGCTGCCTCTTGCTGCTGCTGCTGCCTTGTTGCTGCTGCTGCTGCTGCTGCTGCTGCTGCTGCTGCTGCTGCTGCTGCTGCTGCTGCTGCTGCTGCTGCTGCCTTGTTGCTGCTGCCTTGCTGCTGCTGCTGCCTTGTTGCTGTTCCTGCCTAGCTGCAGCTGCTGCTGCTGCTGCCTTTTTGCTGCTGCCTTGGCGCTGCTGTGTTGCTGCTCCTGCTTCCCTGCCGCTGCTGCCTTGCTGCTGCTGCTGCCTTGTTGCTGCTGCTGCTGCTGCTGCTGCCTTGTTGCTGCTGCCTTGCCGCTGCTGTGTTGCTGCTCCTGCTTCCCTGCCGCTGCTGCCTTGCTGCTGCTGCTGCTGCTTGCTGCTGCTGCCTTGTTGCTGCTGCTTGCTGCTGCTGCTGCTGCCTTGCTGCTGCCGCTGCCTGTTGCTGCTGCTGCTGCCTTGCTGCTGCTGCCTTGCCGCTGCTGTGTTGCTGCTCCTGCTTCCCTGCCGCTGCTGCCTTGCTGCTGCTGCTGCCTTGCTGGTGCTGCCTTGCTGATGCTGTCCTGCTCCTGCTGCTGCCTTGCCGCTGCTGCCTTGCTGCTGCTGCCTTGCTGATGCTGCCTTGCTGCTGCTGCCTTGCTGATGCTGCAGCCTTGCTGCTGCTGTCCCGCTGCTGCTG
The DNA here is from genome assembly GCA_030068145.1 of Diplonema papillatum. Lineage (NCBI taxonomy): Eukaryota > Euglenozoa > Diplonemea > Diplonemida > Diplonemidae > Diplonema > Diplonema papillatum. The sequence goes on along the minus strand of JAPJBO010000173.1, from coordinate 225,204 downwards.
CTGTCTTGCTGCTGCTGCATTGCTGTTGCTGCATTGCCGCGGCGGCCTTGCTGCTGCTGCTGCTGCCTTGCTGCTGCTGCCTTGCTGCTGCTGCCTTGCTGCTGCTGCCTTACGGCGGCTGCCTTGCTGATACCTTGCTGCTGGTGTCTTGCCGCTGCTGTCTTGCTTCTGCTGCTGCCTTGCCGCGGCTGCCTTGCTGCTACTGCTGCCTTGCCGCTGCTGCCTTGCTGATGCTGCCTTGCTGATGCTGCCTTGCTGCTGCTGTCCTGCTGCCTTGCTGCCTTGCTGCTGCTGCCTTGCCGCGGCTGCCTTGCTGCTGCTGTCCTGCTGCCTTGCTGCCTTGCTGCTGCTGCCTTGCCGCGGCTGCCTTGCTGCTGCTGCTGCCTTGCTGCTGCTGCCTTACCGCGGCTGCCTTGCTGATGCCGCCTTGCCGCTGCTATCGAACTGCTGCCGCCTTGCCGCTGTTGCCTTGCCGATGCTGTCTTGCTGCCGGTGTCTTGCCGCTGCTGTCTTGCTTCTGCTGCTGCCTTGCCGCCGCTGCCTTGTTGCTGCTGTCTTGCTTCTGCTCCTGCCTTGCTGGTGCTGCCTTGCCGCGGCTGCCTTGCTGCTACTGCTGCCTTGCCGTTGCTGCCTTGCTGCTGCTGCCTTGCTGCTCCTGCTGCCTTGCTGCTGATGCCTTACCGCGGCTGCCTTGTTGCTGCCTTGCGGATGCCGCCTTGCCGCTGCTATCGTGCTGCTGCTGCCTTGCCGCTGCTGCCTTGTTGCTGGTGGCTTGCTTCTGCTGCTGCCTTGCTGGTGCTGCCTTGCCGCGGCTGCCTTGCTGCTGCTGCTACCTTGCTGCTGCTGCTGCCTTGCTGATGCCGCCTTGCCGCTGCCATCGCGATGCTGCCGCCTTGCCGCTGTGCCGCTGCGTGCTGCTGCTGCCTGCTGCTGCCTTGTTGCTGGTGGCTTGCTTCTGCTGCTGCCTTGCTGCTGCCTTGCTGCTGCTGCCTTGCTGCGGCTGCCTTACTGCGGCTGCCTTGCTGTGGCTGCCTTGCTGCGGCTGCTGCCTTGCTGCTGCTGCCTTGCCGCGGCTGCCTTCCGGATGCCGCCTTGCCGCTGCTGTCGTGCTGCTGCTGCCTTGCCGCTGTTGCCTTGCCGCAGCTGCCTTGCTGCTCGTGTCTTCCCGCAGCTGTCTTGCTTCTGCTGCTGCCTTGCTGCTGCTGCTGCTTTCTTGCCGACCTTTTTTACGCCTGGGAAGGGTAGGTGCGCAGCTCGGAGGCCAGATACGAAGTACTGCTTGCCTTGGCCGCGTTTCGAAAAACACGTTTCCAGGGGACACCGCGAGGAGGTGGCAAGTCAGATTTTGTCCCCCAACCCCAAGACCACCCAGGGGCCCTTGATGGCCAGCTTCTTGGACTTCACGACCTCTCAGGACCACTTTGCTGAAGGAACACCGAAAACGTGATAGGCAACAGCTGTTGAAGTTGCGACCGAAAGAACGTCGTTCGTAGGAGCTTCGAATTCCTGTGACGGTTTCGTTGGATGCATCGGTCAAAATATCAACAAAATATGCACCCATAGCTCTGACAGAACCTTTTCGCTGACTCGGAACTTCACATACCTTGACTGCTTGCACACGAACTCTCGAACACCAGATGTTTCAAGCACAACTCCGACCCGAACCATCTTGTGAATTTCTTTTCTTCTTCTAGTTCCTGTTTGCGTTCTGTGTGCTGAATCCTGTTTTCTTTCGAGTCGGCCTCTTCACACAAGAGGCCGAACCTGGACAAGAAGGCCCACATCAAAGCGCTGAGTATCCATCAAATGCACGAGGGGGCCCGCAGGGCCACCGAGTGCGGGTTTGCGGGTTTGCCTTGCCGCTGTTGCCTTGTCGATGCTGTCCCGCTGCCGGTGTCTTGCTGCTGCTGTCTTGCTTCTGCTGCTGCCTTGCCGCCGCTGCCTTGTTGCTGCTGTCTTGCTTCTGCTCCTGCCTTGCTGGTGCTGCCTTGCCGCGGCTGCCTTGCTGCTACTGCTGCCTTGCCGTTGCTGCCTTGCTGCTGCTGCCTTGCTGCTGCTGCCTTGCTGCTCCTGCTGCCTTGCTGCTGATGCCTTACCGCGGCTGCCTTGTTGCTGCCTTGCGGATGCCGCCTTGCCGCTGCTATCGTGCTGCTGCTGCCTTGCCGCTGCTGCCTTGTTGCTGGTGGCTTGCTTCTGCTGCTGCCTTGCTGGTGCTGCCTTGCCGCGGCTGCCTTGCTGCTGCTGCTACCTTGCTGCTGCTGCTACCTTGCTGCTGCTGCTACTTGCTGCTGCTGCGTTGCTGATGCCGCCTTGCCGCTGCCATCGCGATGCTGCCGCCTTGCCGCTGTGCCGCTGCTATCGTGCTGCTGCTGCCTTGCCGCTGCTGCCTTGTTGCTGGTGGCTTGCTTCTGCTGCTGCCTTGCTGCTGCCTTGCTGCTGCCTTGCTGCTGCCTTGCTGCTGCTGCCTTGCTGCGGCTGCCTTACTGCGGCTGCCTTGCTGTGGCTGCCTTGCTGCGGCTGCTGCCTTGCTGCTGCTGCCTTGCCGCGGCTGCCTTCCGGATGCCGCCTTGCCGCTGCTATCGTGATGCTGCTGCCTTGCCGCTGTTGCCTTGCCGCAGCTGCCTTGCTGCTCGTGTCTTCCCGCAGCTGTCTTGCTTCTGCTGCTGCCTTGCTGCTGCTGCTGCTTTCTTGCCGACCTTTTTTACGCCTGGGAAGGGTAGGTGCGCAGCTCGGAGGCCAGATACGAAGTACTGCTTGCCTTGGCCGCGTTTCGAAAAACACGTTTCCAGGGGACACCGCGAGGAGGTGGCAAGTCAGATTTTGTCCCCCAACCCCAAGACCACCCATTGAGAATTCCGGGGCCTTTGATGGCCAGCTTCTTGGACTTCACGACCTCTCAGGAGCACTTTGCTGAAGGAACACCGAAAACGTGATAGGCAACTGTTGCATGTCGAAATGGGGGGGCACGTTCTCCCGAAGTTGCGACCCTTGAAAGAACGTCGTTCGTAGGAGCTTCGAATTCCTGTGACGGTTTCGTTGGATGCATCGGTCAAAATATCAACAAAAATATGTACCCATAGCTCTGTCAGAACCTTTTCGCTGACTCGTAACTTCACATACCTTGACTGCTTGCACACGAACTCTCGAACACCAGATTTTTCAAGCACAACTCCGACCCGAACCATCTTGTGAATTTCTTTTCTTCTTCTAGTTCCTGTTTGCGTTGTGTGTGCTGAATCCTGTTTTCTTTCGAGTCGGCCTCTTCACACAAGAGGCCGAACCTGGACAAGAAGGCCCACATCGAAGCACTAAGAATCCATCAAATGCACGAGGGCCCGCAGGGCCACCGAGTCCGGGTTTGCGGGCCTGCCCTTGCGCTCGTGCCGGTCCTACTTCGGGTGCCCCGTTGCTCGGAGCCTCCTTCCTCAATGCCCCTCCTGCTGTGAGGATGGGTTTGTCGAGTGCCGGAGTTTGCTTTTTGGTTGGCGGGTTTGGTGCATGGCCGCTCCTGGTTGGTGGAGTGATTTGTCAGGTTGATTCCGTTAACGAACGAGATCTCGACCCTTAAATAGGTGGGGGCCCTCCTGTTGTCGGGTTTGGTGTTGGGGTCCAGGTACTCCCTCACGGTCATCTTCTTCGCCGTCACCGACGGTGTGTCAATGAAGCCTAACTTCTGATGGGCCTCTGGTGCCCGGGTGGGTTCCGGTTTTGCCGTGCCGATGTTGCACTTCAGTTGGGGTCCGCGCCTCGCCTGGGATTGCACCTTTTTTTTCTTGCGGTACCTAGCGGGGCTCTGCCCGCCTTACCTTTTTTGTCGTTTCAATTTGAATGGTTTCAACTTCTTCTTGCTCGAGTCGGGCCTCCCATAGATGAGAGGCCCCCTTTCCTGGACAAGACGGCCGCCTTCTTTCAAACGACACGAAGGGGCCCGCTAGGGCCACTGAGTGCGGGTTTGCGGGGAGTCACCTCCCACAAGAGAGTAATCAAATCCACAATTGGGCCTGCAGGGCCACCGAATTCAGTTTAGTGTGTGGCTGGAGGTGCAGACAAAGTGCAGGAAATGAAGAATCTGCACAGACAAAGTGCAGGAAGAGAAGAATCTGTGGGATGTGGAAGAAGGAACACAAGAAAAAAGGAGACAGAGACACAGAAACAGACAACCAACCCCTGCATTGATGGTGGAGAGTGTTGATTGACACAATTCTCACAGCAAACTGCAGGCTTGGCAAGGTAACCCCTGTTTCGACTCTTCTCAACCCTTCTTTTTCCTTTCTAACCTGATTTGGTGTGCGGAGCACAAATGTATGCTGTGGTGGACTGCAAGGACTGCAAGTCTAAGTTGGTTGCAAAAGATGATGTTGAGAGAATCTGGAGGTGACATAGATGACACACCAGAAGCAGGAGGAAAGTTGACATAAGGTGTGGAAAGCTGCCTAATAGAGTAGGTGATGAGTGAACCAGGTGGTTGCACATCACCTACTATACTAGGCAGCTTTCCACAGGCCTCAAGAGCTCATTGGTATTTGCTCTGAAAAACTAACCAGAAGCAGGAAGGCACACCTGAGCACATGAGCAAAAATTGAAAGGGAATAGAATAGTTGTATCATGCAGAACTCAGATGAACCACCCTGGCAGGGTTATCAGTGTGGTAGAAACCAGCACAGATACCGCTTGGGTTAGTATCTTGTTCACTCGCTTGATGCATACTAGTCAGTGGGTGGAGTGAGCTAAAGGAATAGAAGTGTGCATATGGATGGGCAGCTGTTGTTGGTTTAACTTCCCTGGACGGATTCGTATTGGTGAGATTTTTTTGTGTCCACGGAGGGTTAAAAAAAAGCTGCCTGCTTGATGAATCTTACAGATTTGCTAGGATGATAGAATGATAGGATATGAGAAGAATTGTGTAGTATTGCTAGAGAGATTTCTCTGGGCATACACAAGGCTTGGGTCACACTGATGGGTACAAAGATAGAGAGATTCAGTCACTGGCCTGCCAACTCAGCAGGCAAAAAATCCTAGTTCGCCTCTGCTGCGGCTGTTTTGCGCTAAATCGCAGTTTTTGAGTGAAAACTCGCATTTGTAAGCACATCGAACAGTTAAAGCCACACACCCGCTTTTCGCAACTCCCACACTTTCGTCTGAGGACACGTTCAGTCCAGTTGGCAGGGAAACATTGGTCAGGTGTGCGCATTCAGAACTGATTTGCAGTCTGGGTACTCAAGAGAGATCAGCACTGGATCACCTAACAGAAGTGCGCTGGTTGTTATGGTTTCACAAAGTCTTTTTTGTTACTCAGTGTAATGTTTTCAGGATATGACAGTGTCAATAATCTTGAGCAAGTGTTAGGAATTCGTCGGATATAATAATCATCTAAGATCTGTGGTTGTTTACAACAACAACATTGCCTGTTTGCATGGCTATGTAATCGACATGGCGGACGCCGCGATCCTTGTACAACCCTGTGTGCACGACCCCTGTGGACTGAGTGTGGGACTTTGTTTCATAGACTTTGGTCATTTTTTTCTGTTTACACTCGCAATCAGGGTATTACATAGGAAATTTCCGGATCCAGTCAGCTCGGTCAGGGCGAACAAAAATTAGTATGGCTGGTGTGATCCAAACCAAGTTCTGCCGGGTTCCTGCCGGGTTTCTGCCGGGTTCTTACCGGGGGGGGGGGGGGGGGTCCATTTTGTGTTTCCAACGATCCCGAATGGATGTACAGATTGGTGTCTTTCGACCTTTTGTATGCTTGTGAAGTTCAGCTTAGTGTGATCGGTGGGGTTCCCAAAAGAAAAGTTTTGTGATATCGTATCTTCGAGCATTTTTTATTTTTGGTGGCTTGCATCTCCCACTGAGTCGCTGCTAGCTCTTTCAGGCATTTGTCGACGCTTCATGCAGTACCTGCCGCGATATGGCAACAGAATAGTCTTCAAACTCCCTGGACATGCAGTGCTGAGGTCGGGTATCAATCACCGAGAACAGGAGAGCTGTGAGGATTAATTAAGTACTGTATAGAAGCCTCCATAGATGCCCCCGGGTGGGTATATTGTGTGGTAGTATACCAGGTACCCATCCCTTAAAGGGGCATTCCTTAGGCTGGCGTGCTATTCTGGAAGTATCTGCAGAACCTCAACAGAAATGTGAACCGCATCCAGCAGCTACAGGCATGACAGAGTTGGCTTCCGTTCGGATGTCAGGCTCGGACAACAGTGACCTGGAGAACTTAGATATGGTTGCACGGTGTGCTACCTAGTGCGGCTTTCAAATGCAACTGCGGGTATCCTGGTATATCCGGGCATCTATGTGATGGAAAGGGAAATCAAAAACGGCTTTTGGGGAGCTGTAGCAGTGGTTCTGGCTCACGCACCTGATGCTCCGGGATGCGGGTGCATCTCATTTTTGCGCCTTTGTCGTGTTTGTGCCCACAGCTTGTGTCGAGTCGCATCGCACAGAATTGCCAGAGTCATCACTAATGTCTGCGGTCACGGGCCTGATGCTCCGGAATGCGGGTGCATCGCACTTTTGGCGCCTTTGTCGTGTTTGTGCTAACAGCTTGTGTCGAGTCGCATCGCACAGAATTGCCAGAGTCATCACTAATGACTGCGACAACGCTGTTGTCAACAACAGTTCAACGCCCAACCTCGCTTGGAGTGTCCGCTTTACTGTTGTGGTCTGCCAATAATTCAGCCAAGTAGAAGCACACCTCGCACATCTTGCTTCTCGGTGTGCTGCTTCAGCTCATCCAATCAGCCTTTTGTCTGATTCTTCAGTGGTCACCACTAACTTTGACTTCGGCCAAGATGGACATGATGTCAAGCCTGGCGAAAGCCAGAAGCGGTTTTGCCCAAGTTGCAGTGTAATCAACCTCTGCAAGCAAGGCAGTCCGTCGTTCTTTTCGCTCTTTCGCCTTCGCTGCCCAGGACTGCAGTTTAAGTGTCAAGTCGCATTTTCCGTGCTTGCAAATCCACGGTTCAGGTGACCTCGTTTACAGAGTCTCCTCAAGAACCGGTAGATGCTAGTCGTAAGCAGAGCTTTGGCCCGCAAGCATCTCTCACTCCCTGACTGACCCTTGTTCGGGTACTTGTCGCCGAATTCGAAACTACACGTGGCTGGGACTGCCCCCGCTGGACAGCTTCTAGAAAAGGATCGGTGTCGCCCCGCGTTTTATCGAGTGGTGAAAGCGCTCATCACACGAGCGCTCTTGTCATCTCTGTCAGCTTCTCAAACAGCGAGCACACTCCTGAAACATAGTCGCAGTCTCGGGTGTCTCGGCCTCTCGCGCCCACTGCAACCAGAGTGGGCCGAAGGGGGTCCTCTTTGCAGCTTTCGGGGTCCCTTCGAGATGCTGGTCCGCAGGTCAACAGGATCCACATGACACAGAATGCGTTTCGTCGAAACATCGGCTGAGGCTTACAATAGAGCCAGTGTGACCGCACCTCGCCCGTTCACAGAAAGTCTTCTGTCGCTGACGTCACCAACGATCTGACCCAAAAACGTCCGAATCCATTCTCCACAAAGTCAACAATGTCGCATTCAAACAATTCTCGACCAATACTGGGTTTGGGTATAGCGACACAAATTGTCAACACCGCGGGATATTGTGATGATGTACCCTCCAGAACCCGTATTCTGAGGCTGAGTGGGGAGCCCTTATCCCTGCTTCTGAGCATAGAACCTGCCTCAGAGGTCGCACACCCCACAGCATTGTACTTGCCAGAATATGTCCTCTCTTTTTAGAGTTATAGTTCGCTTGAGAATCCGGGATTTTAGAGTCTCCGGGTGACCTTCGTCGAATGGGTTCTTTTATTAAAGCTAATAGGTACTGGGTGGGTTTGGGGGGGGGCATGCATGGCTTCATTCGTGTACACTTTATTTGCTCGCTTAGACGAGTCATGCTCGAAACAATTTGTGACCGACACCAAGTTCTCGCCAGGATAGTTGAGTGCTCTTGGGCCCCACGTCTTACAAGTTGAGCATTGAGTTCTTCAAGGTGCAAGTGCCATCAAGGCAGGCGAGCACAGTTGAGCAGGAGTTGCCCTGTAAACCGTACCGGTTCATTGTTCGCACCATGGCTCTACGTAGAGAAGAGTGTAGAATAGCTCAGAGAGGTTTGCAGGTAGAAACGAACGTTGCGCTTTTCGAAGTGCGTGACGTCGTCGCTCTCGGTAGTGAAAAAAAAAATTAGAAGATAAGTAGTTGCACTGTTCGTTGCTCGCCACAGTTAGGGCACTCTGGGCACACTGGGTACCCGTGGTGTATCTAGTTTTTCGTCTGTCGGTTTCTTAGAGGTAGCGTGTCGCTTTGCTTTGTGTTTCTTTTTGCACCAGGGCTCATGATGGTGTAGACATGTGAGAAGTGGTTTCCCCACTGTTCGTCCGTCGCTGTGGCAATATGGGCATCCGTCTCGTTTCTTCGCAGGACCTTGCAGTGTGTATTCTAGTTGAACCGTTGGTGGTCTTTCTTTGCAGAACCGTTGGTGCACGCGCAGTCCCTGCTTTCCTTTAAAAAGGTGTCCGGCTGCCGTTGTTCGTGCGTGGCAGTAGGGGCATTGCAAGTCGTCGTCGCTGCTAGATTCTGGTTCCGTGGTAGAGGTGGTGCTTTGCGGGGTATTTATACTTGCAGGTGTGGTGGCTCTGCTGTTGTCGGCGGCGGTGTGCTCGTCGAGCTGCGTTCCAGTTTGAGTGGCGGATAATTCGTCTCCTCGTATGGCGTCTAAGAGGTCCTGGGTTAAACCCGCGTCTGCAGACATGGTTATCGGCGAGGTGGGTGTAGTTTTGTGGTCGTTGAATGGTAAGAAGACTGGTGGGGGGACCACCATTACTTGGACGTCTTGAGGCTGGTAGACGCAGAGGAAAATCTCGTTGCTGGAGTACGTCGGGGCCGGTGTGTGGTGCGTCCGAACACCGTCGAAACATGACCATCGTTGGCCTGCGTCTGCAGACTCGTTGAGGGCGTGGATGACGTAGTGGCCTGCATTGTTGTGGCCGGAGTGTACGGCTATCGCTCTTAGATTGAGGGGGGCGTTACGTCCTGGGAGTGTGATGGTGTGGTCTGCGTGTATGGCGGTGCGGTTTGTTGTGTCGTTTTTGCGTGCCCTTTGAAGTTGGATAAGCAGCACTGTGTTGATGTGTTGGTAGCAAGGTCTTGTCAAAGTGGTGTTGGTGTGTTTGCAAGCTTCACATTTGTAGTCGATGGCTAAGCGGGGTGTGCTCCAGAGGTTCTGACATCTCTGTATCGAATTGCCGCCTGGTGGAAGGTACCTAATGTCTTGAGTTTCCGGTGAGTTGGACTTGGAGTGGCTGCATTGTTTGCAGGTTGTGGTAGTTGTAATGTTGTGCTGGAGGCCGACGAATGCGTCTTGCCGTTTTTGTATATTCGGAGGTCCTGAAGCCCCCACCTTTTTTGCCTTGGGCCTGGGGAGAGGGGAGCAAATTCTGCGCAGGATACAAGCCACCCTGGGATGCTCCTCAAAACCCGGAGTAGTTCTGAAAGTTCCTGCAGGCAAGTAAAATAAAAAATGGACCCTGAGTTCTGCAGGTTTCTGCCGGGTTCTTGCCGGGTTCTTGGCGACTTCTTACCGACTTTCTACCGATGTCTGGATCACACCAAATGGCGCTTTCGTTTGTTTGTGTGCACTAGCAGAACTCGCCTGCTTTGGCAAGTTTCATGCAGTACGCTGCCAACTACTAATTTTTAGTACCAACAATGCATTGTTAACACAAGAAATTGGGTACACTAACCAGGATCTGATAAAATGCCAGAAATCTGTCGAGTGCAGTGTCCTGTTTGCCACAGGGACTCCACGGGCCGCAATTTGGGAGTATTTCGTGCAATGCTGGAGCGGCACTCGCGCATTCTGGTGCCCCAGTAACATAACACCAGTTGTTGTGGCACAAGATGTCTTTGCAACTGCTTGATTCAGTCACTTGGCAAGTAGTCACGTGTGGAGGCTAGTTCACTTTCCTGCCTACTGTGTACAGCTGGTTGGCCATGTTCGAAACTGCTTTCCATTTTCAAAAGTATGCAACAACTGAGTTAGCTTACACGGAAACTGCTTTCCATTTTCAAAAGTATGCAACAACTGAGTTAGCTGTGTACTCCAGTCTCACAGACTCAGGTGAAACAATCTCGAACTTGCCCACAACCGACTCTGCTGATATGATTGTCGCCTTCTGACTCACTCCATAACTTCCCAACTCCAGGCTGCCTGATTCAATCTGCATCCTACCACGAACTTCCATTGTGGAATTTGGAAATACTACTACTCTTCCTGCGACTATCACATCCTTGCTAAACATGACGGCTTCACCGGCATCAACAACCAGCCTACCTTTCCGGCTCACAACAATCTCTCCTGATCCAGCAGCCCATCGTGATTCGGCCCTTATGAACCCATCATCTATCACAACCCCTCCAGTAAAGGTGTTGTGGCCCGACAAGGTCAACACTCCGCTTCCAGACTTTGTCAGGATGCCACTGCCGCTGATGTCGTTCCGCCACCAGTCGTGTGCATTGAAGCCGCCGAGGCTTGCATCCATTGTCACGGTGACATCTGTCGGGAAAGCACCGTAGCCATCGGATGCTGTCACAAGATCGAGTCTGCCCCACCCGTTGCTGTCGTCCAAGACCGGATAGCCAGAATCAACTGCTGTTGTGAACAGCACTGCACGACGCTGCTCAGCAGTCAAGTATGGTTGGCGACTCTCGAGCAGCGACTCAGCCCCAAGTGGGATTGTAAGCGGTTGGCCAGACTTCGATGTATCTTGTTCAAATCCATAGGTCATGCGCCAGCGGAACAGCTTCTTGTTGGAATCGTGATCGGCCCACCTGCCTGTTTCGTTGGCATGCGCATACTCAAACTGTGTTTGTCCTGCACCGAGCAAACCGGAAAAGAACTCTCTGGCCTGTTCCACTGCTCCGTGTTTCAGCTGTGTGTTGGAAGGCTCAACCAGGGCCGCGGCGGCGATCGCAGTCGCGTGGATGCGACCCCCAATAACATCCAGCGGAGAGTGCATGCCAGCCAGAATCCGACTCTGTCCCATTTCGGAGGCTCGGGTCAACATCTCCGCAAACCGCTCGGGGATAGAATACGCGATTCCGAAGGCTGCAAGGTACGCTGCATTGGTGTGACCACTTGGGTATCCTCCATCCTTCCCTCGGCTGCTGCCAAGGATGGTGCCATCACTGTCGGTCTTGCTGCTCCGGCGAACGCAGGTGAGAGCTGGAAGCATCCGCACATTGCTGTCATAAACATCTTTGATGAGGTGCTCTGTATGGCCAGCCCCATCGTGACACGTCAGGTTTTCGTACCCGCGGTGGACAACTCTCCCATCGTCTGTCATGCGCCACGGGCGAGGAGTCGAGTAGTAGTACTTGGAGCCAGAGGTCGATGCAATAGCTGCCCGCATCACCCCCACCATGTCAATCACCTTGCCCAAACTAGATGCTGGGTTTCCTGCACCGTTGCCCTCATCTGTCTGGTCCAGTCTCCCCGCGTCCAGCACGCTTGTTTCGGTGATGGTGACTGTGGTGAACGCTTCGGTTTCGGTGACGAAAGCCTCGCGAAGCGGGCCCAGACCATCGAGAACAGCATGGTTGTGGCTCTGAGTGTCGTCCAAGTAGGCGGAAACCGCCTCTGCAACGGTTCGCTCCTCGCAAACCTTCAGTGTGTATGCCATGTTGTATTCCCAAACAGAGGCGTTCAGGATTTGTGTTTGGTTGAAATCGAGAGGACCCTCACCGTTGGCACCGCCGTTCGCCCACTCAGCATCACCGAGGCTCCAGATGTTGTCCATGCCCTTCAGAATGTAGGGCAGAGGGTTCGTCGCCGCGTTGTATCGGAATGCACTGATGGAGTTGTTGGCAATGTGTGTCGACACTGGGAGCGGAAACGTCACCGCCGGCACAGGATATGCGACTTCCACAAATGCGACGTCCACGTAAATGGCAGTCGGTGTCTGAACCAACTGGAACGTTCGGGAGGATGACTTGAGCACCTCAACAGAAGCAAAAGAACCCTCAATCGATGCGGCTGTGATCAGCGTTTTGCGACCGGCACCTACCAGTCCTTTTTCCTGGACCACAAGTCTGCTGCTTTCTGTGGACAACACCAGGGCCCCACTGACAATCACCTGCACTGTCTCGGCATCGAATGAAATGGCCAACTCGCCATGTACAGCCAGCGACGAAAGCGAAAGGGGTTCAAAGGCATCGACAATCAGAGTCGCACCCTCGTACACAGAAACAGGCCCAGACCCAAGTGCCGAAGACGAAGCTGCTGCAAGGCTTCCTTCTTCGATCGCTGTTCCACCTGAGAATGTGTTGTGGCCCGACAAGGTCAACACTCCGCTTCCAGACTTTGTCAGGATGCCACTGCCGCTGATGTCGTTCCGCCACCAGTCGTGTGCATTGAAGCCGCCGAGGCTTGCATCCATTGTCACGGTGACATCTGTCGGGAAAGCACCGTAGCCATCGGATGCTGTCACAAGATCGAGTCTGCCCCACCCGTTGCTGTCGTCCAAGACCGGATAGCCAGAATCAACTGCCGTTGTGAACAGCACTGCACGACGCTGCTCAGCAGTCAAGTATGGTTGGCGACTCTCGAGCAGCGACTCAGCCCCAAGTGGGATTGTAAGCGGTTGGCCAGACTTCGATGTATCTTGTTCAAATCCATAGGTCATGCGCCAGCGGAACAGCTTCTTGTTGGAATCGTGATCGGCCCACCTGCCTGTTTCGTTGGCATGCGCATACTCAAACTGTGTTTGTCCTGCACCGAGCAAACCGGAAAAGAACTCTCTGGCCTGTTCCACTGCTCCGTGTTTCAGCTGTGTGTTGGAAGGCTCAACCAGGGCCGCGGCGGCGATCGCAGTCGCGTGGATGCGACCCCCAATAACATCCAGCGGAGAGTGCATGCCAGCCAGAATCCGACTCTGTCCCATTTCGGAGGCTCGGGTCAACATCTCCGCAAACCGCTCGGGGATAGAATACGCGATTCCGAAGGCTGCAAGGTACGCTGCATTGGTGTGACCACTTGGGTATCCTCCATCCTTCCCTCGGCTGCTGCCAAGGATGGTGCCATCACTGTCGGTCTTGCTGCTCCGGCGAACGCAGGTGAGAGCTGGAAGCATCCGCACATTGCTGTCATAAACATCTTTGATGAGGTGCTCTGTATGGCCAGCCCCATCGTGACACGTCAGGTTTTCGTACCCGCGGTGGACAACTCTCCCATCGTCTGTCATGCGCCACGGGCGAGGAGTCGAGTAGTAGTACTTGGAGCCAGAGGTCGATGCAATAGCTGCCCGCATCACCCCCACCATGTCAATCACCTTGCCCAAACTAGATGCTGGGTTTCCTGCACCGTTGCCCTCATCTGTCTGGTCCAGTCTCCCCGCGTCCAGCACGCTTGTTTCGGTGATGGTGACTGTGGTGAACGCTTCGGTTTCGGTGACGAAAGCCTCACGAAGCGGGCCCAGACCATCGAGAACAGCATGGTTGTGGCTCTGAGTGTCGTCCAAGTAGGCGGAAACCGCCTCTGCAACGGTTCGCTCCTCGCAAACCTTCAGTGTGTATGCCATGTTGTATTCCCAAACAGAGGCGTTCAGGATTTGTGTTTGGTTGAAATCGAGAGGACCCTCACCGTTGGCACCGCCGTTCGCCCACTCAGCATCACCGAGGCTCCAGATGTTGTCCATGCCCTTCAGAATGTAGGGCAGAGGGTTCGTCGCCGCGTTGTATCGGAATGCACTGATGGAGTTGTTGGCAATGTGTGTCGACACTGGGAGCGGAAACGTCACCGCCGGCACAGGATATGCGACTTCCACAAATGCGACGTCCACGTAAATGGCAGTCGGTGTCTGAACCAACTGGAACGTTCGGGAGGATGACTTGAGCACCTCAACAGAAGCAAAAGAACCCTCAATCGATGCGGCTGTGATCAGCGTTTTGCGACCGGCACCTACCAGTCCTTTTTCCTGGACCACAAGTCTGCTGCTTTCTGTGGACAACACCAGGGCCCCACTGACAATCACCTGCACTGTCTCGGCATCGAATGAAATGGCCAACTCGCCGTGTACAGCCAGCGACGAAAGCGAAAGGGGTTCAAAGGCATCGACAATCAGAGTCGCACCCTCGTACACAGAAACAGGCCCAGACCCAAGTGCCGAAGACGAAGCTGCTGCAAGGCTTCCTTCTTCGATCGCTGTTCCACCTGAGAATGTGTTGTGGCCCGACAAGGTCAACACTCCGCTTCCAGACTTTGTCAGGATGCCACTGCCGCTGATGTCGTTCCGCCACCAGTCGTGTGCATTGAAGCCGCCGAGGCTTGCATCCATTGTCACGGTGACATCTGTCGGGAAAGCACCGTAGCCATCGGATGCTGTCACAAGATCGAGTCTGCCCCACCCGTTGCTGTCGTCCAAGACCGGATAGCCAGAATCAACTGCCGTTGTGAACAGCACTGCACGACGCTGCTCAGCAGTCAAGTATGGTTGGCGACTCTCGAGCAGCGACTCAGCCCCAAGTGGGATTGTAAGCGGTTGGCCAGACTTCGATGTATCTTGTTCAAATCCATAGGTCATGCGCCAGCGGAACAGCTTCTTGTTGGAATCGTGATCGGCCCACCTGCCTGTTTCGTTGGCATGCGCATACTCAAACTGTGTTTGTCCTGCACCGAGCAAACCGGAAAAGAACTCTCTGGCCTGTTCCACTGCTCCGTGTTTCAGCTGTGTGTTGGAAGGCTCAACCAGGGCCGCGGCGGCGATCGCAGTCGCGTGGATGCGACCCCCAATAACATCCAGCGGAGAGTGCATGCCAGCCAGAATCCGACTCTGTCCCATTTCGGAGGCTCGGGTCAACATCTCCGCAAACCGCTCGGGGATAGAATACGCGATTCCGAAGGCTGCAAGGTACGCTGCATTGGTGTGACCACTTGGGTATCCTCCATCCTTCCCTCGGCTGCTGCCAAGGATGGTGCCATCACTGTCGGTCTTGCTGCTCCGGCGAACGCAGGTGAGAGCTGGAAGCATCCGCACATTGCTGTCATAAACATCTTTGATGAGGTGCTCTGTATGGCCAGCCCCATCGTGACACGTCAGGTTTTCGTACCCGCGGTGGACAACTCTCCCATCGTCTGTCATGCGCCACGGGCGAGGAGTCGAGTAGTAGTACTTGGAGCCAGAGGTCGATGCAATAGCTGCCCGCATCACCCCCACCATGTCAATCACCTTGCCCAAACTAGATGCTGGGTTTCCTGCACCGTTGCCCTCATCTGTCTGGTCCAGTCTCCCCGCGTCCAGCACGCTTGTTTCGGTGATGGTGACTGTGGTGAACGCTTCGGTTTCGGTGACGAAAGCCTCACGAAGCGGGCCCAGACCATCGAGAACAGCATGGTTGTGGCTCTGAGTGTCGTCCAAGTAGGCGGAAACCGCCTCTGCAACGGTTCGCTCCTCGCAAACCTTCAGTGTGTATGCCATGTTGTATTCCCAAACAGAGGCGTTCAGGATTTGTGTTTGGTTGAAATCGAGAGGACCCTCACCGTTGGCACCGCCGTTCGCCCACTCAGCATCACCGAGGCTCCAGATGTTGTCCATGCCCTTCAGAATGTAGGGCAGAGGGTTCGTCGCCGCGTTGTATCGGAATGCACTGATGGAGTTGTTGGCAATGTGTGTCGACACTGGGAGCGGAAAGGTCACCACCGGCACAGGATATGCGACTTCCACAAATGCGACGTCCACGTAAATGGCAGTCGGTGTCTGAACCAACTGGAACGTTCGGGAGGATGACTTGAGCACCTCAACAGAAGCAAAAGAACCCTCAATCGATGCGGCTGTGATCAGCGTTTTGCGACCGGCACCTACCAGTCCTTTTTCCTGGACCACAAGTCTGCTGCTTTCTGTGGACAACACCAGGGCCCCACTGACAATCACCTGCACTGTCTCGGCATCGAATGAAATGGCCAACTCGCCGTGTACAGCCAGCGACGAAAGCGAAAGGGGTTCAAAGGCATCGACAATCAGAGTCGCACCCTCGTACACAGAAACAGGCCCAGACCCAAGTGCCGAAGACGAAGCTGCTGCAAGGCTTCCTTCTTCGATCGCTGTTCCACCTGAGAATGTGTTGTGGCCCGACAAGGTCAACACTCCGCTTCCAGACTTTGTCAGGATGCCACTGCCGCTGATGTCGTTCCGCCACCAGTCGTGTGCATTGAAGCCGCCGAGGCTTGCATCCATTGTCACGGTGACATCTGTCGGGAAAGCACCGTAGCCATCGGATGCTGTCACAAGATCGAGTCTGCCCCACCCGTTGCTGTCGTCCAAGACCGGATAGCCAGAATCAACTGCCGTTGTGAACAGCACTGCACGACGCTGCTCAGCAGTCAAGTATGGTTGGCGACTCTCGAGCAGCGACTCAGCCCCAAGTGGGATTGTAAGCGGTTGGCCAGACTTCGATGTATCTTGTTCAAATCCATAGGTCATGCGCCAGCGGAACAGCTTCTTGTTGGAATCGTGATCGGCCCACCTGCCTGTTTCGTTGGCATGCGCATACTCAAACTGTGTTTGTCCTGCACCGAGCAAACCGGAAAAGAACTCTCTGGCCTGTTCCACTGCTCCGTGTTTCAGCTGTGTGTTGGAAGGCTCAACCAGGGCCGCGGCGGCGATCGCAGTCGCGTGGATGCGACCCCCAATAACATCCAGCGGAGAGTGCATGCCAGCCAGAATCCGACTCTGTCCCATTTCGGAGGCTCGGGTCAACATCTCCGCAAACCGCTCGGGGATAGAATACGCGATTCCGAAGGCTGCAAGGTACGCTGCATTGGTGTGACCACTTGGGTATCCTCCATCCTTCCCTCGGCTGCTGCCAAGGATGGTGCCATCACTGTCGGTCTTGCTGCTCCGGCGAACGCAGGTGAGAGCTGGAAGCATCCGCACATTGCTGTCATAAACATCTTTGATGAGGTGCTCTGTATGGCCAGCCCCATCGTGACACGTCAGGTTTTCGTACCCGCGGTGGACAACTCTCCCATCGTCTGTCATGCGCCACGGGCGAGGAGTCGAGTAGTAGTACTTGGAGCCAGAGGTCGATGCAATAGCTGCCCGCATCACCCCCACCATGTCAATCACCTTGCCCAAACTAGATGCTGGGTTTCCTGCACCGTTGCCCTCATCTGTCTGGTCCAGTCTCCCCGCGTCCAGCACGCTTGTTTCGGTGATGGTGACTGTGGTGAACGCTTCGGTTTCGGTGACGAAAGCCTCACGAAGCGGGCCCAGACCATCGAGAACAGCATGGTTGTGGCTCTGAGTGTCGTCCAAGTAGGCGGAAACCGCCTCTGCAACGGTTCGCTCCTCGCAAACCTTCAGCGTGTATGCCATGTTGTATTCCCAAACAGAGGCGTTCAGGATTTGTGTTTGGCTGAAATCGAGAGGACCCTCACCGTTGGCACCGCCGTTCGCCCACTCAGCATCACCGAGGCTCCAGATGTTGTCCATGCCCTTCAGAATGTAGGGCAGAGGGTTCGTCGCCGCGTTGTATCGGAATGCACTGATGGAGTTGTTGGCAATGTGTGTCGACACTGGCAAAGGGAACGAGACAGTCGGTGGTGGGTGAGTTGCCGAAGATGTGTTTGCTGTGAGCAGGATGCAACATTCTGAGTAAGTGATGAGAACTTGTTGTGAAGTTCCAGATGACGACCAGGCATCAAAGGAGCCTGAAATGGTCGCCGCCTCAAGCAGAACAACTGGAGTCGTACCAACGATGCCCACTTTGCTGAAATCGAGCACCAAAGATGCGCCGTCAATGTGTAGAGAATCTTGAAAAACAATTTGAGGTGAAACTAAGCTCAGCACAAGACGCAAAGACCCGACGAGGACTGTTTTACCACGGATGAAGAGGTTGTGTGTTGAAACTTTGAGCTCTGCTGACTCGCCAACAAGAAGAGAGCCTTCACCGAGAGACGAATGTGCTACTGCTTCAAGAGTGCCTGCTACTATGTAAGTGCCTCCAGAATAAGTATTGTGGCCACTTAATGTCAGAGCTCCGGAACCGTTCTTCGTTAAGAGCCCTGATCCGCTGATGTCGTTGCGCCAAGTGTCATGAGAATGAAATCCACCTTTGCTGGCATCCATATAAACAGCTACATCACCTTGAAGCGAGGCATAGCCATCCGACGCTGTTACAAGGTCGAGCCTACCCCATCCATTGCTTTCGTCTAAAACAGAGAAGCCAGAATCAATTGCAGTCGTGAACAGTACTGCCCTTCGTTGCTCGGCTGTCAGGTACGGTAGTCGGCTTTCGAGTAGGACCTCAGCTCCAAAGGGAACGATAGGAGGCTGACCCATTTGCGAGTTTCGAGGAAGTCCATAAGTCAGTCGCCAGCGGAAAAGGGCTTTGTTTGCGACATGATTCGACCACCTACTTGTATCATTGCTGTGAGCTTTTGCAAAGAGGGTCTGCCCAATAGGCAACTTGCTGGAGAAGAATGCATTCGCCTGTTCCACTGCTTGCTTTTTCAACGCCGCATTGTCGGATCGTAAGAGTGCTGCAGCACTGATAGCGGTCGCGTGGACTCGTCCACCTATCACATCGAGGGGTGAGTGCAGCCCTGACAAAATGCGGCTTTCGCCCAGTTCTGAAGCACGAGTCCACATCTCGGCGAAACGCTCTGGCACAGCATAAGCCAGTCCTATCGCAGCAAGATATCCTGCATTTGTGTGCCCACTCGGATAGCCACCATCTTTGCCACGACTGCTGGACATAAACGTGCCGTTTTCGTATGTCTTACTCTGCCGACGAGCACAAATGAGAGCAGGAATCACAGAAATGTTGCTATGATACAAATCAAATGACAGATTGTGACTGCTACCATTTTCGTCATGACAAGTTAGCGTTTCGTGGCCAAGGTTGACAACATGACCAAGACTTGTCATGCGCCACGGCCGAGGAGACATGTAATAGTACTTAGAACCAGTCGTTGAAGCATGTGAATTACGCATCAATGAGACGATGTCAACAACCTTGCCCAACACCGACGATGGATCTCCTGCTCCATTTCCACCATCTTTGACATCCATTTTGCGGTCATCATCTACTGCATCATGTTCACTAACACGAACAGTCGAAAAGGCACCTGTTGCTGCTATGTAGTCCTCGTAAAATGGACCCAACCCATCGAGAACCGCAAAATTTTGACTACGAGTGTCGTCCAGGTACGCAAAAGTGGCTTGTGCAGGCGTTCGCTCTCGACAGATCTTTTCTGTATATGCCATGTTGCTTGCCCAAATTGCAGGGTTTACAATCTCAGCTTGACTAAAGTCATCAGGACCATCTCCGTCAGCCGCACCACTCGCCCAGTCTTTATCTCCAAGAATCCAAATGCTATTAAACCCGCGGAGTATGCGGACGATTGGGTTCGAATCCATCGTGAAACGAAGCTCCCCCAGAGCCTTAGCCAACCTGTGCGTCGACACACGAGCCTGTTGTGGGCTGTTATTGGCGACATAGTTGGCGACAGGTAGAGGAAATGCAACTTCGGGTTCTGGCACAACGAGCTCACTTCCAACAGGGTTGAGAATATTCGTATATGAAGTTGGTGCCGCTGTGCTGGGTGGTAAGGTTATCAGTGGAAAAATGAAGTCGTCGTCATCTTTGTTTTGGAGGGTGACAAAGACTGCTGTCAAGACTACAGCTACGACTAGCAACACGACTCCCATTGTCAGCAAAGACATCCTTACAGAGGACATCATTTTCGCCATTGAACGGACCCGCAGATTTCGTGTTGTATTACGGTATGTCAGTTGCCTGATGGCGTTCTTTTTGTTTTACTTTTAAACCTGTCGTCAATGTTGAGCAGAGTTTTCGTTAGGGGGTTGGGGCTTGCACGGTGATAGGGACTGGTTTTAGGGGTGTTGGCCGTTCATGTCGGTATCGTTTTCGCCGGTTTGCATGGGCCTGGGGTGCACACACCTCTGGAAGGCTGTCCAAAGGAAACGCGGCTGTCGTGACGCGCTCATCAGTCAAAAACTCAACAGACAGAGTTTCGCTGAACGCTCCCAGCCAGTTGGGGCACTCAACAATGGACCCACTCATCGTAGCGCCTCGAAGTGCCTGCCGCTGTTTGTCACAGTGAATCACGGTCCACCACGGTCTATCAGGCCCATCGTGTGCAATGAGCCGGTCCGTCCCTGTCTCTTGAAACTATCAGCTGCATCAGCATCATCACTGAACACCTCGAGTGGTAAATTTGTCGCATTAGTTGAGCCGGTTCATCCCTCTTGATAGACCGTGATAGACCGAAGAATACAGCACCGGGCAATTCGATGCAGCTCCAGGGACTACCCTGAGCAACGCACTATGCACACTCCATGTCTACGTCACAGGAGATGAAACGATGGTACGCGTTTGTTGCACCGCCGTGGGGGCGGCCTACGAGGTGTCATTGTGGCCTGCAGGGCCGGAGCCATCGTTGGATGACCCCTCGCTCGTTTCTTCGCGTTTGCGCCGGCGCCGCGGCGCTGGGGGGGTGGGACGGAAGGCCTCGCAGACCCTCGAGTAGAGAAAATGAAGGAATGTCGCGCTTGACTTTTTGTGCCTGCGGCGATTTCAACCTCAGTGTAGCCACCTTCGATTGTGAGAACTCAGGTCTATCATTGTGGCACTGTGCCTGATGAAACAATTGCAGGTGAGGTGCGGTACGCCCATTCTCATACGCCTCTTGTTGTGAATCTAAAACTGCAGTGTGAATGAATTCCCTGCTGTTGAGTGAGGGACTGCTTCGGCCATTCAAGAGGGAGACCAGTTGCTGGTGAAGTGTGCCAAGGCAGTTTGAACACCTCCTGCTGCAGATTTGAGAACGCTCGAATTGTGTACACCGAAGCTCACATCCCAGCCAGCTAAAAAACGAACCAGAAGGAAGACTGCGGTCGATCAAGAACGTTGAGAATAAAAAGCAAAAAAGGGTAACGTGCTGTGTCCAGACAGAAGGTTGTCTCGCGACGTTCGAAACGACAAGTAAAGAAGGTTGCATGCCGAAAGATACGATGCACGATTGCCACGAGCGAAACAGTAGATCGAATAAAATTGGAACCCCCTTGTCTTCCACCGCTTCGAGACATGAGCCCTTCGTTGGAAATCCGCAGGTGAACTCCTACCGCTTCATCACTCTGTTTTGCACAGTAAAATGCTAAACCCGACAGGTGCAGAGGTTGAAATGAAGGAACCCATGTTGCGGATCCAGAATTCCAGGCATGCATTGTTCACAATGATGCTTGAAAATTCATGGACAGGCAGAGGTTGCGATCAAAGGAACTCCCATCGCTGAACCATTATTTTCTGCATGCATATGAGGGCATGCTTTTTAACGTTTTCCTTATCCGAATCACTCCCAGCCTGTGTGTTTGCGGTGTGATATACGACTTTTCAAATACCAGGTGGTTCGTTGAGAACCTGACATTGACACGATTTGACAAGACACGCCAATGACCGCTGGTCACAACACCAGATGCTTGCTGTGACGATCATCTTAGATCCCCGCGATGCCTTAAGGACACCCATTTAGGACCGCAGCAAAATAAAGCTGACATACTCCATTTTCAATCAGCTCGTAGATCCGCTCCTTTATTTTCAGTCGTCCCCAAAGCCACTTCCCTTGTGGGTGGTGGCGGACGAACTCGCCCATGTCGTGACACGCGATCTGCGGGATGGTGCAGGGGACTTTAAATTGCAGGTGTGTCAAAAAAAGGGAAAAATACAAGTAGGGGGACTACTCCTTGGTTGGAGAAAAATGTGCCAACCTGTCAGCAACCGCCACAAAACTGGTAGATTTGGTATGTTTGAATACCTGTCAGTGTGGGTGGCCCCTAGCCATATAGCGATACACAGAAGACTGGCAACACGGCTTGTTCCAGGGAGGCACCCCACCAGGTTGCAGTTGGGCAACAAGCGGGAAGCCTGGCAACACGGTGCAGTTAATCATACACACAACCCCTGACGAGGGATTGCAAACACGAGGGCTATGTGGTTTCCACAATCCTGTTCTGGCAAGTTTGGAATAGCTGTCCGCTCGAAAAATGGTACATTCGGGGCTAACTAGCACGGCAAGAAGAGGCACGTTTAACACCGAGCAGCTGAGACTGTGTCAAAGTGCACGGGCTGAAGGCCCCTACACGAGGATTGAGTGAGGTGGCAAAGTTCGGGTTGATGGTACAGCTCAGGCGATGCTAAGTTCGGCGGGGGAGGTGCCATTCCCTTTCCGATGCTCAGTTCGGCGCTTGTGTGAGGCCCCGGGGCACCCCGCAAACCGGCACTAATTTTAGAAGTCGTGTGGCGTGGAACAAAATAGCAAGTAGTTTCGGCAAGATAATTTTTGTTTAATTGTCGAGGGACCCATGGGGTGGCCATGGTCATCGGGTCGACGAGGGGAATCACAAATTGTCATGGGTCAACTTTTGGAATCCCAAAAAATCAATCCAAATCACAAAAAATCAAGAAAAATCGTCGTCTTGTTGCGTTAGTGGGGAGTCATTTGCATGCAAATGAGTACCACACTATGCCAGCTTTTCGCTATGTGACTCCAGAAGGGTCACTTTTTCCGCGCTTTCGGCGCGGCGCAACTCTAGTCGGTTGCAACTTCTTGGAAATTACTGAAAATTTCATAATCCGAAAAGGAATCGGAATCTTCGCTTTCTCGTTTGCGCCGATAGGCACGCCGCGATGCGGAGGACGCGAGTAGCCGGGAAGAGCCGGCGGGAGGGCGCGAGCGTTGCGCGACCCGTGGAGGGCGCAGTGGGCGCGAGTCAAGTCCGAGTTCATCGGAGTGCGCGGCCGCGACCAGTGCCGCGGCCGCCGCCACCGTCTCCGTCACTGTCGTCTCCGCCGCCTCGGCCGCCGCGGCCGCGGCCACGGCCGCGGCAGCGGCCGCCACGACCACCGCCACCCCCGTCGCCACTGCTGCTGTCGCGGCCAGCACCACCCTGTGATGCCCCCGTCTGCAGCACGCGTCGGCGTTCGGGCAGGTCCCGCACCGCGTCAGCCGGTGCGCCCGACAACACTGCACACGCAGGCCGTCGTCCGGTCGGTGGTGGACCAGGCAACACTGGTCCACAACGAGGCTGAAGTTCCTGCGCATGCCCGAGCACATTGCGCACTTCTGCTTCGCGCACGCGTGGCAGACGGACTGTGAGCGGAGCAGGGGGTCTGCCTGCGACTCCGGGACGAGCACCGGGAGGCGTGGTCGTTGCGGCATTGGCCACTTCGGCGGCTCATCCGGTAGGCGCCCGAAGTCAAACAGGTGTCGGACCGCCGGCCGCGACGTTGCCGCCCTCCAGGGGTGGATCGGCTGTACCGCTGCCAGACGGCCACGTTCACACTCTTCGCGCGCCACGTACACCGACGCCATGAAGTGGTGCAAGGCCGCCGCGTCGACCGGCGCGCCTTCCACGATTACCCCGTGCACGTGCGTACAAGACGGCCACCGCGCACGGTCCGCCCGCATGAGCTCAGCAAAGCAGGGGCGGCGGCGAATCTCGTCGTACGCAGGGCACTCCCACCACAAGTGATCCGCCGTGTCGTGGGCGTGGCGGTCACAGTCCCTGCAACACCGGTCCGGCGGCGGGCGCCGCTCACCCGTGGAGGAGCCTCCGTCTTCGCCAGCCTGCTCGTCGAAGCTACCGGACGCATCTGATGCGGTCGACGTCGTCGACGACGCCGTCGTTGACGCGGGAGAGCTCGCCGAACCTTCCGATCCCGCCGCCTCTTCCCCCGCACGCGCATTCCGCCCCCACCGAGCCGCAAGGAAAACACCCCCGGACAGGATGACGGTCAGCGCGCGCCTCTTGTCGCCGTCGGCCGCCGTCAGACGCAGCCCGTTCGTGCGCCCGCAGTCTACCCCGGCCTGCACTCCGTCGTACGAAGGCCGCTGCCGCGCAAGCTGCAACCACACCGTCCGCCGCAGCTGCGCTCGGACGACGTGATGCCTCTCACCTCGCTGCATGCCGAGAAGCCGACGACCCCCTAGCACCGCAGAACAGAGATCCCCGCCCTCGAAGCCAATGCCCGCGACCGACAGCCCATCCGCAATGGCGCCCTCGGCAAAAACGTTTCGTGCCGCTCGTACAACCTCACGATGTTCCGCATGCGCGCACACACGCGTGGCAGCCTCTCGCAGGTGTCGAATAACGCGCACAGAATCCTGTACGGCCGAGCGATCATCGGATCCAGACGGTGACCCTTCGCCAAGATCGATAGCACCGCCGTCACGTTCCTCGACGGGTGCTTGCTCCCAAAAGCGCCCCTCACGATCCGCGTCCGGAGTCCCTTCAGGCGCGTCTGCGTGTACGTCCCGTAGGAGCACCCCGTAAGGACACTGCTGAGCACGTTCGAACTCGCCACCTCGCAGCGGACATCGAACGGAAGCTTCGAGGTGCCCAGCCTGTCTATCAGACCGTCATGCGCGCTCCGACGCGCATCGTTGGCCCGACCCGCTGGTTGGACGCTCTCCACACTCGTTCGCACCCCGAGGATCTTCGCAGCCGTCGCTATGGCCTCGCCGTTCACCTTCACCGCGCTGGCGTACGGACGCCGCCTGCGCTGCTGCGTCGAGCCCGCATGGATACCCATCGCCAACGTTTTCGCCATGTTCAGGCGCATCCCGGTCAGGGCATTACATAAGGTCAATCCAAATCAGAAAATAACGCAGAGGATCACAAAACAACGCAAAATGCAGGATTCCTTCAAACCTGGCTACCCTGCTGTATCTATAACCTGTCAGTTGTGGCTTACCACGTTGTGACGTTGCAAGAAGTGTAGACTGCTCACGCAGCAGGCATAGTGGGCGTGCAGAAACGCAACTTTCTGGGCACGAGACGACATGACTGGGGCGTCTATGTAAGGCTGAACTCTTCGCATTCCTTCGGGCACATCGGCCTAGGCGAAGTAGTAGCGCAAGTCAGACAAAGAGGAAGGGGAACGATAAGCGGCACGAAACTCTCGAATTATTGACTAGCCGGACAGATCGCGGATTTTCTTCTTTCGGTGGATGAGGGAAGATGCAGTTTAATGTGAAGACACAGGAGGGGACGACAGAGTAAACACGAAGAAAGCGCGACTACGGCGGGCGGAAGTCGCTACGTCGGAGGCGCGGCGCGAACCGCGGCCCTGTCACAGAGGATGACTGCGCCGATAGTGACGCAATCGGAGGCGTTCTGGCTGGCAGGCTGACGGCTGGTTCAATCAAACCCGAAATTAGTACTCGGAGGAAAAGTCGTAGTTTAGTGTTCGGGGCAGATTTTGCCAGGTTTACTCTCCCTTTAGCCCCCCTTTCACCCAAAAAGACTTGATGCTAGCATCGGACCGGACAAAAGTTGGACCGCACGACGACAAACCAATTGGACCATTTTGTCCGGTCCACCTTATTTCCGCCCGGGCACGTTTCCACTTAGTCGGGGTTGGGCCGAGGGGTGTCCCTTGCCAAATGGGTAGTCGAACGCGAGAGATGCGAAGCACTCGAACAAGCCGTGGCAGGAAACGGCGCGGTGACAAAGAAGCAGGCGTTGGTGATCCAAGCAGAAGTGCGCGACAAGAACAAGGCAAAGGATGCAGCACTTCGCCACGGCAAGAAGGGGGTGGAGTGGTGCGAAACCGACAAGGAAAAGATCGTGAACTACGTAAGGGCGTACGGCTTGAACGGTGCAATCAGGCAATGGTCAGCGGACGGGAACGAGAGACCGCTGTCCAAAGGAGGCGCGAAGCGGTTTTATGACGATTCTGTCAAACTCGATGACAGGAAGACAGTGGCGGGAAAAAAGGGGCCGTCCGGCCCTGTTGTCAGAAAAGCAGCTGTTCAGGCTGCTTACTGTTGCCCGGGTGACTGGCGCTGTGACTACGTCCTTCGTCAGCAACTCAGCACGAGGAATAGTGATGGCGTCTGCTCAACCAGAAAGTGCAAACACTCTGTCGGTAGACTGGGCTCATACTTTTTCCTTCACTGTCAGCCAACCTCGATCCACCTCGTTTACACTCTGCATTTTTGCGTTTGCTCTACCAAAGCAATGGGCCCTCGGCACGACAACCACAACCGATCGCGATCAAGCATCCTTTCGCTTGTGATTACCTACCACAGGGCCCGTCGCATGAGCCCGTCGGTGAACATGTAGATGAGGCTCAAAACGTGGTTCACGCGGTCTGCAAAAAACTTTTGCAGCGCTCATCATCATTCTTATCGGGATACCTTCGTCTGCGCATTCCTGCGCCAAATAATCTGCTGCGTGTACAGCTTGTCGTGTGCTGAGGGGACATGCACTGAGGAGCTCCGACCGAGAACGTCTGCAGGAAAGGGGACAACGGGAATCGTAGATGCTGAAGCTGCACGAAGGTGCACAGGGTCCTGCAATATGACGCGGCTGAAGCAGGAGAAGATCCCAACAATACCCACTCGTCACCGTTGTAACCGAATACAGTCCCAGAAGAAAGCTCCATCCCCAACAATTCGAGCTTGGAGAACAGATCTGCCAAATCCATGCACCCCACACTCATCTGGATACCGTTGCATGTGACCGCGACGTGCGTAACCGGTTCGGCAGGGGCGCGACAGCTGCGACTTTGGCTGGGTCCATGGTGCTGAAATCATCCTCTTTTTTCCAAAAGTGGTTGTGTTAACACTCTCTCAAAAAAACTGCCCACAGGTAAACCGCTAAAACAGGTGCACTACGGCATCTGCCTGCTGACGACCTCACAGAAAATCGTTCTAGATCACAAGAAATCAGTAAAAATCGTCTTCTTGTTGCGTGGGTAAAAATCACAAAAAATCAACAAAAATCGTCGTCTTGTTGCGTTAGTGGGGAGTCATTTGCATGCAAATGAGTACCACACGAACAAAAATCACACGGAATCACAACAGATCACATGACAGCCCATGATAATTTGTGATCCTCCCCGTCGACCCGATGACCATGACCACCTCAGAGGTGTCAGTTTAATACTGTTTCTTTTGTTGGTCAGTGAGCCAATTCACCTATCCCCTGATCGAGTGTAATCGAGTGTAATCGTTTGGATTAGAATGCAAAGAATCTGTGGCGATAATCTGCATCGCCGACGGCGCGCGGTTATCTCTTCGCACGTGATGTGTCATGCTTTCGCCTTTTTAGCTCGTCTTGATCGTCGCGCTCAGGCGCGCGTTTGGTGCTTCGCTTCTTCTTCGATTGCTCGTCGAGGTTCATTTTCTGCTTCTCGGCGCCTGAGCGATGGTCGTGGCACATCGACGCATCCTTTGCGCTTTTTCGGTACCGGCTCCGCCGCGGAGTCCGATTGCCGCTTCTTCGCTGGCGTTGATGCCGTCTTCCCGACCTTCGCTGCTGACGGCTCTCGCTTGCCTTCTGCTGCTTCCTGCAGAATGAACACCACGTTCTCACGCTTCGCCTGTCTCGGCGCTGGCGCGGCGCCCTCCAGCTCCGCCTTCCTCTTCTTCGATGCTGCTTCTTCTCCTCTCGCCACGGTCGCCCGGTGGTGCCCCTTCCGACAGCACAGTTTGGGCCTTCGACTCCGCAAATCCGCGAGCCGGCTGCAGTGCGCACACGTCGGCATGCCATGATCAAGGCACCGGTGGTGTCCGTTGCGGCAGCACTCCGCGATCGTCTTGCACGTCGCGCATTGCGTCAGGCGGTGCTGCGCGCAGAACTTCACCGCAAGGCCGTCGTCTTCCTTGTGGTGGGCCTTACAGCACCACGCCACCGACTTGCCCCGGCGCTTGCAGACGTCGCACTTCACCTTTTGGTGCTCGTGGCACACCCGCTCACCCCACTTTTCGTGTTGGGGAACCCCTTCCGGCACGTACCACGGATCCCCTCCGACGACTGCCGACTTCTTGCCTTTCTTCTTCTCCGTAGCGTCGTTGAACACCGCCCATCTCGCCGCACGCTCCGCCCTTCCACCTCCGTACGTCGGGAAAAGATCCATCCCCCACGCCTCGCCGTTGAATTCGTGCCGAGCCGTCGTCAGCTGCGTCTCGAGCACTTCCATCGTCTCCGTACCACCACGGAAGATTGGCCTCATCTCGTACCCCGTGAGGCACGGCGGGGCTCCCACCGTTCTCAGCGACCCTATCGTCCCCAGTTTCCTTCCCGGCAGAGGCGGTTCGTCGCCGTTTCGCTCCAGCGCATCCCCGACGGTTTTCAAAAGCCTCGCGAGTACCCTCGCACGCATGCTCAACGGTGTCCCGTCCGTCGTTGCTACGACACTGCCCGGCAGATCGAGCCCGGTGTACACTTCAAAGTCGATGGCGAGCTCCGCTGTCGAAACGTCACCCGCTACCGACCAGCACATCCCATCCAGCCAATGTTGCAGCGCCCGGAACCACCTCTCTCCTCCGACCGCCGCGAAGGTCCCCGGTCCAGCGATCGCTTCGAAATTCAGTCGGCGCGGGGGGCAGTCGTCGGGGTGCAGTTGTCTCCAGGGGTGGCCGACCGCCCGGTCTCTTCCTTCCCTCTCCAGCCGTCGTCTCTCGTGCATGACCTCCGCCATGAACGTGTGCAGCACTTCGATGCTGACTCGACTTCCCTTCGGCAGAATCCCGTGTTCTTGCAGGCACGGGGGCCAAGTCGAGCGATCCGCGCCAACAATTTCGGCATACTGGTGTTGCGCTCGGATCCGTTCGTACGCCCGGCATTGCCACCAAATGTGGCCCAGGGTTTCCTCCGTCGGCTCGACACAGCGTCTGCACAGCCCGTCACCTCCCCACAGCTTGGCAGCATGTGACTCCGTCATCACCGACCCAGCCACGACCTCGGCAACGTCCCGTGCAGCCGTCAGCGTTGTCGACGCCTTCAGCCCGTAGGCATTCGTCGCGACGTAGTCTACACCTGCCCGCACCCCTCCGAAGTCTACCCGCCTCTTCTCAAGCCCCGCTAGCCGCCAGCCGCGAATCACCCTTCTCAGCGTGTGCCCTCGCTCCCCCCTGCTTTGTCGCACCAGCCCCAGCACGTTCCCTGCCTCGTCCTCGGCGTTGTCGAAATCTTCCGTCCATCGCATACCGAGCTTTTTCGCATGCTCGGCCGCAATACCGATCGGTCCCCATGCGCGGATTCTGCTGCCATACGCCTTTCGAACTGTTGCGACGCGGGCCCTCCACGCCGGCCTCCTTCGGCACACTTCTGCGATCATGCCGAGCGACCGATACGGCAGCACTGTGTACGGGTCGAGCAAGTGGGCCTTGTTTAGAATGCCCAACACGGCCTCCTGCGCCCGATGCAGCCTCACCGGGTCCCAGACGCCTCTGAGTAGTGCTGCGGTGAACTTCCCCAGCCCCCGCACCGTCGGAAGCGCGAACTCCGAGCCGTATGTCGCCGCCGGTAAAACTGCCATCGCCGCTAGTCCCGACCTCTGCGTCATCGAGATCGGCAGAGCTCCCAACCGTTCGGCCTCCTCTGCGCGCTGGTCGTAGCGCAGGTCCGTTGTCCTGCGTGTTCGCTTCGTGCCGACTAGGCACCCTACGATGGTGAGCTCCTCCTTCGTCGCGATAAGTGCGCCGCCTACCCTCAACTTCGCTTCATACCCCTTCGGCGTCCCAAAAGCAAACGTCTTCGGTATCCCGATCGACATGCCGGTGTTCGAACAGAATTTGTCGACTTCCACCAAGGCGTTCTGCAAGCAGGCTTCCCTGAGACGCGACAGGAGGGTGAGGTCGTCCGCGAAGGATTCGCTCGTCACCCCCCCCACGTCGTCCACTCTGCGCACAACGATGGAGAGCAGCGCGTTGATGAGGATCACGCTCAGGGGGCAGCCCTGCAGTATCCCATTGGTGGTGAAGAAGACACCTCCCACTCCCATGTGCAGCTTGTACCGCCTCCGTAATCGCGCGTAAATGTCGCGCAGCGGCCCGAGGATTCTCTCATGGAGGCCCAGTTCCCCCACCAGCTTCAACACGATGTCTCGCGGCACCTTGTCAAAACACTTGGCAAAGTCTAGGGCCACGCCGTATAGCTCCTTACCCGTCAAGAGCGCTTCTTCGATTTGCGAGGCGATTTCGAATACCACGTCCACGGTTCCGTGTTTGGGCCTGAACCCGTGCTGGCTATTCGCTATCCATTTCTCCTGCCACTGGACGACGTCCCTGAGCCGCGTACTCGCCCACAAGCGATAGATCGCACTTGTGACGGTGATCGGCCGCAACGCCAGCGGGTCAAGAGTTTCGTCCTTCGGGATCAGCGTGACCGCGGCTTCCAACAACGCGTCTGGCCACGTCCCGGTCGCTTCTATCGCGTTGAACACCTCTGCCAGGGCGTTCAGTAGCGGCAATGGCAGCTTCTTCAGCTCCGCTGTGTTCCATCCGTCCACACCTGGGACACCGCCATCCCTCTTCTTTCCAAGAATGCTTCTCAGATCCTCGCCCGTCAAATCTCGGCATTCCATCGGACGATGTTCGATGTACTCCGCATACTCCGTCCGGAACGCTTCATAGCTTGGCTCCTGTTTGCACTCGTACATCCGGTTAACCGGCGCCCACTCCTTCTGCAACGCCGCATCGATCTGCCGCGCATTCGCCGTGTACTGCCCCCCCACCTTCAGCGCCACCAGGCCATCCGCCCTCTTCTTCCTGCACCACGGTAGCAACTGCCCTTTGTTCGCGCAGTGGAGGTTTTGCATCTTGTTCACCAGGTGTGCAATCCTCCCTTTACGCGCTTGTGCCGTCAGTGAACGGCTGGGTGGACGGTCTGGGCGACGCTCAAGGTGGACGCCGCGGCAAATTGCGCACCTTCGGTAATTGTCCGGCCATAGAATCCAGACCAGACACCACGTTCTGCCACGTCTTCTCCAGCGACCTCGGCATGCACCCAGGTCCTTCCCCATTCAGAGCTTGCAACCCTCGGATATACGCGTCGAGGCCGTTCATCGCCTTCCGGACTCTGCTCGAGGCATATGTGTCTGCGCCCGTCCCGGTGTCCGTCGCAGATGCAATTCGCACCCTTTTGGGCACCCTCGTCTCACCTCTTCCTCGATAGGCGGCAACGGGCCCGTCGAGCAGCCCCTGTTCCTCTGCCAGCTCGATCAGAAACTGCTCGCACGCCTTCGTCGCCGACAGCCAGAGTGCTTCCACGTTCCCTGGTGCCGCATCGCCGAAGCGATTCTTCACCAACAACTCTTCCGCCCTTGCCGCTGTCCGCCCCTCGTCCACCTTGCTTATTTGCCGCAGTGACCTCGGCATTCGATACCTCTCACACGTGTCTGCGAACGCGGCGATGTCCAACTCCACCGTTACCATCTTGTGACTGGGCACCCGCTGCCCCTCCCCGTCCACGACGACGGTGGTCTCGCTCGCTACGAGTGCCTGCATCGCGACGTCGTTCAACAAGATGTCGTCGATGCGTGTGCCTCGCGTGCCTGTCTTCTCGTACGTCTTCGGGGCACCGCCAGCGGAGCAGATTTTCGCGGCGTCGTACCATCCCGACCGCAGCATGCTCGACATCGCCGCCGACGACGAGGGTTCTGCATTGAAATCCCCGGCCACAACCACTGGCACCCGTCCGAGACTCGATGCTTCCCGGTGCACCTCCGCAATGATTCTCTCCCTCTCCGACGCAGCCTTATCCCCAGAATTCGCATATACCGTAAATGGAAATATATTGGACCGGACAAATATTGGACCGGACTTAAGTTGGACCGGACAAATCTTGGGACTTTGGCCAGAAATTGGCAACTTGGGACTTTTGTCCGGTCCAACATATTTCCTATTCGGCACACAACACAATGCAAAGTTTGACTGGAAACCCACAAAAACAGAAGGAAAATAAAGGGAAAAAAAGAGCAATGTTGCGGTACGTCGTAAAGCGTGAGGGCTGGTGCCCATTACAGCACGGTTTTGTTAGATTTGCCCATTACAGCACGGTTTTCTTAGATTTGCCCATTCGGTGTTTTCGAGTGCCCATTACAGCACGGTTTTCTTAGATTTGCCCATTCGGTGCCTCAAAAAGTGTCACTTGCAGGGTTCGTCCCCGAAAAAGTGCCGCATGCAGGACTCGAACTCACGACCTTCAGACCTTCCGCTGCATTGTGGCTGTGACACCCACATTTTGGACGACGGACAATGGGCTGTCACTGGGCATAGCTGTCAGCCGCATTTTGGGCCATCTAACCACAAAGTAGCCACAAACCTTGGCTCGTTTTGTGGCGGGCACAAAGTAGCCACAAACCGACTGGCGGACACAACTTCAAATGGGGTTTTTGGACGGAGCTGCTACACCTATCCTGGTGCGGCACTCATTGGCGGTAAACGGTTTACTAAACCTCTGTAGTAGTAGGCAATCTGTGACGATGCCTGTGAAGACTGCACGGTCGCTTATTGCCCCGCGTACTGTTTGTCTCCGGTGCGCGCTTCACGTCCCGATGTGCAGTTTGACGACGAGCTCGAGGAACCACCAGATGATTCGGCGCACTTCCTTTTCTCCCACTGTCCCCGCGGCCGAGATCTCGACTCCCCTGTGTTTTGTTTCACCTGCTCGTCTCCGCGGCTCCGCTTCGGAGCCGCGGACAGAGCCGCGGCGGAGACGAGCTGGGTAACAGTGGGTTCGTGGGCGGCCACCTGCTTCTCGTTCGCAGGCGGCTGCTGCGGCCTCGGCTTCTTGCGGGCGCTTCCCCCTGCTTGCTCGTCGTCGCGTCGCGCGTCGCGCTTCCGCTGGGAGCAAGGCGCCGTCCGTCCATGTTGCTTGCACGTTCACCGTTCGGTGGTCCCGCGGCCGACCCGCTTGTCCCGGTAGTAGTAGGAATTATGCACAGATTCGTGCATAATTCACTTCGCGCGGGTGACAGACCCGTTCTACAGTTTTGTAGTACAACTTCCACTTCTTCTTACGATTTCTGTCCGATAGCCTCTTCAGAACCAGCGACCTCGAGACCGCTGCAGAGAGCGGTAAAGTACCACAGCAGCCAGTCCGATTTGAATCATACTAGAAAGCTGCAAAGAAAAGGTATGGTCGAAGCTGGCAGGGGGCGGTGAAAATGGCGAGAGTTTTTGCTCCGCAGAAAATGCGTGCAACGTCAGCCTGGCGAAGGGGCCGCAACTTGAAAGGACCCAAAACTTGGACCCAAATGGTGCCAAAACCGGGAACCAAAAGAACCCAAAACTTGAACCTAAAACCTAAGCTGTTTGACCTTGTGCACACGTTCCTGTGTGTTGTAGGGAGAAAGATTTCAGAGATGAAATTGACAGTTCCAGCTGAGCTGGTAGCTGATTCGGACTCTCATCATTCGGGTGGATGCGGGATGCGAACGGAATGCGTCGCTGCGCCTGCAGTGTGTCACTACATCGTCGAAAAGTGCGCGGAACACGCGAAGCGTGCGGCCACTACGAAGGTGACATTGGGATGATTTGGCCCGGAATTTTGGATGAATGTTGACAACAACTGCCATTTTCTTTCAGTCTTGGCCGGCGACGTGGTCCAGCAGAATTTCAGCCGGAAACGGCGTAGCAGCTGGCCCAAATGCTGGCCCTAAAACCCGTTAACCTCATCTGAACTTCTGACTGACTGAAGGTGTCCACCTGGCCACAAAGGTAGCCACAAGGTTGTGGCTACTTTGTGGTCAAATGGGCCACAATGTGGCTGACAGCTATGCCCGGTGACAGCCCATTGTCCATCGTCCAAAATGTGGATGTCACCGCCACAACGCAGAGGAAGGTCTGAAGGTCGTGAGTTCGAGTCCTGCATGTGACACTTTTTCGGGTTCAAAAAAAGCCAATCCCACGAGTGACACTTTTTGAGGCACCGAATGGGCAAATCTAAGAAAACCGTGCTGTAATGGGCACTCGAAAACACCGAATGGGCAAATCTAAGGAAGACCGTGCTGTAATGGGCAAATCTAACAAAACCGTGCTGTAATGGGCACCAGCCCAAAGCGTGAACCGTTTGCTGTCGTTTCGGCAGAGGTCAAGAAGGAAGCCCGCGCTGATGCTGTTGCCAAGGAGGTAGTTGCGAGCGCGCCTCGCAAGGGCCAAGAGACATACAAGGCTTGGGCAGCAGATACAAAGCTTGAGATAGCCAAGTTGGTCGCAGATCTCGGGCTCACCAAGGCAGTTGCCACGTGGAATGACAGGCCGAATGCTCGGAAGGTAACGAAGGGCTCGGCCGGACGATTCTATGACGCATGCAAAGACGAGCTGAAAAAAACCGTGAACAAGAAGAGGCTGTACGACGACGAAAGAGACGAGAGAGACATTGCCCTTCCCGTGGCTAAACGAGGACGTCCGAGGTTGCTTGCAGAAGAAGAACAGGAAGAGCTGTTCAGGATACTGAAGGCGATGCGAGAGGCAGGCGGGGTGATTACAGCTCAGGTTGTATCGAGTGTTGCGAGGGGTATTGTGAAGACTTCCAGAAGGTCGCCCTCAGGTACGAATGTCGTCCGCGAGAACGTGGCAGCCATCGCACTGGTGGGCAACGTCAGGACTCTCCTACAGAGTGTTTCCCATCCTGGGATGTGATACCACCAGATCCGGACCAAGCAAGAACCAAGAAGGCCAAAACTCGAAAATTGCTAAGTACGCAAAAGCCTCCCGAAAAATGTTGGGCCGGACAAATCTTGGGACTTTCGGCCAAAAAGTGGCGACTTGGGACTTTTGTCCGGTCCAACATATTTCCATTTACGGTAGAGTGAATATATGCAAGAATTGGCTTCCTTTTCCAAGTCCGACGGCCACGTGCACCCATCTTCGGCTCAGTGATGGCTTCCCGACCACGAAGGCCGGCGCCGGTTTCTTCGCAAAAACTGCTACACCCGCTCCGCCGGCTTCCGCTACCCACGGTGATGCCTTACCCTGCCGGTCGAGCCGTTCCCGACACGGTTCCCCCTCGACACGTACCATCATCTGAAATACCCGGTGCACCCGCCGCACGTTGAACATGCTGTGCGGACTCAGGTCCACCTTCGCCTCTCCCGCGAGCCGCCTGCACTCCGCCTTCAGCACCCGCCCCCCCGATGGCTCCTGCAGGGCCGCCAACGTCTCTGCCCCGCACCATCGCGCGAGTGTAATCGTTTGGATTAGAATGCAAAGAATCTGTGGCAATAATCTGCATCGCCCAGGCGCCGAGAAGAAGCAGAAATCGACGCAACCGATGAATCTCGACGAGCAATCGAAGAAGAAGCGAAGCACCAAACGCGCGCCTGAGCGCGACGATCAAGACGAGCTAAAGAGGCGGAAAGGCGTCTTTTCGGTACCGACTCCGCCGCGGAGTCCGATTGCCGCTTCTTCGCTGGCGTTGGCGCCGTCTTCCCGACCTTCGCTACGAGCTTTTTACCCGGCAGAAGCGGCCCCATCCCTTTCCGCTCCGCAGTGGAATCGTTTGGATTAGAATGCAAAGAATCTGTGGCGATAATCTGCAGGACCCAAGGCCGCATCCATGAAGCACTCAGCATTTTATTTCCCTGCACTGTGTTGTGAGGTATGTTCTTGGGATTTTGTGTAGGGCGCAAGGCGAGCGCCGGGACCCGTGGATTCACACAGGCCACCTCTTGCTCCAGGGAGGGGCACGGGCTGCCTAGATTTTCACGAACTGTCCAGTTTCGCTGCTCTTCTATCTTCGTTCTCTTCCTGATGGCACCCAAGTAGGACAAAGGGGGTTTAGGGCATACACGACAACATGCAAGCACGGTTCTGTTTCTGTTGTTTACTATAGCATGACTACAGCTTGGTTCGGTTGAAGCACACACAAGTCGGTTCACGCTCTAGTACCAGCCACTTCACAAGTTTGTGACAGTGAAGTCTTTGCAGCAAATTATATGGGCAGCTTCTTCTGTTTGCATGGCTCTCCCGTCTGCTGGCGTGTGAACCTTGTCATAATCCGGGTGCTTGGATGGTTTCACAGAAACAGCTGCTGTACTACAGTATTGACGATGTTGCATGCAACACGGTGGCACGCTTTGGGAAAGATTTTTCAACATCGCCTTTATGCGATCACCTGTGGGCAGATTCCGCTTGGTATCGGTCCGTAATGCATTTTCCCGCCGATTCCTACCAGCTTTATGGGGTGGGTCCTTTTTTTACGTCTGCCATTGTGCAAATCCAAAAATACCCCTGTTGTGACCCAGATTGACCCCCCCTACCACCCCCCTTCTTCAAACCCAAGAAACATTCCCCCCCCGTGTTGAACTACGGGGGAACTGGCCCACCGACCACACCATGTCCCTATTGAAATGAAGCACATTCGTTACAGGAAACTTGGTTTGAAACAACCTCTTACCGGCTGATTGAGTCCCAAAGTGATGAACAAAGTTACGTACCTGGATGTTCAGCACCTTTTTACTTGTCTTGATGATATTCGCGAGTTCCTTGATTGGCTGGAACGAATCGGCTTCGAAAGCTTTCACGTTCTCCCGCCAAAACTTCTCACTGGTGTGTGGCGGTGACCACTCCAGAACACCAGATGCGACTTCTTGTTTGTACATGGCATATGAAGAAAGATCTTCGACGTTATCTTCAAGCAGCTCTAACAATGTTTGGATCTGTGATGTGAAAGTTGTTGGAACCCTCCTTGTTTAGTGCACTAGAGAAGTAAATTCTGTGCAAACAAGAGAATAAGAACTGTGAAACGGGAGGTTGCCTGGGCTTCAAAACAAACAAAGCCGTGCCATATTTGACCACTTGTGACAGAACGGTCGTGGGTCGTATCTTCGAGCTAGACTTGATCTCGTGCATTAGCCAAGTGGCCCATTCTTTGTGTCACCGTCGATCCCGAAGGACGATCAGTTTGGTGTCCTGCGACCTTTTGACAAAGGCTTTGTTTGTTTTTGGCAAGGAGTTTTTTTTGTCCCAGACACTGGACCAGGGATTTATATAGCTTTTCCTCCTCTGCAGAAAAGTTCTTTTTCGCCCTCGGGGTCCTGTGGCGGATCCAAAATTAATTAGAATTGGTAGTTACGAGGCAAGCACTACCAAACCAGGCCAGCCCAGCCCACCCAACCTCAGTGTTGGAACAAGAATCAGACGAAATGGTTAAGCTAATTTGTAAGAGAGGGGGGTCTGGGGGGCAGCGCCACCCAGCGCACGGTACGGTACAGCGAAGAATTTCCGCACCAGTATTGATTCCAAATTCAATGAGAACCGGTAGTCAACGTCTGATGCCAAACCCCAGTTTGTCGGTTATTTTTGGACAACAATTCTAGGTGTTGTTCGGATATTTTGTGCTGGTTTTTCCGACCAGGTGTCTCCTGTGACCATGTGTCTCCTGTGTCACTCTGCATGTGTACGCGTTCAATTCTGAGGTGCGCATTTGAAAGATCGGCTGCGAAATCATTAAAATGCACCCCTAGGCCCCCATTCTCTCCGTTTGCGACCCATTTTTGACTGCGGCCCGAAGTTCCTGAAAAAGTACATTTTCCCAAAATTAACCCCCCCCCCCCCCCCCCTCCGTTACGTTTCCGTAAGAAGGGGTTAAGGTAAATTTCCCTTATATCCCGCCCCTATCAAATATGTGCCCTTATATCCCGGTTCAAAACAAATTTGGTGCCCTTATATCCCGGTTCAAAACAAATATGTTCCCTTATATCCCGAACCGGGATATAAGGGCACCAAATTTGTTTTGGACCCAAGATACTGGGGCCAAAGAATTCGAAAAAAATTCGAAAAAAATTCGAAAAACGTTCGAAAAAAGTTCGAAAAAAGTTCGAAAAAAGTTCGAAAAAAGTTCGAAAAAAGTTCGAAAGAAGTTCGAAAAAAGTTCGAAAAAAGTTCGAAAAAAGTTCGAAAAAAGTTCGAAAAAAGTTCGAAAAAAGTTCGAAAAAAGTTCGAATTTGGTCAATTCTTTGTCAGAATTTTGGTCCAGTTCAAAAATTGGGGTCCAGTTCAAAAATTGGGTCAAAATTTGGTCGGGTTTTTGGAGTCTTGGGCGGTCCACCGAACCCACACAGAAGTATGTCGAAAGCCAACACTGATGCAGCCGAACTTAAGCCGGGGTACCTGGCTTTAGAAAACCCCCCAGGTGACAGCAAACCTGCCCCCAGAGCAAACTGGAACTGGTCTTAGTTTGTACTTTCTAGCTTTCATTCGATACGTTTGCAGTAGTCCCGCAAATACACCCAGCAGATCAAAGAAAGGGGGAAAGGTGGAAAATGCAGATCAAACGGGAGTAGAATGTGCGCACGCTTATCCGTCTCTTGACTTACTATGCCGTGTTCTGAAAGCTGTCGAGGGGCCCCTCCATAGGTTCTCGCATGATTCGTTCGCCTTTGTAACACTATCCGTTTGTAGTAAGCTTCGCAATTGTGTTCTTGCAATATCTAACCGAATGGTGGGTGGCGGATTTCCGCGCTCGTGCGCAAGACACAATTATGCTGCTTTTGCAGTGCAAGCTGAACCCGGTTCGCGACTTCGGTCGCGGTAAAGTGTTACAAAGTCTTCAGCTTTCAGATCCGGATACGCGTATGCAACAGATAGTTAGAGGTCACTTGAAGGATACCCGTGTGCAGCGTTCGAAAGAGTTTGCGTATCTCATAGATGGCCGGTTTATAACGTTATATAACGTTATATAACGTTATAACGGTGATAATGTTATATAACGTTATATAACGGTCGAAAACGCAAAATAACGGAAAAAATAACGCAAATAACGGTTTTTGGGAATTTTCAGATTTTGGCCATTTTTGCCGATTTTTCCAGATTTCGGCCATTTTTACCCTTATTCCAGATTTCTGGTCATATTTTGGTCAAGCTTGGCCGATTTTCTCAGATTTTGGCCTATTTTGGTAGTACCTTCGACCTCCGTTTTTTAGCAAACGGTGCTTGACTGGAGCGTTCACGGGAGGGGTTTTCTTCACGGATCTTTGAGCACTGAGGGCCAAACACTACCGGATTTGGCTCAGAACGAGCTGAAAACGCGCGATTTCACTCACCACAGGCAGAAAAAAAAATTTTGCGAGGGGTGCCCCCTACAGATTTCTCCCTACAACGGTATCATGCGACGAAAATAACGTTATAATAACGTTATATAACGTTATATAACATTATAACGGTCAAATAACGTTATTTTTCGACCAAAAATGGCAAATAACGGTTTTATAACGGTCAACGGTTTTTCTGGATTTAGGGGGGGTAACAAATAACTCCGGGAATAACGTTATATAACGCTATATAACGTTATATAACGGCCATCTATGGTATCTGGAGTCTTTTTTTTTGGGGGGGGAAGGCCCTTTTGACCCTGTATTTTCGAGAAGAATTTTGAAACAGCCCGAAGATATTCGTCGATTCCTGATATTCGTCCAGTGTAATGGTTGTCCAGATTACTGACCGTGAGAAAGGGTTCCAAGTACATGCTGTCAATTCTGTCTGAGTGCGCGACGCAGTTTCCCAATAGCCACCGCGTGCCTTCTGTGCCCTGTGGGCACAAAGACAGTTCAAAGACACTTCAGGAAGGAATAAGCCATTCTTGCGTGATGTACTGAGGAGAGCTGCCACCTTGCTGTTAGCCTACCGTCCTGGGTTCGGTTCCGAGTTTGGAAGGTTCGGTTTTGGGTTCGGTTTCGGGTTCGGTTTCAAAACTGACCCCAAAACCGAACCCTTCCAGAATTTGGGACCCAAATTCTGGACCCAAATTTGGGACCGACATTTTGACCCAAATTTTAGACCCAAATTTTGGGTCCTATATTTGGACCCTATATTTTTTGGACCCAATATTTGGACCCAATATTTGGACCCAATATTTGGACCCAATATTTGGACCCAATATTTGGACCCAATATTTGGACCCAAATTCTGGACCCAAAATTTGGACCCAAAATTTGGACCCAAATTCTGGACCCAGATTCTGGACACAAATTTTGGACCCAAATTTTGGACCCAAATAATATATATTTATATAATTGGTGTGAGGCTTTACTACTATTATGGCCTCGCTTTGCGTGTGTTTGGTTAGAAGAGGAAGGCATAAGATGAGAAGGACAGACTGGGAGTTTTGGCTGACAGGCAGTGACAGGACCAGACCGTTCCACCAGAGGCGGTTGCAGTCGAAGACGGCAACCCGAGCGAGGAGCACGATGGCCATGCTGAAAGCGGGGTTGCAGGAGGAGGACTGATGCTAGGCCGAGGAGAAGATGGCTATGGCGGCTGGGACAGAGCCCGACAGGGACGAGTTGGGACGTGGGTGCCATCTCTGGAGAGTTTCCGGTTCCGGTGCCTGTACTCTACAACTCCCCACAGTGGACGGGGACTCAGAAGTGTGTCACACCTTTCAACCGGGTGTACGAATTCAGAGCTCATTTCACCCTGAGCCCAAAGACAATGGGTTCGATCCACACGTCGGGCATCTCACACATGGCGCCTTTACACTTGGCAAACTCTATACCTAGCGGAGTACACGTTCTTAACGCACTTTTTGCCCAATAACGATAACCTTTTTTTGGAACAAAGACAGGACGAAAGTTGGCTGTGTTACCCTCCGATGTATCATATGGTACGATGCCAAAACCCCCCCCCCCCAGGCATCTTGTTAAGAACCATCCATCCATCCATCAGCCGGCTGACCCCCCCCCTCAGGCTATTTTCACTGTGGAGAGGGGAGACGCTACCTGTCACACTCTAAGGTGGTCACCACGGTGGGCGGTCAGAAAAAAAAAATTTTTTTTTTGCCCCAAATACCCCAAATACCACACTTTGGAAAATTTTTGTGGGCCCACTTTTGGCAGGGAATTTTGACCATTTCACCTTAGAGAATTTGACCACCCAGCCTCCAAGGCAACTGCACTGTAGAGGGGGGGGGGGGGGGTCTGGTTTATCCGGCCATCCGGCCAAAGTGGCTGATCCTTAACAAGAGCGCTGCCCCCCCCCCCTTTGCACTAATAAAAATTTTTTTGATGTCACCCCATACTGGCCCCGAAACCCCACTTGTGTGGCCCAAAACGGTTCCCAAACGGTTTTTGGCGGGCTGAGTCGAGGTAAAGGGGTCTCTGAAGGCCCACGAATAGGCCCAGGTGGGCCCAGGTGGGCCCCGGAGCGGGCACTCAGTGCGAGGGGGGGTGCCCCCAAAATGGGGTCATTTTCAAAGCCTCGCCACTTCTCAAGCTAGTCAAACACCTTCTGGCCTCCAGCGGGAAACCCAGACTACACAACGACAAGATCGGCTGTGTTCCGCTGTAGATAGCCACCAGCGGGTCCTCTTGAAGCCGAAGAATGTTCTCAGGGGTCTCAGATAGCCCTACTTGGCCACCCCGCCTGCAGCGCCTGCGGTGGGCAGGCACACCTTGTAAATAGAGTGGGTGCAGCAGGTGCACCCTGCCTAGAATCCGGCTTTACCAGCAATACGAATTAAGAATACAGGTTGACCCAGGAAAACGGAAACTAAGAGAGGGAAAATGCCAAAGATCACGGGTCTGGAGTTCGTGGAGTCATCGGTGAGAGCAATGCAGAAGTTGTCGCCGTTTCATGAGGAAACGAGACGTGGTCAGTCCATGCAGAGACGACTCGTAGCCAGCAGGACCTTTTGCGAAAAGGTCTCTGGTGAGGACCTGATCGGTTTCTTTCTCGCCCTAATGACAGAGGAGGAGAACGTTGACATCTGGAAGCGCCTTTCTGGTAGGCTTTCAGAAGCCTTCAACAGCCTTGACGACGAGGCGAGCCGGCGACGCATCGTGAGCGGTTTGGACTGGGCACGTGCCCGGTACAGGGCTGTTGGAATGGTCGTGGGTGACAATCTCTGAAAGAACCGGGGAAAGGCTGCCGAGATTGGCGTTGGCGGGGGAGTCCTCATCTTGGTTCTTTTGCATTTTTCCACCTTATATTCTGCGTTTTCCTTGTAAGCACTGTGTTCTCAAAAGCGGGTGAAGCCGGATTCTAGGCAGGGTGCACTTGCATACCACACATTCTAAGCGTGGCCTGCCCACTGCTGGCGCTGCACACATGGGGCTAACTGTGACCCCCGAGAGCACTCTTCGGCTTCAAGAGGACCCGCTGGTGGCTATCTACGGCTGAACACAGCCGATCTTGTCGTTTTGAAGTCTGGGTTTCCCGCTGGAGGCCAGAAAGTGTTTGACTAGCTTGAGTAGTGGCGAAGCCCGAAAATGACCCCATTTTGGGGGGCTCTCCCCCTCGCGCTGAGTGCCCGCTCTGGGGCCCACCTGGGCCCACCTGGGCCTATTCGTGGGCCTTCAGAGACCCCTTTACCTCGACTCAGCCCGCCAAAAACCGTTTGGGAACCG
The DNA here is from genome assembly GCA_030068145.1 of Diplonema papillatum. Lineage (NCBI taxonomy): Eukaryota > Euglenozoa > Diplonemea > Diplonemida > Diplonemidae > Diplonema > Diplonema papillatum. The sequence continues at coordinate 183,051 of JAPJBO010000173.1, read as the reverse complement.
TTTTGGGCCACACAAGTGGAGTTTCGGGGCCAGTATGGGGTGACATCAAAAAATTTTTTATTAGTGCAAAGGGGGGGGGGTTTGGCATCGTCTCATATGGACACAAGGTGTGTGCCGCACACATGGATACACCAATTGGTGTTGATGGGTACTCTGCCCACGACAAGCCATTGGAACGGTGTTTTCCCGCCGAGTACGGCAGAATAGAATACCAGAGATTGTCAAGCGAGCAAACATGAAACTTGCGACACGCTTTTCGACGTAGGATCTGCCCGGGGGAAGCAAATGTTGCGGACCTTGTGGCAATTCTGAGTTGACAATGCGCATATATCTCCATGTATGCACGCAAAGAGCTCTGGAAACGATTTAGTGAATGCCATCCTGGTCTTACCAAGAAGTCACACTTCAAGGAAATGCGTCCCCAGCATCTTCACGACTCCTAGTGGTTCTGTTATCAAATGGGTTTTGCTTTATTAACCAGCTTTTTCGCGTTTCAGAGGTAGTGGCTGCACGCTTGAAATGTGGGAACATACATCAGGAAGGATGTCTTCGTCTCCGAAGGTCCGCTTCTGGAGCATCTCAAGGTTTTGCACCATGCCAACCCCGATCATGTCCTTGATGTAGTTGGGTCCTCGATGGGCGGATGTCTGTATTGGGGGGAAAATGTTTCTTGGGTTTGAAGAGCGCGTGGTGCTTGCACCACTGAGGCCAGGTTATTTAACCGCGGATTTAGTGAAGGATTGTTCAGGAAACGGTCGCGAGCGAAACCCGACCAGGTAACGACCATTTCACTGTCTTCTTTGTTTTGTGATGCGAACATCACGAGGTGCTGTCCGCCCACGTGAGCACTGTTAAGCAGCGGTTGCCAGATACTCCCGTAGCACCTATTCACGGGTTTGCAGGGGTAAAAAGGAAGCCCGGGTTGAGGAGGGTGGTGGGTTTGGTGCGTAGTATTCTTCTTTTTTTGTTCTTTCTCGGTTCTGGTGGTGCTGCTCCTTCCTTCTCGTCCTGTGTTGGGTTACGGGGGGGGGGGGGGGGGGGGCAGCATTAAAACACGGCCGAGTTGCCCAGCGTCTTGAAAAACGTAAAAGAAGAAGAAAACGTCTTCCGTTTTTAACGGTCCGCTACAGCGTGATGCGGTTGCGCCGAGTCGAGCCCGCTTCTGTTCAAAAACACGTGTGCTGGTTTAGTAGAATTTCGTCGTAGTTTTCGACCCTCAGTTTCCGTCCGGCGTCCAAATTCGTTGGTAAAGGGCCTGGTGCAAAGAGCAGGGGCAGCCAAAACGAAAGTAGCATACTGGTCGAAGTTCCTTGTGTTGTCTAACGTAATTGCTGAGGACCAGAAGAGCCATCCGAATGCACTTCTCTTTTTTCTGCTTCTTCAAGAGATTGTTGAGAACAGTAATTATGCTATGATTGGAAGTGTCTTGATCAGGTCGGCATTGCGAATCGAGATCCATGAGATGATCGCCGTTGAAAGTTAACTGCCAAATACTTCTGGTAGCATCGTAAACGAACTGTGTGTGATCTTCAACAGCGGAGGCGAACGAGTTTTCTCCTGGGAAGAGAAGGGTGGGGAGAAGCGCCGGAGCTGATAACCCACTCGCAGTGGGCTTAAGAAGCTTAGATCGGAGGTCGATCGGGCGGCTGAGGATGCACAACGCGCACACTGCGGCTTCTGCTGGTTTAATGCATGCTGCTGCTGACGTCTCGCTGGCCTGCCGGGCTTTGTCGAGCTTGGCCCGAATGACAGTCACAATAGTACCTAGCCACTTGTCCTGATACTTGGCATTGGACCCAGATATGATGTGGGCAAAAACTTCCATAGCCCGGAAGACCACCTTGCCGGTCTCATCTTCTGCCCAAGTTTGTAACCTCAGTCCTGGGTCACTCTGACTTTCTTGGTCCAGTGCGAAATCCGAAAACGATCGGGAAAATGAAGGAGAAGCCTTCAGAGCGAGGAGGAGAAGTTCGAGGAGCGGAGCAACCTGATCAAGGTTGACAGTAATGCTGATGCATTTGCAGAGAACGGACACTGCACCAGCATTCTCTCGTAGTTCCGGGGCTAATTTCTCTTCTGTTTCTGCCTCCTGGATCAGCTTCTGCAGCACTGTTCTCTCTCCCGCAGCCAGACCTGACAGCCCACTCAACTTCATTATGTTTTTATGTCGATCACTGGGTAGCATCACCGGTGCCCGGGCCACTTCCTCCTTTACGCCCAGTTCCCGTTGGGAGCTCAGCATTTTTGCCACAGGTCAATTCTCCTAATATGTGTGTGATGGGTTTGAAAACAAATAGCATGTATGTATTGAGCTTCTACGATCGTCGACGATTCCAAAACGCGCTTTTTTACGTATACCAGTGATTTTGCATGAAGCCCTACTTATTGGGTGTGCCATCCAGCAGTGTTGCACCAGAACATAGCAACCAGCACCGTTTTTAACGCGTTTGTTGGGCTGTCGAGGCTGGTCGGATTGGTCTAGTCAAGTTCAGTGGGCAACACATTTTGTTGAATGAAAAGTTGTGTGTAGTGTGGTACTCATTTGCTTGCAAATGACTCCCCACTAACGCAACAAGAAGACGAAAAGTTGTGACTTTTTGTGCTAAAAAATAGGTGGATCACCCCATGTTCTCGCATATCCCAATGGCAATGGGATTGCTTTGCCAATGGCTATGGGCCGTTTACAAGCCGTCTACTGCCGGGTGCTTTTTCGAGAGATCGATTTTGTTTGTCACATGTAGCAGACTTTTTCCCTAGCGAGGAGTACTGTCGAGCTTCGCCAATCCATTGCTAACATTGCATTGAATCGTTTGCAGGAGCGGAAAATGGACCGACTTTTGTTTTTGAACGCGGACAAACAGGAGCAAGGTGGACAGGTTCGGGATACAGTACACTGTTGCCGTTGTGTTGAATCTTGACCAAAGGGCGGAAAAGGTCGGCAGCTGCAATTCTGCATCCGTGTAAGGCATGCGAAAGTGAGACGCAATTTTTTTTGGTTGGCCTGGTGCTGCGAACTGAGCGTTTATAGTAAGTACGGTCAGTCGTGAAGACAAGTGTTCGAATGCAGCCGAAGTCACTTCAGAAGTCTGCAGGATGTTGCTCGGAGGCCCAAGCGCCTCTGGCATCGACATCAATAATACGGCGATCCAAGTCGTTGTCGAGAGGGGCTGTTTGTGTTGAGATAAGTCGCTGTGGCACAAGGTTCTGAAAAGGAAGGGATTCCTGCACTGTTACTGGCAGAATGTGTTGAGTACGAAATTGAAGGACAAATGACGACACACCTGACAGTCCGCGGCTGCGAGGTCGCACTGAAGGTTGCAAGCGGAGAGAAGTGCTCAGGTGATCCAAATCCCTGATCAGGTTGTTTAATTTGACGCGAAGCTATCAGTATGTAGGCTATGGGACGGACGGTAACACGCTGTCGCGATGGTCTTGGATGACAGATCTGTCTTTAAATAGAGTTTCGCTTTAATTGGGTTTCGATGGGAATGAATCAATGCATACCGCTGAGCCGTAAAACTGACTTGCATAAGGGCTACCAGGTTGTGAGTGCGCGAGAGAAGCTGGCGATGGCGATCGAGCTCTAGAAGATGGTGACTGCGAGCTGAGAATGCACTTCAGTGCGCTGCGCGCTTGTTGCAGTTTGACTTCGTTCTCGAATCCTGCACCAGCAGACGAGACGATGGCTTCTTGTGCGCGATCTAGACGCTGGCGGAGCCTCGCGACCTCAGTTTCTCGCTCGGCAAGCAGACTTCGAAGCTTCAAGATGGTCGCTTGGCTTTGACTATCGCGGCTGTTTGGATGCCGCGGTTCTTCGCCAAAAGAGTGAGCAGAACTCGCATCAACATGGTGATGGCCTCCTTTCAGACGCGCTTCAGCATGCACTAATTTCTGCTGAAGCTCCTTGATCACGGCCCTGTCTTGTGCAGACGATTTGTCATGAATGGAGGCACGACTGTGACGGCGATCTTTGTGCCGGCCGGTCTTCATTTGTCTTTCCGCATCGTCAACACGCTTCATTTGCCGTTTCAGCTCAGCTTCGAGCTGCTTGATCTTTTCGCTTCGCTTCTGCAGGTCTTGTGTCAGGATTCGAACCTTTGCATCTCCAGAAGAGCTCGACATCAATCGCTGCAGCGCTTCTTTGTCTTTTTCCAGTGATACAATCCTTGAATTCGCCGCTGCAAGTTCACGTCTACAACTGTCGAGCTCATCTTCCGCGTACTCTGGTAATTCTTCGTGGAGATCTTCGTGGTCCGGTGTTTCCGTTCGAAGTGGAACACCCATGGCTTGAGTTTCACTGTGCACCGACGCACCGTCCGGGATGTCACCTGCATTGGATCCCCCGCCTCGCCCAGGTTCTCGCATTCCCGAGTGAACAGACATTTGTGATGGCGCGCGCGGCATTGCCGTCCCCACAGCGCTGAGTTGCGAGCCTTTTCTGCTCATTCCACCTTGAACACTCGGTTCGTTAACCTCCAGAGTCGGTACTTGTTCATCCACAGCCGACGATGCCTGTGTCACGTCCTGCGCGGTTAGCGATCGCTGGCTTCCATGCTTGGACATACTGGCAACACTTTGGCCGTGTGAGCGAGGCGGACTAGCCAAATTCGCGCCGGCTCCAGCCTCTGACATCTTTGCTGCAGGCGTACCAGGCGCCTTCTGGCTGGAAACACTGCCTTGTCTGGACCTATTCTCGGTGGGAACCTTCGAAGCCTGCTGCACAGGCGATTCGTTTTGGCCAGCATCGCTCATGGTTTGGTACCTTTAGAAGCTCCTGAGTCCTAAATTCACCAGTTGTTGTGTCATACATGGACGCCTACCGTAGGCACGTGGTAAGCGGTAGGCGCTTTTCACTTTTTCAAAATCTGGGATTTGTGGCAGGCGCATGGTAGGCGGTAGGCGCATGGTAGGCGCATGGGCGCTTTTCCCCATGGAATTTTGTTAGCGCGGTAGGCACTTGGTAGGCGCTCTCGTCCGAAGAAAAAAATCCATTTGAAAACCCGCTTTCGAAAGCGCCTACCACGCTTTTGAAGGCCCAAAACCCGAGAGGAGGATCGCCTTGAATCGGCAGCGCTCATATTGCGAACACAGTTCTTAAGCGATAACTTCTGCTCCACGGTGCCATGGAACAGGCGCCAGACCTGGTCCATGTTCCTTTGCCGCTGGAGAGAGTCTGCCAGCTTGCCCGCGAGGTTTCAGCGCGCTGTGCGCCTTGTCCGGTTCGGTCCAGAGTCTTTAACTGGCTCGCAGGTGGATCCAAAGGACAATCCTTCAAGTGCTGCTTTAGAAGGTGGTTCAGGGTCTTTCCCGGTTTGTCGTTGAGTCCGTTTCCGCGTCAGTATTCGTCATGACCTTCTCACTCACGGTCTGCAAGTTCTTCGAAGCTTTTCTTGGACGCCAATGTACAGTCCAGCGCGAATCGGAGCTTTGAGCATGGAGGCCCAGCAGTTCCCACAAGGGAGGAGGTCTTTGAGGCAGAACCCCTTCGTTTCGTTGTGGATGGTGTTCCCTGTACAGAAGAGGACGAGGTCAAACCTAGCCGGCGCCGTTCAGTTGTGGGTGGCCCGGTTCAACACGAAGTGAGGACAAATGCATTTGAGTTGTGGCCGACTAGCAGGCATCTATAAACAGGCATCCAACTAGCAGGCATCTGAGTAAGCAGGTATCTGAGTAAGCACGTATTTACTTTGCAAAACTGACTTTGTAGGCATCCTAGCATCTGACTTTGCAAACATTGGACTATGTAGACATGTGACTAAGAGAAAAGTGCTTGCGAGCAACGAACGGTCCCTGGTGATCAGCCCAGGGGTGGTGTTGCCGACGTTCCGCTCTCTGCAACAGGGCCCGTGAGACGAGTTAGAAACCATCCCTCAGTGAGTTTTCGGTCTCCTCACTTCCTCACGCACTGCTACGGTGGCCGCAAATCGTTCCGTGTAGCGGGCACGGTGGGTGACGGCGCCGCAGGCACAGCCCGAGGTATCCTGACGGGCGGGAGAGTCTGACTGGTCAGTCGGTCCTAAGGCAAGGTGGAATTGCTCGCCTCAAAGCTGCCACTGACGAGCTTGCTCGGACGTGCAGGATTGCCGAAAGGGAATGCGTGAACATTCCGCAACCCGGATGCAGAGATCTGAAGTGGTGACACATTGACGATCCTGTTGACCATGTCCACAGGCCCCGGATGATGCAGTCGTCTCTTTTTGAAGGAAGGGTTGACCCTTGAAACGCTTCACGCGGGGACAGGGTTAACTATCCTGAAAAGCTGCACTTTCTTCGTGTAGTAGGGTGTCTTGCGGATGTGCATGGAAAAAACAGGGGAGATCTCATTCTCTTGCAACGGGCCGTACCGGTATATCGTCCTGTTGTTGCTGCGGGCCCACCTCCTTGTCAACCGCGAGATATGGCGGCGGCCAGCGTCTAAAATTTCATGAGAAAGATGGAGTTGCGACGTGCTGGCCACCCACATAGTCATCCATGGCGTGGCTACTTGGGTGGGTGGCCATAAGGGATTTCTAGGAGGGACGCAGTCCCCTGGATTGATTGCCAAGAGATGTGTACTCCGTGCCATGCTGCTCATTTCCTTCAAGATTGCATGCCGGCTGAGCCCAGGCCTTGAAGTAGCCGAAGCCAAAAAGTAGCCTGAGATCTACTGAACCACCCATTGCCCAAAGCGCCTGCCGCCTACCAAGCGCCTACCAACAGGACTTTGGGGTTAGTAGGCGCCGAAAATGCGGAAAAGCGCCTACGAAGCGCCTAACATGAGCCTAAAAAGCGCCTGCGAAACGCCTACCAAATTTACGCGCCTACGGTAGGCATCCATCTATGTTGTGTGAGTAGCCCTAGTATCGTGTGGCTGGGTGAGCCAAAATGAGCCACTGCTGTATGTGTCGGGTGCAAGCACTGGCGCGAAAACGGAAACGAAGATCTTTCTTTAGATGAAAAACGCACATGTTGAACATCCCGAAGGTACACGGGTTACACATAAAAACGAGCACACCGACACAGTGCTTGCCCCGAAAGAGAATGACATGAAAATGTTGCCCGGATCAAAGGCAGTCAACACCGACACGAATTGATTGTGGTGCCAAAGACTGCAAGGCTGACCGACGCACTTTGGGGTTGGTCAGTGGCTCGGTCTTTGGGCTGAGCAATGGCTGATTGGTGGATCAGTCTTTGGGGCTGAGCAGTGGCTGCGTTTTGAGGTGAACAAACTGCACTGGGCCTGTTTCACATTGATAATACCAATACCGGCATGAGCCGTTGAGGCCCTGTTGTCAGGCTGCCTCGTTTCTTGTAGCAGAGACGGGCCGAGAAGTCACTTTTGATGTGATCGGTGGTTTCACTTGCTTGACTGCTACTCGAGATGGTGTCGCAACTGGAAGAGCGGACCGGGGACGAGATGTACGCGACGATGCCAGGGAAAGCCGGCGTTGATGGTTTTCTTTCGTAGATGCGTCGGAGGCTGCAGTACGCGCTGTGTCCGCCTTTCTGGGACGGTTGGCACGTCTGGTAGCACTGTCCAAACCCGACGATGCACTGCTCATTTGCTGCTTCATGCGGTTGGCGGTGGTTGGCATGGTTCCGGGAACGTTGTGTTGCTTGTTTTCGTGTCGCATTGCCAATAGATTGGCATAATTTTCGTTGTAGTTGAGGTATTTGGTGTTCGGAGGGTAAAAAAGTGTAGTGTGGGATACGAGAGTGCCTGGCACGAAGCCGTCTTGCACATTGCCCCACGGTGCGCCCGGCCGAGAGGTCATCCATGCTTTTTGGCCGGAAGGTTGCAGTTGTTTGGTAGGTGGTGGATCCCCAAAAAACGCGTCATATGTAGTTGCGTTGGGGCCTTTCTTGATAATGGGTATCGGCCTCGTCGTGTGCTTCACTGAGCTGCTTCGCTCGCTACGAACTTCGCTTCCGACCCGCGTAAAAACGGTGGTCGCCATAGCCAACGACCCCACATTCGAATCGCTGTCGACAGCAGGTAACCCCGTGGATGCGACGCTAGCAGGCACTGCAGTGCCGCGCAGTTTAGCGAGTTGCCGCGCGTGGTTTTTACGCTTCGAATCATCAACTGTGCGTCGGTAAACGTATTCTGCTGTCTTCGCAACAGCTTCGTTCGTGTATGTCAATTGATAATCCGACCTCCCGTTGAACAGAGCTATAGGCTCTATCTTGCCGAAGGTGACGCGGAACTTTTGACGCTCGGGTTCTGGACATGCCGACAACCAAAGGGCGGTGAGCTTGCGATACTCGCGGCAGATGTGCTGTCCACCGTGACACTTCATGATGGCCTCCCCACGGTGCATCTGCTTCTCGTCGGTGGCGACCGCCTCGAGAGCACTGCGGTTTGCAGGCATCAGCACTTGCCTCACGATATTCTTGAAATTCCGGCGCTGCTCCGCGGTACTGAAGTTGTTGTACCACCGCTCGACATTGTCGCGGTGATCTGCTGCAATGAATCGTCTATATTTGCCCTGTGTTTCGTGAGAGCATGGAACCATGACCGTCGGCTTACTTAGACAGTGCCTGTTACCTGGGCAAAGACAACCCCGGGAAAATTATTGGGCAGATCACCACGCAACTGCCTTGTGATAGCCGCTTTGTCCGGGCACTTTGCATACCTGAAGCAAGTGGTAGCTCTGCGTCGGGATTCCGTCATCGCATGTCACGTTCATGTAGTTAATAAACTCCATCGTCACCGCCTCCCAAGCTTCCCAAATAGCACCCCGTTTCGGGGGCTCCCTGTCGTGTTTTGTTGTGACGGTTTCGGTCATGAGGTTGTGCCTTTCTGTTTATTATGAATTTTCTTGTTTCCGCATGGAGTTAGTTGATGCCACCTCAACCTGCTGTTGTTTAGTAGTGTGAGCGGCTCCTGACTAGTAGTCGAGGTTTCTCGCGATGAGTGTGCTGTTCTGTTGTACGTTCCCACGATTTTGCCCTGCAGATTCGGTATTCCTATGAACATGTAATGAAGAGCTGTTTCGCTCGCCACGACTCCCGTGTGATACGACAACATACCGGACTGGCTGCTTTGAAGACACCCAGGAAAAGAAATGCGTAATTTTGTTTGGCCACGGTGGTATGCGTCTTCTGAAAGAAGGCTGAGGAAATGAGCTTGATAGATATGACAGGGACAACGTACTTAGGGAAAGAAAATCAGGCCGAGGAGGGGAACATCGAAAACGAAGAGGTGCAAAGGAAAAGTAGGTGAACGCAGAAGCGATAGATCTGGGTTCGCAACCAAGGGTGAACTGAATGCCGGCAACTAAAGGCTCTCGCTTTCTCGCGCACGAGCAGCGATGAAACCGACACCGCTTCATTCTCCAAGATGTGTGCACTTGCCTGTACAGTAGCGACGAAGCTGCACAAGCCGGGAGCGGGAGAGAAGGGACAGGCGAGAAGAAGCTTTGAAAAACAGGGTTAGATAACGGCCGGAGAAAAAGATGAAAAAGATGGAAAGTCGCACCGACCATTTTACGAAGCTGGGTCGAGTGCTGTCTTGTCTGTTGAGTCAGTTTACCGAGCTCAGCGAAACCACTATTTCGCCAGTCAGAAACAGGTGCACAAGATCGGCCCCATCTGCCGTCAATGCGACACAGTCAGATGAACGGTGCGGGAAAAGAGACAAAGGATGAGACGCCGAAAAAGTGCCATCTTCTCGGGTGAGTGTAGCACCTGTAAAGAAACATGACAGTGCACAGAGGACACGATGACGTGGAGAAGGCGAAACAAAGAGTATCGTCTACGCTCTGCGTCTTCTCCCAATTTGTGCAGAGAACCCTCCAGTGATGGATTGAACTGTACGTGAGGCGTTGCACTGGTTGCAGTGGAGGGTGGTGAGACGCGAGTGAGGGTCCTTCACGAGTTTCGTGTCGACGGAGTGGCACATATTGCAGGTTACGTAAGCCTCGATGTACTTTCGCAGAAGACCTTCAATGTGTTTCACATTCAGTCGTCCCTTCAAGATGAGGCAGTTGTTGCCGTCGATGTTACCCGAAGTTCCCAGTTCGGTAAGTGTGAAGTTGAAAAGATGGTCTTGCGGTCGATTCAGCGACTTGCAGATTTCGGCAAAGTTGGTGAATGCCACCTTCTTCGTACCGTCACGCTGTACGTTCGGGGGCCGGATTTTGTACACTGTCTTAGTACCGTATGTCGGGTTGTTCGCCTTGATGCGCTCATACACTCGGCTAAGGATCTCAGGGTAGGTGTAGTCGCGATCGTTGTTCTGAAAAGCATCCCAGTCAACAACCCCTCCCAGTGTGGGGGCATCGTGTGCCGACTTCTTCTTCTTCTTCTTTGCTTTCAAACTGCTGTAGAAGTCTTCTAGGGTCATCTCATCGGAGTCGATCTCGGGAGCAGCTTCCTGCGCTTGCACAGGTTCTTGCTGTGTGAGGTGGTGCAGTGTTTAAACCCGAAGAGGTCCCGTGGTTCTCTCACGTGCATACGGTAATTTGCTGTGAACACTCTTCGCTTTCAAGCATTTAATGTGTCAGTGAAAGTACACAGGACACGCACTTCGCGAGTCTAGAGAGAAAACTGCCATTTTGACGTGTTTGATGTGGTGTGTGCAACTTCCTGAAAATTGGTAAACACGCGTGTGTGCCAAGCACTGCCCTAAACACACAGTGTGTACGAGTCGGATTTTCGTCTAAGCCCGTATTTTCGTGTCAAACTAGGTCTAAACTCGCACCATTTCTCGTCTTTTGAAATATTGACGAGTGCAGACGAGTTGTTTGGCCTGCTGAGCTACTTTCCTTGACCACAAGCCGGTGTCCTGCGACCCGCCGCTCCCAGATTTCTGAATTCCAAGAACTTTGCCTGTCGCGCTCCGCGGTGGATAGGTTGGATAATTTGACGATGGACGACCGCTCACAAGAAGAACCCAAGAGAAATAGCAGCAAAATACACTATCAACACAACTTCAGAGCAAAGACTTTGCGCGGTGCCGCGACGACGAGAGCCAATCCAAGAGGTTTCACAAAACCTTTTTCTCCCATGCCCCAAAAAATGGCCTGGCGGCCAAAATACCCCCACGACGAGAATCGGAGACGACTCGTACACGAGAATACGACTCATATGCATGTATTGTGGGTTCCCCCCGTGGATCTCTGGTGCGAAGTTCGGCGTGTGATGGCAAGTTCGGGGTCTGTACCGTGTGAGCCACCCACCTTGCTGGTTGAGCGACGTTTCGGTTCTTGTCGCAACGCTTTTTTCCCCCGAACACTTTTCTCCAAAACAGAGTGCTCAGCTTGTTTTTCACAACAGCTGTCAAAAAAAGTTTCTAGCGCGTATTCACCGAGCTTTCGAGGAGTTTCGGGGGGTTTCGACCAGAAAATAGTCCTAGTTGAGATGATGATGTTTCGAACGTAGCATCAAACCCCCGAAACTGCACAGGCACGGAAAAAAGAGGGTCGGGCGGTGCTTGAAACGATCGATTTGTCGAACTTGTGTGACAAACACTTAGATAAACGTACAGAATTATCCTGGATAGCGCATGATATGGTAACATACCTCTTTTGTTTCTTCTTCTTCCACAACAGGTGCAGGGCTTGCCACTCCGCCTTCGTCTTCGCTATCGCTCTCGACCTTCTTCTTGACGGCCTTCTTCTTCTTTTTTTTCATCGAAAGCTCGACTTCTTCGTCACTGCTCATTTTAAAAGATTTCTTTCTTGGGCTGATTACTATTCGCTGATTGATTTGTTTCTAGAGTCCTGTTGAGAGAGAGAGAGAGAGAGAGAGAGAGAGAGAGAGAGAGAGAGAGAGAGAGAGAGAGAGAGAGAGAGAGAGAGAGAGAGAGAGAGAGAGAGAGAGAGAGAGAGAGAGAGAGAGAGAGAGAGAGAGACGAGTTAGAGTGCAGGGACCATCTCTCCGGGAGTTTCCGGTCTCCTCACTTCTCTTCGCACTGCTACGGCGGGCGTAAGTCGCTCCGGAGGCGCGCTGCAGGTTGCGGCTCTGCTACAGTGAGTGGCGGCACCGGAGTTGGTGCTGCAGCGGGCGCTCTGGCCGGCGGGCGAGCTCGTCTCGCGGGGGATCGCCGCCTTGTAACGCTGCGGGCCCTCTTCTTCCTCGCGACTGCGCGGCCTACGGCGGCGGCTAACACCTTGATGGGAAACTTCAGCTTCCATTGAGCGAAGGCTACGTCCTGAGGGTACACGGGTTTGGCGTCATTCCAGCTGTCTTTGGAGCAAACTGCTACTATGCCGTTTAACATCGCCTCTGTCCTCCGTCCAGCCGCAAAACGTGGACGGTGTGTGAATCCCGGCATTGCCGGCGCACCCAGGCAGCGTAAAGAGCATACACCCTGACGCCACTTCCCGGGGAAGGCTGAGGCCCCCGTGTCAGCAAAGCTTAGGTCGTTGATGGCTCGTGTTAGATATCCTATCTGCAACCCTTTTTCGGCAAACGTTTCCCCAGGCAGCTTGGATCGCGTGTAGGCCTCAAAATCCAAAGCGAGTTCCACGCCGGTCGTAGGGAGAGGGGGGGTGTTGACCCAACGTAGATTCCTTAGCCAGTAGACTAGCGTCGCCGCGAAGCGCGTCCCGATCTGCTTCGTGAGGAGCTCACGGCTGTCCCTTGCCAGCTCAACGTCATATCTCCCTGCCGCGGCGGAGGCAAGCTCCCAGGGGCGCGTCGTCGCGATATTACGCTGCGCTTGCGCCATCTCGATGGAGATGGTCCCGATCAGCTTCTGGACCCTCTCCACGAGTACCGGCGGGGTTCCGATGGGGGGAATCCCCCGTGTGCTCAGGCATAGGGGCATATTCTGTGCCGCCACTCCTGCGACGTCGAGTCGGCAACGTAGATTGACCCACCTGCCCCCCGGTCCCGGGCATTCCCAGAAATAGTGCAGCAGGGTCCCCGGCGTCCCACCGTCGCAGAACTCGCATACGCCGTCATCCGTTCCCCATTTTCTGTTGCACCACTCGCGAGAGTACACCGCTCCTGCGATGCATTTGCGGATTGCAAAGCTGAGCCTGTCCTCCGTCGCGCGGTTCTGCCACAGTCTGTTCAGCAGGCGCACATCCACCCCCCTCTCGATACCCGAGTAGCCTTGCCTTTGTGTCGTCAGGTAGCGCCACGCTCGAAGACGCAGGCCCTCACGGACGAAGTGCAGTGTCTCCTTCCCGGAAAAAGGCACGGTCGCACCTTCGAACGATAGCAACTCGAAACTGTGCCGCTTCGCCCGCAGGAAACGTATCTCTCGAAGGAGATTGGATATCAGCCCGACGGGGCCCTTTGAGGAGGCGTCAGCCCCGGATACAAGAAGGGCATCCATTCGCAGCCGAAACCTCTCCTTCTGGTATTGCTTCGCGGCGGTGCGGAGTGAGCTGTACCCGGAGGCGCATGCCGGATCGCACAAGTGCGCCTTCGCAACGAGGGTAAGTGTCGCGAGGGGGCGCTTAAGCAGGCGGAGAGAGCCGAAACGATGAGGACAGGATGAGCGCCAGGTACAGCTATCGACAGAGTCTACAGGCTAGCTTTCAGTCCACAGGTTCACACACGTGGCACAATCGATGCTGAATCAAGCAGCAAGAAAACGAAATCGGGTGGTGTTACCCCCACCGAACCGCAGACAAGACAGATGCACTGCTTGACGACGATACAGATGCAGACGGGTCCCCTCGGTTTTCAACACGGAAACTCCAGGCGGGTGAGCTGTCGGCAACGCAGAAGATAAGCGAGCAAGCGGTGGCGGTGTTTGTATTCCAGTGCCGAACCCCGAAGCCGAGCCTGTGATGAAAGCCGGCGGGTCAAGCAAGTGATCGGGGGGGGAATGAGGTGTCGGCGAACTTGCTTCGCGTCTGAACTCGTATGACTTAGTGCCGCACGGACCAAGCAGAGGAGGAGGCAACTTTGATATCCCTATCCCGGATGCGCTGTTGAGTTGAGAGAGCCAAGTACTTGCGTTCGAGCCGAATTGGGGGCTCGGTGTGTGCTGCAACCGTATCACATGCGGTCCCTTCCGCACACACTGGGACTTAGATGGTTTCCTTCTGTTTGCGAATACCTCCAATTTGCTCCACCAAACCCTGAGGTACAGTCGCTGGCTCAGCCGATCCCTTTGTTGTGCGGCTCGTGTTGCGTGCGCAGCAATCTCGGCATTCAGTCGAAGAGCTCTTGAGAGTTGGGCTTCCACCATATCGCTGTGTTCCTCTGCGCGATTGCAGGCACCTTGTCGCAGTGTCTGCTCGAGCCACTTTTCTTCTTCAAGTGCTTGAATTGTACAAAGCAAGCGAGAGCACTCGTTCTCCTTTTTGCCAAGTTCCGCTTGAAGGAGTCCCACGAGTTCTAGCAACTTGCCATCGTCTTCGGATGGGACGTCATTCTTCATTGGGCGTGCCTAATTCCTCTCCTCTGCAACAAAGTTCCTCTGCGTTCTGCAACCACAACCCGACCACCAACCGATGCAGCGTGGTGTCTTGCAAGTATTCCTTGTGGCGGTTTTGATATCGATCCTTTCTTTTTTTTCCTTTTTCTCGTCACTGTGTTTCCCCTAATTTCGTCTTCTTGTTGCGTTAGTGGGGAGTCATTTGCAAGCAAATGAGTACCACACTATGAGTTTCCCCTAATTTCGACGACGATACTCGTTGGAGACAGCCCTGTTTGCCAGTATGCGGAAGTGGTGGCAGACGTAGTTTTGTTTGGCACTAGTGGCTACGCAGCAACCGAGTTCAACTTTGCGTTGTGAGGAGCTCACGGGACAGCTCAATGATGTACTTCGTCGACGCGGCAGAGACGAGCTCCCAGTGACGCTTTTTTGAGCTTGTGTCATCTCCCGGGTAATCGTCCCGAGTAGCCGCTGGAAGATGGACCAGAGAGCAAGATTGCACACAAAAAAGCGGTAGACTGGAAGAAAAACAGAGAACAACACGGGAGGAAGGCAGGAACGAGGGTGGAATGTTACGCGGAAAAAAAAAGAAGGCACAACGAGAGAACAACAGAAGTCGACAAAGGAAAACTATGACGAGAACGAAAGCGATGGGATCGCTCTGGACAGGGCCGATTGTTTTGTTCTTCGTGTCTCAAGTTTGAGAATTAGGATTGCGCATAAGCAGGGAAAGGGAGGGGGCATGGGGAGCAAGGCAGGCCTTGCAAAGGTGGTGCACCAAGATAGCTATTTCGCACTCAGACCGGGGGGTGTAGAATAAAAGGAGAAAGGGGAGAGCAGCCCAGGGGCGGGATATGTGGGCAACGAATAAAAACTTAGGTAGTTGTTGTTTAACTTTTTTCGTTTATTTTTCCTCATCCAATCAACTAGGTGTTAAGTTAGGATTGTGTTTTCGGCGAAACGGATTTTTTTCTCAGTCATCCCGGGTTTGCTTGCAGGTGACGACGGGATGAATTGTGGACACTGTCAAGCTGGAATCCAGTACCGCAACGTCTAGTTGTTGAGGGTTTCTTCTCCGATGAGAAAAGGAAACTGAAGCGGAAATGGAACACGCAAACCGAAAAAGAAAAAGGTCACTCCAACGAGTGCCGACAATGTCGAGTCTGGACAAGTCGTTTCTCTCCAGGTGCTGTGCACCTGCTTGACGCAGGTCGAAAAAATGTGGTTGGGATAATACGGAAGCTGGGAGAAGATAGTACGGTTTCCAGTTCACTTACCACCTCTGAGTCGCAGCACAAGGTGGAGGGTCGACTCCTTTTGAATGTTGTAGTCGGCAAGGGTGCGACCGTCCTCGAGTTGCTTTCCTGCGAAGATCAATCGCTGCTGGTCAGGCGGGATGCCTTCCTTGTCCTGGATCTTCGACTTCACGTTCTCAATCGTGTCGTTGGACTCGACTTCGAGAGTGATCGTCTTGCCTGTCAGCGTCTTCACGAAGATCTGCATACCACCTCGCAGTCTCAAGACAAGGTGGAGGGTCGACTCCTTTTGGATGTTGTAGTCGGCAAGGGTGCGACCGTCCTCGAGTTGCTTTCCTGCGAAGATCAATCGCTGCTGGTCAGGCGGGATGCCTTCCTTGTCCTGGATCTTCGACTTCACGTTCTCAATCGTGTCGTTGGACTCGACTTCGAGAGTGATCGTCTTGCCTGTCAGCGTCTTCACGAAGATCTGCATACCACCTCGCAGTCTCAAGACAAGGTGGAGGGTCGACTCCTTTTGGATGTTGTAGTCGGCAAGGGTGCGACCGTCCTCGAGTTGCTTTCCTGCGAAGATCAATCGCTGCTGGTCAGGCGGGATGCCTTCCTTGTCCTGGATCTTCGACTTCACGTTCTCAATCGTGTCGTTGGACTCGACTTCGAGAGTGATCGTCTTGCCTGTCAGCGTCTTCACGAAGATCTGCATACCACCTCGCAGTCTCAAGACAAGGTGGAGGGTCGACTCCTTTTGGATGTTGTAGTCGGCAAGGGTGCGACCGTCCTCGAGTTGCTTTCCTGCGAAGATCAATCGCTGCTGGTCAGGCGGGATGCCTTCCTTGTCCTGGATCTTCGACTTCACGTTCTCAATCGTGTCGTTGGACTCGACTTCGAGAGTGATCGTCTTGCCTGTCAGCGTCTTCACGAAGATCTGCATACCACCTCGCAGTCTCAAGACAAGGTGGAGGGTCGACTCCTTTTGGATGTTGTAGTCGGCAAGGGTGCGACCGTCCTCGAGTTGCTTTCCTGCGAAGATCAATCGCTGCTGGTCAGGCGGGATGCCTTCCTTGTCCTGGATCTTCGACTTCACGTTCTCAATCGTGTCGTTGGACTCGACTTCGAGAGTGATCGTCTTGCCTGTCAGCGTCTTCACGAAGATCTGCATACCACCTCGCAGTCTCAAGACAAGGTGGAGGGTCGACTCCTTTTGGATGTTGTAGTCGGCAAGGGTGCGACCGTCCTCGAGTTGCTTTCCTGCGAAGATCAATCGCTGCTGGTCAGGCGGGATGCCTTCCTTGTCCTGGATCTTCGACTTCACGTTCTCAATCGTGTCGTTGGACTCGACTTCGAGAGTGATCGTCTTGCCTGTCAGCGTCTTCACGAAGATCTGCATACCACCTCGCAGTCTCAAGACAAGGTGGAGGGTCGACTCCTTTTGGATGTTGTAGTCGGCAAGGGTGCGACCGTCCTCGAGTTGCTTTCCTGCGAAGATCAATCGCTGCTGGTCAGGCGGGATGCCTTCCTTGTCCTGGATCTTCGACTTCACGTTCTCAATCGTGTCGTTGGACTCGACTTCGAGAGTGATCGTCTTGCCTGTCAGCGTCTTCACGAAGATCTGCATACCACCTCGCAGTCTCAAGACAAGGTGGAGGGTCGACTCCTTTTGGATGTTGTAGTCGGCAAGGGTGCGACCGTCCTCGAGTTGCTTTCCTGCGAAGATCAATCGCTGCTGGTCAGGCGGGATGCCTTCCTTGTCCTGGATCTTCGACTTCACGTTCTCAATCGTGTCGTTGGACTCGACTTCGAGAGTGATCGTCTTGCCTGTCAGCGTCTTCACGAAGATCTGCATACCACCTCGCAGTCTCAAGACAAGGTGGAGGGTCGACTCCTTTTGGATGTTGTAGTCGGCAAGGGTGCGACCGTCCTCGAGTTGCTTTCCTGCGAAGATCAATCGCTGCTGGTCAGGCGGGATGCCTTCCTTGTCCTGGATCTTCGACTTCACGTTCTCAATCGTGTCGTTGGACTCGACTTCGAGAGTGATCGTCTTGCCTGTCAGCGTCTTCACGAAGATCTGCATACCACCTCGCAGTCTCAAGACAAGGTGGAGGGTCGACTCCTTTTGGATGTTGTAGTCGGCAAGGGTGCGACCGTCCTCGAGTTGCTTTCCTGCGAAGATCAATCGCTGCTGGTCAGGCGGGATGCCTTCCTTGTCCTGGATCTTCGACTTCACGTTCTCAATCGTGTCGTTGGACTCGACTTCGAGAGTGATCGTCTTGCCGGTCAGTGTCTTCACAAAAATTTGCATTTTGCAAAAAAAAAAAATAGTTTCTTTAGAGCCTGGTGCAGACATGTGTGACACGAAATCATCGGCCGGAAATGGACACTGCTCAAGATTTAGAATTCAGTTCAGTACTGTTCGCGCAATGGTGGCAGTTAGAAAAGGAATGGATAAAGTTGCAGGTTACACCAGTCTCTAAGTACAATGCGTACGGTCGGATGGAAAGTACAGCCCGTGTCGTCGATAATGAACAGGGAAGAAGTGTTGAAACGGGAAGAAACGACATGCCTCTGCTTTACCAAGTAGCAAGTATCGGAAAAGCTGTCCATTGGACCGCCACTTGAGTTGAATTTAATTGGTCTGCGTTCGCAGGCTGGGGAGCCCGTGGTGCTACAGAAGTACGCGGGTGTTGGGACACACCCTTTGCGAGCCTAGAAGAAACCCATTGTTCTGGTTTTCGGTCCAGCGCCTCAGTCCGGAAAGCCAGTCCGTCGTTTGTGCGAGCCCCCGTGGTAGATCAGATTTCCGGATGCTAAGTTCGGTGTGTGATGGCAAGGTCGAGATCCATCCCCGGTCCCCCAGGGGAGAGTAGCTTGAGATGTACAGGAGACTGAGGCGCGGGAGCTTTGAACGAACATCAAACCCCCATCAATTCTGCACGGGCACAGGAATTGACCCGCCGATGTTCAGAAACCCCTGCTCATCGCGTTCCGAACCCAGAAGATTGTTCGACGTACTAAAAAAAGTGACGGAAATGTCCTGGATAGGTAGCTCGCTAAAGAGCGAAATTTGACACATTCAAATTTTTCAAACTTTAGACTCGTAAACTCCTGCGAACTTGATTGAACAAGTTCGTTAGGGTGACGACTTCACAGGGAAGTTCGTTCTGAAGCGGGCCCACAAGAAGGAAACTCTGGGCTCCTTGGCTCAAGACGAAGCTGTGGTCACGACGAAGTGTCATCGTGGCGAGTAGTCGCCACTGGGTGCGAGGCCGAAGTGTACGGTAGCACCAAGATACGGAAGTGGTCGGAGTGCTTTTACGCGGCGCTATCGACGCCTCAAATGTTACGCGTCGCGATAGCTGATTCGTACCTGCGGACCGAGTAGCTGCTCCCGTATTTTGCGGTGGCGGGAAGAGGGGACATGCCGACTTTTGTAGAAAGGGGGCTAGTTGTGCGCGGGGCGCGCCCCGTAAATATGTGAAAGTCGTGTCTCAGCTTCAGCTCCTTGGTTTCCAGCGAGTCACGCTGTTCGCGCAAGCGGACTTCCTGCTCAAGGAGAGGCTGCTCTTCATCATCGACGGACCTCCGCCGCGAGACAAAGTCGAGATTGTCCTGCTCCAGCTGCATGACGTTACGTTCGTGCGCATCGACAGCCTGTCCAGCACCCAGCGCGTCGGCTTGGCGCAGTGCTTCGCGCTCTTTGGCAGTGATCGCGTCTCGCTGGTCGGCGTCACGCTGCGTCATCTGCCGCGCTACGTCATTCGCAGCATCCCTCAAATTAGCGGCACAAACTCTCTCGCTGTCTTGGCGGGCAGCCACTTCCGCTTCTGCGTCTGCTGCGCGCTGGGCGGCAGCATGCACTTCACGACGCGCTTCATTCTCAGCGATGGCTGCATCCTGCTCCCTCGTCTGCAACTGGAGCAGCTCATCACGACACCTGTCTGCGTTCTGTATCTGTTGTTCGACCTCCCTGTGCTGCTCATGAAGCAAGCGCTCAATCTCGCGCAGGCGATCCTCTGCTTTCGCCACTTCTTGTTCTTGAATCGACAACCGTCTCCCGCACATTTCGACAGCTCGCTGAATCTCAGCCACCTCCAGCTGTCTCTGCCGCTCACGATCCTTTGCACGATTCAGCTCTGACATTCTATCGCGCAATGTGAGCCTCGCTCGTTCGGTTTCGTCATGTGCCGCCTCCAGCGCAACCTGTAGTTTGGTAGGGGATCATGGCCTGCAATCGACAAGACTCTTTTTGAGGTAAGTGACCCACCCAACGGCGAGTACCCACGTCGGCGAGAGCGAACGGCGGTCGTACCCGTCCCCGCGACGCTTACTCTCGTCCTCTCTCGGCCGCTTCACCCAGCGACCGAAGGCCTGCCGCTCGTCGCCCGGCTCGTCCGCCCGACTGCGGCCGTCCACCCGCACCACGCGCCGCCATTCCAACCCTACCATTCGGAGTCCCGAGAGCAGTAAGGCGGTTAGTCTGTCCCGCAGCACATCTTCTTCGCTGAGCTGACGGCGGCGAAGTTCGCGATTGCGTACGCGGCTTCTCGCTCTCCGCTGTCGACGATCAGGATCTTCGTCGACATCTTGCCCGCCGTCAACTGCTTGAGGAACTGGAAGTCGAAGACCCAGCTCGGGAACTTCATCCTGTGCCAGGTCCGCGACGTCTTGGAGGAACACCAGTGTGTCCTCGAGACTGCATGGGTCCCGACTGCTGAGCAACTGGCAGACGTCTGGACGCGGGACCCATACAGCGAGCTATCGCTGGGCGATCAGTACCACCGCGAAAGTACCGAGACAGCGATACCACCGCGAAAGAACCGAGACAGCGAAACTACTGACAGAGCATCTGAGAGCTGGAAGTGCACGGCCAAGCTTTGTGCAAGCATTGTGCTCATTCGTTCTTTTTTTTTTGGGAATCATCGGACCACGACAGGAGGCGCGAACACGCGAGCGAAGAAGGCTTAAATGCTTGAAGTACATTATGGGGCGACATTAATACAATACCATTGCTTAAAAACACCTTGGCGTCACCGCTTGGCTTGCACTGCCAGGCCACCCAGTCTCTTGCCTGGCATGGATTCTGGTGTTGTTTTCGTGTTTCTTCTTCTTTGCGTTTGTCGCCATTGAGCATCGTCCGGGACCGTGATGTTTTCTGGGCGGGCGCCGGGTTTTCGCTCACAAACTCGCAGATTTTGAACTCGCATGTGAGTTTTGGGCTGAGTGCATAATCTGAGATTGGAGGAACAATCTGCAGATCTTCACCGAAAGCTGAATCTGAGATTTTCACCGAGAGCTAAATCAGATATTTTCACAGAGTACAAGTCTGAGATTTGGGTGTAGCTACTTTGATTTCTGGGTTCCCTCCATTTTCACGGCTTCATTGCCAAGATCCTAGTCCGACTGAGTAGTCTTTCCCGGATCCTCCCACATCCTGGGGACTCTCTACAGGCGATTATTAGATTATTAGAAATTATTAGAAATTATTAGATTTTATTAGAAAGTATTAAAAATTATTGGATATTATTACCTGATTAGGGTAGGCGGTTTTTTTTTTTTGGCCCATGTCCGCGCGCGCGTAAATTTTTGGAACCCCCCGGAAAAAAAAAACTTTTGCAAAAAAAAAACTTTTGGGATCTGTGCATTGGAACCGGTCGTGAGAGCGACTGCAGGCGTAGTCACGAGCGTGTCCGGCTCGGGAAAAGTCGAAAACCTGTTCCTCACACCGATACTTCACGGCGATGCAAATCGCGTAGACGTTGTTTACCTCAGTGTGTATTGACTTTGAAGCCGACTATGCCCGGTGCTGGGTTGGTGCGCTGGGCAAGCAATATCGTGATACTTTGACGTTGGTGCCAATCTAAACAGCAAGATTTGCGTAGCTTTAGCCAGCTCCTGCTGGACGCAGTCGAAGCACGCGGGATACAAGCACAGCCTCAGCCTCGAAACCGTGCGCGGTTTTACCGGCAAGGCATGTCGGGGGGTTTTTTTGCCGCTGTGGTGCGATTATCACACAGAACCAGTCCGCGGGCAGTGCACGCGTCTATGCCTTCCGACGCCTGGAGCAGCTACTAGTAGGGACGTATCTGAGACTCGACTGAGGAGGCATTAAAAGGACGCAGGGCAAGCGATGCGTTCGCGGTGCTTGCGACATAGTGCTTTGCACTTGACCGGCGGCAATGCTTGTGCCGAGGTATATTTGCGAAGAAAACGGCACTCGGACCGTGACATCGCAATGGGGCATGTCAGAAGAGAGATACAAGATTGACGGACACCCGCACAATCGACAGTCCTCTGGTTCACTGCTTTATCGTTCGCGGCGTACCCGGCGAACCGCGATCTCGAGTTTAAACCCGAGTGTTTTTTCTCCTGTGGCATCGTCTATCCTCTGCAGCCTTCGACTATGGAACTGTTGAACTCTAGACTGCCACCGCAACCCCTCGGACACATCAAGCTCACCACATTCATCTTTGAGCTCATCGTCCAGGAATTCCACCAACAACGGGCACAAAAGTGCCAACAGCGGACCGGCCAGTAGTATAGCCGGTACATACGGTGTGAAGCGGTAGGTAGAGCCGGTACATACGGTGTGAAGCGGTAGGTAGAGCCGGTACATACGGTGTGAAGCGGTAGGTAGAGCCGGTACATACGGTGTGAAGCGGTAGGTAGAGCCGGTACATACGGTGTGAAGCGGTAGGTAGAGCCGGTACATACGGTGTGCAGCGGTAGGTAGAGCCGGTACATTCATACGGTGTGAAGCGGTAGGTAGAGCCGGTACATACGGTGTGAAGCGGTGTGTAGCCGGCATACGGTGTGAAGCGGTGTGTAGCCGGTACATACGGTGTGAAGCGGTGTGTAGCCGGTACATACGGTATGAAGCGGTGTGTAGCCGGTACATACGGTATGAAGCGGTGTGTAGCCGGTACATAGGTATGAAGCGGTGTGTAGCCGGTACATACGGTGTGACATCCAGTAGCAGAAAGTCTTGTGGCAAAAGTTTTTTTTTTCTGAAAAGTTTTTTTTTTGCGCGCGCGCGCGTAAATTTCTGTGGGCCGACGGACATGGGCCAAAAAAAAAAAAAAACCGCCTACTCTTATTAGAAATTATTACCAGGTAATATTCCAGTATTACCTGACTTTCCCATGCATTCTCACAGCAAAAGTGCCCCTAGGAGTGGAAGGTGATCGTCACGGTGGGTGTTCGTGCGTCCAAACCATTCCGTTCACCCCGTTCGCAATTCCGTTTGTTGCTAAGTCGAAATGGAAGGATGCCATAAGAGGTAGGAGAGGTTTGAGGCAAGATCCTGGCAGAGGACGATGATGTGGCACGTGGGGTATGCGACCTCTACCCGCCAGAACCCGTATTCTTAGGGCGGAATGGGGGTCTAACTCATCTGGGAAACCTTCTTTTGAGCACGAATCCCGTTCGCTGGGCATACAGTCCGTTGCATGTGGCCTTTGATGATCGGCATTCGCTGGAACCCGACCGAAGCAGACAATAAGATCCCGTGTCATTTCACGTTCATCTGCACGCGGAATGTACGGCCTGCTTGTGGTCTTCTGCCGGTTCTTCGGACTGTCTTCTGCAAGCACCATAGTCACGTCCTGCCTTTTTCACCGCGGCTTACCCACAACCGCTTTGATGAAGCGCTGGGACTTGCGGTGATTAAGTACATTATGGGGCGACATTAATACAATACCATTGCTTCCCGGACCCCGTTCTGCGTTGCATGAGGATCTTTGCCTCGGAAGTTTTGTATTTGCGCTCCTGATAGCGCTATTCTTTGCGAGACCCGGAGGCAGCGGGATCTCAGCTCTTTGAGTTTCACGTCCAGGGATTTTTATTCCACATGCTCGCTTTCATTTCACCAACCCTGTGACAATTATCGTCTTCACCGTTTCTGCCAACGCGACCTTTTCCGAGAGAGAGAGAGAGAGAGAGTTTGAATAGAGCATCTATTTGGTATCGGAAAGTAGGTGCGAGATCAGGCAAACCTTGTGCGCTAGCTTCGTTTAACCGTGAATCTAATAATCAGGGCTTACCCCACATTCTCGCTTTCATTTCACCAACCCTGTGACAATTATCATCTTCACCGTTTCTGCCAACGCGACCTTTTCCGAGTTTGAATAGAGCATCTATTTGGTATCGGAAAGTAGGTGCGAGATCAGGCAAACCTTGTGCGCTAGCTTCGTTTAAC
Source organism: Diplonema papillatum (assembly GCA_030068145.1). NCBI lineage: Eukaryota > Euglenozoa > Diplonemea > Diplonemida > Diplonemidae > Diplonema > Diplonema papillatum. The sequence goes on along the minus strand of JAPJBO010000173.1, from coordinate 159,281 downwards.
CGTGAATCTAATAATCAGGGCTTACCCCACATTCTCGCTTTCAGAGAGAGTTTGAATAGAGTATCTATTTGGTATCGGAAAGTAGGTGCGAGATCAGGCAAACCTTGTGCGCTAGCTTCGTTTAACCGTGAATCTAATAATCAGGGCTTACCCCACATTCTCGCTTTCATTTATTTCCATTCTCCCCAAGTATTAATGCCGATCCGCAAGGATAGCCGCACGCGCCGGGCCGCGCTGAAGCGTCGACGGGTGATGGATCCTGACTGGGCGGCTGCTGAGGAAACGGCGGACGGGGCTCCCGCTCCGGAAGCAACCGGATACCGGTAGCCCCGCTGTACCAACATGGCTTGTACAGTGTCCCGCGCTCAGGGATTTTCCCCTTTAGTGAAAAAAAAAAAATTCACTAAAAAAAAAGTTCCCAAAATGGGCTTGGTGAAAAAACTTTTTTCACTAAAGGGATTTTGCGTTGCTGGGTGTAGGTGGTCAGGGCGCGGGTTGTGGTGGACAGTGTGGGTGGGCGTGGGTGGTGGGCGCTGGTGGTGGAGTGGGTGCGTGTTGTGTGTGGTCGGGGCGTGGGTTGTGGGTGGTAAGGGCGCGGGTTGTGGTGGACAGTGTGGGTGGGCGTGGGTGGTGGGCTGGTGGTGAAGTGGGTGCGTGTTGTGTGTGGTCAGGGTGTGGTTTAAGCGGCCCAACAACAGGTCTGTATGATGCGGACCGTATCCAAGGCGGAAATCGAGTCAACCAGTGTCCGGATTTGACGACCGGATTCAACGACCGGATATCTGGCGTCCAATTTGACGAGATTTATGGCGGCAGCTCCATCACCTGCCACGCGGGAGTTGCGCATGTGGAACCCGTGCGAGCCCGGGGAGACGATGCACGCCCCTCCTCTTGCGGGAAAGGAAGGAAGGACCGGTCGCTGCTGAGGACCGGCTTGGAACGGTCGCCTGGGGGCTGGTCCCCCCCAGCCGACTCCGAACTTGAAGGACCTGGCGGGAGCATGACGACTGCTCTGCTCTCGTCGCCTGCTGACGATGGCGGAAAGCAGGAAGACCCGGGAAGCGCACCGACCAATTCTCCCGGGCACCACCCAGCTCGCCCCTCCTTCTGCGACAGTCGTTTCCCAACGCGACAGAAACCCTTGCCCGACGCCGGCTTTTTGCCTCGGCAGGTCAGGGGGTTGAAGTCGCGAAGGTCGAGACTGCTCAGGGGGAGGCAGCTTTTCCTGCGGCTCCACCCCCACTTCTACGACCCCCCGACCGCAGTTCCCCTCGGCTACCTGCCACCGGAGACGAGGGGCCTCACTCCGGGAATCGGTGCCCCGAGATCGACGAGGCCGCTCGACGTCACGGCTGTGCCGCCGATCGATCTCCGCGGCCTCCGGAGCCTAGCTGGCCCCGGGGCCCGCTTGCACGGCCTGCTCGACCTCCTGACGGGTCGGAAGAGCGACGCATTTGCCCGGCATGCGGTGACGCTGGAAGGTGTCGGGTTTGTGGAGCGGGTTCCTCGGTCGCAGCCGCTGAAGTGCGTCCTGCCGGCATTCGCCGTCGAGAAGGGCGAGCAGCACTCGCGCGCCATCGTCGACGGCCGCCCGCTGAACGAGCTGATGGAGCCCCCGCCGAAGTTCAGCCTCTTGCGTGTCGACGAGGTCATCAAGAAGATGATGTCGAAGTCACACGCAGTCGTAGTTGACCTGAAGTCCTACTTTTTCCAATTCCCTGTAGGACGGTCGACGTCGGCATTCTTCGGGCTTCGAACGAAGAGGCCGGACGGGGGCGTGGCCCTGTATCGGTGGCGCCGTCTGACGATGGGCTGGTCGTACTCGCCGGTGATTGCGCAGGACTCCGCACTCGTCGTCACGGAGCCTGCGAAGGACGACAGGGTCGTCTGGTACGACGACTGGGCCCTCGTCGGTGACTGTCCGGACGCGCTTCGCGCAGTGCGCGACCGAGTCCTGCGACGCGCCCGCCAGGTGCGCATGACGGTCAACGACGAGAAGTCCGTCCTCGAGCCCAGCTCGACGCCGGTTGTCTTGGGGGTCGAGTTTGACCTCGCGGCGAAGAGGTACCGACTGAAGCAGGAGTGGGCGAGGAAGGCGCACCTCCTCTTTTGCTCGGTCGGTTCGATGCAGATGACTTTGCGTGGCGTTTGGAAGGTCGTCGGAACCGCCATTTGGGCATGGACGGTGTGGGGCACGCCACTCTGCAGAGTGAGCCCGGTGCTTGCCTGGATGGGGACCCTGGCGCACCAAGTCCTGACCGGTTCCCTGGGCTGGGAGTCGCTGGTCCGCGTGAGCGACGACGTTCTTCCGTTCCTGGCGGGGGTGAGGCGGCGCCTGTCGGGCAGTCGATGGGTCGTTTTCGACTCGAAGCAGCGGGACACCCTCGTGGAGGCGTGGTCCGACGCCAGCATGCAGGGATGGGCTTGGCTAGTGGGTTCCATGGCGATGTGGGGCCCATGGAGGGATGCACCGCAGCACATCTTCTTCGCCGAGCTTACGGCGGCCAAGTTTGCGGTTGCGTATGCGGCTTCGCGGTCTCCGCTGTCGACAATCAGAATATTTGAACCTCATCCTGTGCCAGGTGCGCGACGTCTTGGAGGAACACCCCTCGAGACTGTATGGGTCCCGACTGCTGAATGGACACGAGATCCATACAGGCGGGGTATCCGGCCGCCCCGGACCCCGTTCTGTGTTGCATGAGGTTCCTTACCTCGAAAGTTTGTATTTGCGCTCCTGATAGCGCTGTTTTCTTTTTGCGAGACCCGGAGGCAGCGGGATCTCAGCTCATTGAGTTTCACGTCCAGGGATTTTTATTCCACATTCTCGCTTTCATTTCACCAACCCTGCGACCTTTATTATTTCACCGTTTCTGCCAGCGCGACCTTTTCCGAGTTTGAATAGAGTATCTATTTGGTATCGGAAAGTAGGTGCGAGATCAGGCAAACCTTGTGCGCTAGCTTCGTTTAACCGTGAATCTAATAATCAGGGCTTACCCCACATTCTCGCTTTCATTTCACCAACCCTGTGACAATTATCATCTTCACCGTTTCTGCCAACGCGACCTTTTGGGAACAAAAATGGGGGATCATCATGGGGTTTCAACAGTTTCCAAATTTCACTAAGTACGTCAGCCCCCCATGTTTTTAGAGTTATAGTTCGCTTGAGAATCCGGGATTTTAGAGTCTCCGGGTGACTTTCGTCGAATGGGTTCTTTTAAAGCTGTTACGGGTGGGTTTGGGGGGGCATGCATGGCTTCTTTCGTGTACACCTTACTTGGTCGCTTTGGCGAGTCAGGTTCGAAACAATTTGTGACCGACACCCAAGTTCTCGCCAGGTTAGGTGAGTGTTCTTGGGCTCCCCACGTCTTACAAGTTGAGCAGGAGTTGCCCTGTAAACCGTATCGGTCCATTGTTCGCACCATGGCTCTAAGTAGAGTAGAGTGTAGAATAGCTCAGAGAGGTTTGCTGGTAGTTTTTAGTACGAAACGTGTTAATTAAGAAACACTTTGGCCAAAAAAGTAGCTAAGAAACATTTACACGTTTCGTATTAAACCCGCATACGGTAAAACAAGTCAAAAAACAAGTCAAAGGGTGCGGTTGTCACGCCTTAGCAGTCCCAGGGCCTCTCCCCACCCACCTGTATGTGTTCTCGTGGTCACCGCTACCGCGTTGACCTTTCCCGAGAGAGAGAGAGAGAGAGAGAGAGAGAGAGAGAGAGAGAGAGAGAGAGAGAGAGAGAGAGAGAGAGAGAGAGAGAGAGAGAGAGAGAGAGAGAGAGAGAGAGAGAGAGAGAAGAGAGAGAGAGAGAGAGAGAGAGAGAGAGAGAGAGAGAGAGAGAGAGAGAGAGAGACGACAAAATCGGTGGTGGTGGTACCTTCGCGTGCTGCTCTCGTGCTTGGCTGTCAGCAACCACTTGTATCTGAGTCTGTAGCTTGTGTTCTGCAGCGTCGGTTTCTGCTTGAGCACGAGCGTGTGCAGCGCGAGCGGCTGCCTCTCGTTGTTGCAGCTCTTCGTGCAATTGTTTCGCGGCGGCGATGTCTTCTCTTTGTGCCAGCTCCGCGTAAAAGTCCTTCGCTCGGTAGTACAAGCAATCGATCATAGTTGGATACAGCTCCGCAAATCGTTGAAATTCGGGCATCGAGACAACTTTGTCCTGATTCACATCTGCTTTGTCGAACAAATCGTTGATCGTAGCACCGCTGAACCCCAGGGCCAACCGCCGTGTCGACTGCACAAACGAATCATGGTCGATTACCCGCGCACTCCGCACATCAAAGTCCTCAAAAAGACGCCGGACCTGTGGTCACGAATTTGATCTTCTTCAAGAAAAGAGGGTCGTGTTGTTCTCTGACAGGTGAGAAATTCCACGTATGTTGCTTAGATTCGAGTGTGCAGCGTAGTTCATGAAAGAAAGATCACACCTTTTCATCGTGACTTGCATGGTCCGGCCACCCGGTCAGCATAGTTGTTCGAGGGTGGGTGGATCAGACCCCCTGTGCACATTGTATTCTAGCAGGCGAGAACCTTTTTGGTGGACGCAGCTGTAGCTTTACTTTGCGGGTGTGCTGGAAACCTTGGCTTGTAACACGAAGCTAGCACTTGATGCTTTTTGCTCACGACGGCAAGAGAGGAAGAAACAAGAAAACTCGAGTCTCGAGCTCGATGGCAACGAACGGTTGCGAAGCCATCGCAGTTCGCCAACACGGGGAGGGCAACGACGGCAATGGCAAACAAGAAGGTACAAGATGGGGAACCATCGCACAGCAGAACGGGAGAAACGGGTCGCAACAGTACGCGGCTCTACGACGAAGTCTATCATTTCTAGAACAAGTGTTCTGACAGCATGGTCTGGAATTGCGGCCCGACGAACGCACATAGAAGAGCTGTCGCTGAGAAGCAGTGGCAAGGGAGGAAGGGCACCCGTTCAGGTGTCATCGTGTTGAGTGCAGCCCGTCACTGCTGCTGACGCTTGAGAAGGTGCGATCGAAGTTTGAAAGTGTGTGGTGGGGGGCCAAGGGTGTGGCTGCAGGGAACGCTGGGGTGGGGGGGCCTTGGAAGCTGTTTCCCGCAGTGCCGGGCTTTCCCACAGTGCTGGATTTGAGAACAATTTTTGATGTCGTTCGATGTTCGACGCCCCGTACAGGGTGGGTTATGCCTCGTACAGAGGGATCTGTGCCTCGTGCAGGGTGCTCTATGACTCGTACAGGGCGTTCGTAACCGCGTACCGGGAGTTCGTTCCCTCTAACCGGTGAGCCAGGTCGTACACTGCGGCCGCTGAAAGTTTGAAAGTCGTGGCGAAGCTTCGTTTCTTTTGTCTCGAGGGAGTCCCGCTGCTCACGCAGTCTGACCTCCTGATCCATGAGGGGCTGCTCGTCGTCGTCGACCGCTCGGCGGCGAGCTGCGAAGTCGACAGTTTCTTGCTCCAAAAAGTCGATATTCTGAAGCTGCGCGTCGACATCGTCGCCCGCTTTGATTGCTTCGGTTTTGCGCATTGATTCGCGGTCGCCCGCCGTCCTCAGGTCGCGTTCGTGCGCTTGGCACTGAGTGACTTGGCGGGCCACTTCATTCGAGGCGTCTCTTAAAGCCGCTGCTGCGCGCCTCTCAGTTTCTTGTCGCGCTGCCACGTCTGCTTCAGCTTCTGCTGCGCGGGCCGCAGCGTCATGAACCTGGCGACGTGCTTCGTTTGCTGCAGCTGCAGCTTCCTGTTGGTTCTCGTGTGCCTGCTCCAGCTCTGTGCGGCAGCGATCCACGTTTCTGTGCTGGAGATCAGCCTCCCGCTGTTGCTGTTGCAGAAGGCGCTCAATCTCGCGAAGTCGATTCTCTGCCTTCGCAGCCTCTTGCTCCTGCATCGCCAAACGACGGCCAGCCACTTCTACAGCTCGCTGGGCTTCGGCAATCACCATCTGAAGTTGTCTCTCGTGGTCTTTAGCGCGGTTGACCTCATTGATGCAGTCGTGGAGCGCAGCACGCGACCTCTCAGTCTCGTCGTGGTTTGCCGCGAGTTGTGCCTGTGTTGGGAGAAAGATGTGGCCAACTTGTACGCGGAAACGAGGAAGGTCGACGAGAGACATTAGAGTGCAGACACCCTCGCTCCGGGGAGGTTCCAGCCTAGACTGGCGACGTAGGATGAACCGAGAGCTGACTTACTGAGGGGGGTCAAATACAATAGGTAGAGAGAGAGAGAGGAGAGACGAGTTAGAGTGCAGGGACCATCTCTCCGGGGAGTTTCCGGTCTCCTCACTTCTCTTCGCACTGCTACGGCGGGCGTAAGTCGCTCCGGAGGCGCGCTGCAGGTTGCGGCTCTGCTACAGTGAGTGGCGGCGCCGGAGTTGGTGCTGCAGCGGGCGCTCTGGCCGGCGGGCGAGCTCGTCTCGCGGGGGATCGCCGCCTTGTAACGCTGCGGGCCCTCTTCTTCCTCGCGACTGCGCGGCCTACGGCGGCGGCTAACACCTTGTTGGGAAACTTCAGCTTCCAGTGAGCGAAGGCTACGTCCTGAGGGTACACGGGTTTGGCGTCATTCCAGCTGTCTTTGGAGCAAACTGCTACTATGCCGTTTAACATCGCCTCTGTCCTCCGTCCAGCTGCAAAACGTGGACGGTGTGTGAATCCCGGCATTGCCGGCGCACCCAGGCAGCGTAAAGAGCATACACCCTGACGCCACTTCCCGGGGAAGGCTGAGGCCCCCGTGTCAGCAAAGCTTAGGTCGTTGATGGCTCGTGTTAGATATCCTATCTGCAACCCTTTTTCGGCAAACGTTTCCCCAGGCAGCTTGGATCGCGTGTAGGCCTCAAAATCCAAAGCGAGTTCCACGCCGGTCGTAGGGAGAGGGGGGGTGTTGACCCAACGTAGATTCCTTAGCCAGTAGACTAGCGTCGCCGCGAAGCGCGTCCCGATCTGCTTCGTGAGGAGCTCACGGCTGTCCCTTGCCAGCTCAACGTCATATCTCCCTGCCGCGGCGGAGGCAAGCTCCCAGGGGCGCGTCGTCGCGATATTACGCTGCGCTTGCGCCATCTCGATGGAGATGGTCCCGATCAGCTTCTGGACCCTCTCCACGAGTACCGGCGGGGTTCCGATGGGGGGAATCCCCCGTGTGCTCAGGCATAGGGGCATATTCTGTGCCGCCACTCCTGCGACGTCGAGTCGGCAACGTAGATTGACCCACCTGCCCCCCGGTCCCGGGCATTCCCAGAAATAGTGCAGCAGGGTCCCCGGCGTCCCACCGTCGCAGAACTCGCATACGCCGTCACCCGTTCCCCATTTTCTGTTGCACCACTCGCGAGAGTACACCGCTCCTGCGATGCATTTGCGGATTGCAAAGCTGAGCCTGTCCTCCGTCGCGCGGTTCTGCCACAGTCTGTTCAGCAGGCGCACATCCACCCCCCTCTCGATACCCGAGTAGCCTTGCCTTTGTGTCGTCAGGTAGCGCCACGCTCGAAGACGCAGGCCCTCACGGACGAAGTGCAGTGTCTCCTTCCCGGAAAAAGGCACGGTCGCACCTTCGAACGATAGCAACTCGAAACTGTGCCGCTTCGCCGGCAGGAAACGTATCTCTCGAAGGAGATTGGATATCAGCCCGACGGGGCCCTTTAAGGAGGCGTCAGCCCCGGATACAAGAAGGGCATCCATTCGCAGCCGAAACCTCTCCTTCTGGTATTGCTTCGCGGCGGTGCGGAGTGAGCTGTACCCGGAGGCGCATGCCGGATCGCACAAGTGCGCCTTCGCAACAAGGGTAAGTGTCGCGAGGGGGCTCTTCGCCCGATTTGAGCGAGGAATCAAGCAGGCGGAGAGAGCCGTGCGAAGGACGGAGTTGTTCGCAAAGCCACCGGCCGAGTTGGCGCAGTAGGCCGCGCCGTAGTGCGCGGATGCCGCGATCGTCTGCATGACGCGGAACTTGGTGCGCGGCTTCAGTGGCGACGCTTCCAGCCTGGCTGCGGCTTCCACGGTCGCGTCAGACCTACCGTTGTCCACAGGCCCTTCTGTGCCCAGGGGAACGCCCAGAACCTTAACGGTCTTCACCGACTTCACCGCCTTGCCTCCAACCTCGAGACGGGGGCCTTTTTCCGACGTCGAGAAGGAGGCACACTTGCCTTCGTTGAGAGCGAGGCCGGTCAGACTCCCGAATATCGCGGTGACTTCTATTCCTTCCTGGAGCAGCTTCGCGAGTCGCGAGAGGAGGTACAAGTCATCAGCAAAGGACTTCGGACTCACTCGTGCCCGGCTGACCAGGGCTTTCGAGAGCACGGACAGAAGGGCGTTGATCAGGACCACGGAGATAGGGCAGCCTTGGAGGATGCCGTTCGTGACCTTGAATTCATCGCCCACTCCCAGCGGGTACTTAAAACGACGTCTGAGGTACTTATAGACGTGGCGCAGCGGCGCCAGCACACGCTCATGCAGCCCCAGAGCCTCAACTAGGTCGAGTACCAAACCTTGTGGAACGCGGTCAAAACATTTCGCAAAGTCGAGCGCGATCCCATGTAGCGGCGTTCCGTTAATAAGGGATTCCTCTATCGACAGCGCGATGTCCATGACGACGTCGTCGCAGGAGTGGCCTTTCCGGAAGCCATGTTGAGACTCGTGTATCCACTGCTCTTGCCAGACAAGAACCTCCTGCAGACGCACACTAGCCCAAAGACGATAAACGACACTGGAGACGGTGATGGGCCGCAGCTTCAGGGGGTCATCTCCTTCTCCCTTGGGAATCAGGGTGACTAGCGCGTCTAGAACCCCGTCGGGCCATAGGCCCGTCTCCTCGACTTCGTTCAGTACTGCAGCAAACCCTTCTAGGATTGTGTCCGGCAGGGCCGCAACTTCTCGCATGCGCCAGCCGTCCACGCCGCATGACGATTGCACACCTTTCTTCCTCGCTATCGACCGTAGGCGGTCGGCCGTGATGGGGCCCAGTTGGCACGGGTGTTGCGCAATAAAGTCACCATATTCTCGCAGGAAGGGGGCGAACTCGGGTTCCTTTTTCCCGGCATACATGCGTAGCACGGGGTCCCACTTCCTCCTTACCGTCGCGTCAACTTCCACCAAGTTCGCCGTGAGTCGCCCGTCGCGACCGTTCGTAAAATAGAATGTCGGCGGCGCCTCCTTCTTCACCCAAGCAAAAGACTCCTTACCCAGAGGGTTACGGAGCTCGCGCTGACACCTTGCGATTTCCAGGTACCTCGAATTTAACGTAGTCTGGGCCAGGCTCTGGCACACGTCCGAGATAGTGTGTGATAGGCCCCGCGCGGCCTTCGCCGATGGCGGTATCAGTGGCAAAGCACACTTCCCGTCCGTACGCTGGAGGATGAAGCTTTGAAACGACCGTATTTTGTCCCACTGCCCTTTGAGCAGGAGCGACAACGGGCACGGGGCGCTGGACATATCCTCCCATTTGGCTCGTGCGGCCGAGTATTCCCGCATGCGTCCGAGAAGACACCTGGCTCTCTTCAGAGGTGCGGTGTCGGCCCCCGCACCCTCCGGGGACGGCCTCGCGGACACGCGCTGGGTGCTCAGCCTCCGCCGCTCTCCTCGCCCGCGGTAGGCCGCCAGGTTACCCTCAATCTTGGACTTCTGGAGCAGATAATCCTCCGCCGCCCGCGAGATACGCAGCCAGAGAAAATCCACCCTCTGGCTGTCTTCTAGTCCGCGGGGGCACGGGTCGGCGAGTCGGTATTTCGCGACTACAGCTTTGAGAGCTGCGGTGTCGGTACGGTCAGTCAGACCGGATCCAGGGATGGCACGGGGGAAGCGGAACACCGCGTTAAGTTGCTGGAAAGCGGTGAGGTGAAGCTCAGCTCGAATCGCCTTATGTGTCGGGAACCCGGCCTCGAAGGTTCCTACGTTTCCAAGAGCGGAAGAGGCGATTTCGTTTGTAAGCACAAGGTCAATGCGTGACGGCTCCCCGTGGTAGCAGGTGTGCTCCGGAGGCCTGCTCAGGGACTTCGCGTGAAGCTCGGCACAGTCAGTCCACCCGTTTCGCAGTGCGAAGCGTAGGGCAGGAGAGTTCAGAGGGTCTGTGTTCAGGTCACCTGCAACTACAATCGGTACCGCGCCCAGGCGCCGGCGCATGCCCCAGAGAACCCCCTCGACCAACTTCTCACCCTCGACCAACTTCTCACGTTCAATCCGAGCCGAGTGGCCGCAATGTCCGTACAACGAAACCACGTGAAACAATAGGTATAATATTGTATTTGCTGGGGGAGGCTAGAGAAAACCAGAATTTCCAAAAGTCTGGGTGCTGAAAGTCTGGATACAGGCACTTGGGGGTCAACAATGGGGAAATTTGGCAAAAACTTTGCGGGACGGAAAGAGCTATCCCTGGCATGTATCGGCACCTTTTCTACACTCGATATAGCCTAAAATCTGGCCCCCAGGGGGTGTGGGAACCGCTGGACCACGTGCTAAAAAAATGCGGGCCATTTCTTTTTTTTTTCCTGTTGACAACTTGTGTCAGACTAGCCCACCCGTGGGCGGTTGATTCCTTCAGGCAGAGTCTCCCCGTCCTGAGCTTTGTTTGGGTCCAAGATGATGGGCGCCCTTCGGCTATTTATTTCTTTTTGGGTTCGGGTGGTACTCAGAAATTATTGAACCCGAATCCGAGGAAAATTGCCATCGACAGCGAAATCAAGCAGTAAGATTGGACTCCCGGCTTCAGGAGTGTTCCACATTGAGATTCTCTCGAAAAAGAAGCAGCTCTCGAGGGGGAAGCCCGTGGAAACCCCTGCAAACCCCCACTGAGGACGAATAATATTGTATTCCAAAAATACGCTCACCGAAACCCCCTTTCAGCGTACCTATTGTATTTGCCAATAATATTGTATTCGACCCCCCCCCCCAGTATGGTGTCCGAGTGATCGCTCATCAGATCCCACAAACGGTGTCGGTTCTTCATCTTGACAGCAGGTAGGTGACCATGGAAGTCAGCATCCGATAATGAATGTGTAACAACTCACCTGCCGAATGAACCGGTCCCGAAAATGGATGCTCAAGCGATCCACCCGTCTCGCTACTCCCACTGCGGCGGGTGGGCGATCGTTTCGTGGAAGGCGCGCTGCAACCGGAGCGATCACAGTCGAAGGGAGGGGCGTTCTGGGAATATTCATCAGCACAAGAACGGTGCCGTTACGTGCAACAGCTGCGTGTCTCGCTTTTCTCATCGTCGCTTACCTCTGTCAAGCAATATGCCTGAGCCAATCGCATGTCAAAGATGCAACACTCCGTGAAACAGCCTATCGAGCTCGGGGTGGGAAACATAAAAGGGAGACATACCTTTGCGGCATGTTCGCGGGATTCGGCATCGGCAACTGACTGTTGCTGGTGCTCAAGGTTGCGTTGGGCAGCCTGTGTATCAACCTGAGACTGCGCATATGCATCGCTTGCGGCTTCTTCACGAGCCCGAAGATCATCAAGCACGCGGCGTGCCGCGTCGATTGCTTCTTTTTGCGCGCGTTCGGTGTAGCTGTCCTTCGCTCGATAGTACATGCAGTCGACGAGGGTCGGGTAGAGCTCGCCAAAACGCTGGAACTCTGGAAATGAGACTCGCTTGTCGCCATTTGCGTCAGACTTATCGAACAAGTCTGTCAAAGTGGCAGGGCTGAACCCGACGTGCAACCGCTGGAAGGCTTCGACCCATGAGCGGTCGTCGAGGGTCCCCGTCCGCCGTGCATCAAAATCGTCGAATAACTGCTTCACCTACGTGGTTCCAGAGCTACTTCTGCCGAAGCCCGAAACAGAAAGCACCTTGTCTATACACGTGCATGCATGTGACCCCCTCCTCTCATCTTGCGAGACCCTCCCACCTTGCAAGGGTGAAAGTCTAGAGTTGTTTATTCTGCCAAAGTGTGATCTGCCGCCTGAACTAGTCAACGCGTGAGAACTTACCCGTTCTAGACTTGGAGTGTACCCAGCCAGAGACAGCAGGCCAATGGTAGTATCGGTAATGCAGCGGGCCGGGTGAGTGATTGAAGCACACCTTTTCGTCGTGGCTTGCGTGGTCTGGCCACAGCATCGTCATTTTGGCTTACGACGTCTGTCTGTTTCCTTTTTCCTTCATGTTGTAGATGAGTTTGCTCGAACTTCGCTCACGAACGACCGGCTGCCGATGCAGTTTTCCCGGAAGACGAATAGCTCGCTGAGCTCAAATGATTCCCTGAACGCGCAAACGAACTTCTTCACAAGAACGTTGTAAGGTAGACAGAAGCGAGAGCGTTTGAGATCCTTTTGCCTCTCGGCTAGTTAGAGAAGAGAAAGTGTGCACGGCTTGCGTGCGTGGAACCGAAAGCGGCAGCACGAGTACGGGAAGCATAACCCCCGTTTAACAGCTAGATGTCGTTGGCTTCGCTGCAACACGCAATGCACGGACTCGTTGAACCCATTCGAACGGGTGAATACAGATGAGGGATGCGCTGCAAAAGAGAGCCGGCATGCACTCGTTGGACACCTGCATGGTAAAATACCGGAGGCGAATGGCGGTATGGCAATGCATCGCGGGAGGGTATGCACAGAGCCTCAGAGATCGTTATCCAGGAAGCTTTCCAACTGAGTATCAAGATCCGCCTTCGAAACCTCTTTGCGTCTGTGGATGGAGGATCAGAGCGTAACAGAGAAAAAATGCAGTGTCTTTGGCAACACGGGCGGAAAGAGCCGAAGTCTGATGAGCATGCACACATCTCGAGAAGGAAAGTTCGCCTTCTCACGGCCAGTAACGTTTCTCGCAACGAAAATGCATACTCAACCCTTGCCCTCGATGCGCCTTTGCGGCCTTTGCCACCACCCTTCCCGGCTCCCCTGCCAACTGGGGCATCAGAAAAGCTGGCGCCCCGGCCACCACCTCTGCCTGGGCCGCCACCTCTGTGGCCTGCCCCACCGGGCCCACCCCCTCGTGTGCCAACAATGCGTCCTCCTTTACTGTGGACAATGCGACTGTCGACAACTCGTCTCCCGCTGTCTGCATAGTGCACAGCAATTGCTTTGCCTCCTGTGTAGTGTGGGTGTGTGTATGTGTGTGTTTAAGTGCAGGGCTTTAAGTGGGTAACGGCTGAATCGATGCACTTGTCACTTTCACCAGTCGGCTCGAGTTTCCGACGGGATTTTACCGATAATACACCTGCATATTTCGAGACTGGAGGTCCTATGAACATGCAATGTGAATAGCCTCTATTCCAACCCCACTTTTCTCTACACTAAAAAAGTGTATTGTTTTTGAACTAGATAATAGCGCGGAGCTGGCTTTTTCTCCCCCTGGGAAAATGTATATGGGTGGCAGAGTGAGCGGGTGTCGGCCTTCAGGCCGGTGTGTCCGGGTTCAAACCCCGCCCATGACACTTTTCCGGTCGAAGATTATTTCGAGGTTTGCTGTCGTTTCGGGGCCTGATGTGCCCGAAATTTGCGTTTTTTGCGGAGTTTCTCAGCCCCCCGGAGAAATACCGGAGGGGGGGGCGGCGGGAAAAGGCTGCCCCAGGGCGGCCCCCCCCCCGTGCTGGGCCCCGGGTACGAGGCCAAACTTTACACCCGAACTTAGCTTCGCCCGAGCTTTGCTTCGCCCGAACTTTGCTTCACCTAACTTTGCTCACCCGAACTTAGCTTCGCCCGAACTTTGTTTCGCCCGAACTTTGTTTCGCCCGAACTTAGCTTCACCAGAACTTTGCTTCACCCGAACTTAGCTTCGCCCGAACTTTGCTTCACCAGAACTTAGCTTCGCCCGAACTTTGCTTCACCCGAACTTAGCTTCGCCGAACTTTGTTTCGCCCGATCTTAGCTTCACCAGAACGTCCGAACTTTGCTTCACCCAGAACTTAGCTTCGCCCGGACTTTGTTTCGCCCGAACTTAGCTTCACCTTCGCCCGAACTTTGCTTCACCAGAACTTTGCTCACCCGAACTTAGCTTCGCCCGAACTTTGCTTCGCCCGAACTTTGTTTCGCCCGAACTTAGCTTCACCCGAACTTTGCTTCACCAGAACTTAGCATTGCCCGAACTTAGCTTCGCCCGAACTTTGCTGTTCCCCGAACTTTAACTGCTGCCTCCAGTCTCGCCACGCGCCGGCCTTAGCCGAGCGCACGTACTTATCGATTACCCGTTCATAAATTTCATATCACTCATTCCACGAAAAAGTGTCACAGATTTTCCGTCTGAAAAGCAGTCCGTTTTGGGTCAAAATTTTGGATTTTTTGGGAAATTTTTTTTGGGATGGAAAGAGCTATCCCTGGCGATTATGGGCAAGCAATCAGCTCGCGTGGCGACCAAAATCTGGCGTGCAGTGCTCTTTGTCCCGGACACCCTCCAAAGTTGACGAGTTAGTTTCTCATTGCTCTTATGAAACTTCGTCCCGAGCCCGTTAAACGTGTTCGACTCAGATGGTCTCAAAGTAGTGTGTCCGCTTAGTTTTTTCGCGCATATCCTGGTATATTACCCAAAAAAATTGGTCAAAAAAAATTGGTCAATTTTTTTTTGTCAAAAAATCGATCCAAAATTTGGTAGAGTTTTTGGACAGTCTTGGGCGGTCCACCGAACCGTATTATCGGTAAACAAGTATATCACTCATTCCACGAAAAAGTGTCACAGATTTCGGCTTTTTTCGGATTTCTGCCGAAAATTTCCATCTGCAGGTCCGAAAATGGTCGGTTTCGAGATTTTGAGGACACGTTTGAATCCGTTGAGGACAGGGCTTTCCGAATATTTGGTCGGATAAAAATTTTGACCGACCCCCCCCCCGGAAATGGAGGTCGGCACCCGAAAAAATGGGGTCCTGGAGATCGGTTTTTTTTCTCTCTGCATCCTGGAGGGGGTCAGATTTTGATCGCTGGGCTAGCTGGCAGCTTGCCCATAATCGCGCATCCCAGAACTACTCGAAAACCAAAAGATTTCCCAAAAAGACCTCGAAAATAATTTCCAGACGGCTGCTTTTCACACCGAAAAATCGCAAAAAAAAAAAAAAATCGGACCGGGGGAATCGAACCACAGCCTACAGGGGCCCAGGAGGGTGCGGTAACCGTTAGGCTATGTTGCCAAACCTCGGGCCAAAATTCGCTTTTAGCGCCTGCTCAGTTGGAATTCTTATCGGAAAGTGCGAGATCGTCATTTACTCGTTTCCAGTGTCCCAGGACGGTATTTCTGCCCTCTGGGAGCTTATTTCGCCCGGTTTGCGAAGAACTCAAAATGAGTCCAAAATTCTCACTCCGCAGTGAACAAAAGATTTCTCCGCTTTTTTTTTTTTTTTTTTTTTTGGAGCGCGGGACACTGTACAAGCCATGTTGGTACAGCGGGGCTACCGGTATCCGGTTGCTTCCGGAGCGGGAGCCCAAAAAAATGCTTCTTCAGCACACAGTGAACGCCAGTCTCACTGCGACCTGGGCTGGCCTGCTAGCGAGCAGGTCCGACCAGGTAAAAAAACCCGCGATGCAGTGACACTACCCCCTGCAACAGGGTGGACCGCTTCGTCCGGTCGCGCCCCACCAGATGCAATGACTATTCTTGCCACCCCTTGGGCTACCTGAAAGCTCAATTGGTGGAAGAAGTCCTGGCAGGCGGCCGAAGCGGTCCGGTCTTCACGGAGGGCGCTTTTGCGGGCTATTTGCCGCAACTCCGTGAGTGCTCCAGGACACCACGCTCCGAAGGTGTCCACGACTAGCGGGACAGCGAGCCATTCCCGGGGGTTTGGCTCGTTGTCGATGATGCCGCGGTACTTCCCTTCTTTGACAGCTGTTGCGTAGGCTGTCGCCGCCCCCCCTGGCTTCTCCGCTGCCCTTTTAGCGTACTGGGGATTCGATGGCTGCAGGGGGAAGGTGACGGCGACATCTAACACAACGGTGGTGCCGTCCCGGACATAGCTGATGTCCGGGCGCTTCCGCTCCGTGTTCGAAAACACGGGGCGCTCGACCGCCGGGGCCAGCAGCCCGCGGCGGGCGAAGTCAGCGATGACGTCGCGGAGTGCATTGTGCATTCTCGTCCGGCGGCCGCCGGAGAAGCAACTACGCGCGTGCACTCCGTCGACGTCTGCCGAGCCTGTCCCGCAGAGGCGACAGATGCTCGGCGTGGGGGCGATGGGCAACCCGAGCCGAAGCCGGATGGCCACCGCGAGCTCCGCGGGGGATAGCCACAGCCTGGGGTCTGCTTCAGCGTTGCCGTAAAGCCACGCGGACGCATGTTGGCCGGAGCAGCTTTGGATCCGCGCCCGGATTTGGACCTGCTTCAGGGCCAGCGCCGACCCTTGGAGCTGGCCTGACCTGCCTAGCTCCTCAGTCATCGAGATGATGAGGGCCTTGCGCCGCTCGTCATGAACCGTCGCGGACCACACTTTCTGTCCACGCCCCCCGTAGTTATCCCGTGCCTGCAGAACGTTCTGGATCTTCTCCAGGACGGAATCATAGGGTGCAAGGCGCGGGTCTTCAAGGGACGCTAGAAAGGTGTCGTCCTCGTCGAGAAGCATGGCGTGCGGCAGGACGTAGGGGGTCACCAGGGACGACAGGCAAGCCTCGCCGTCAAAGGTGGCCGCGATGTGCGCGATCGCCGCTGTGTCTGCACAGGAGTGCAGGCCCAGGCCGCCCAGCCTGACGGGAAGGGAAGCCAGGGCCCAGGCGGATGCGTCCGTCTCGATGCCCGTGATCGTCGCCAGGCAAGACTGCGTGGCTAGATCGATGCCAGCGAAGTCGAAGACGGCCCCCACTGCGCGCATGAGGTGAACGACGCTGACGAAGCCGGCGCAGAACTTCAGCAGTGTCAACGCCACATGCGCATCCGGGAGGGAGGCGATCATCCGCATCTTCCTCTCGGCGCCTTTGGCCGCTTCTTCGACGAAGACGCGCATCTTCTCGGGGGACCCGCAGGGGACGCCAAGGTGCTGAATCTCGTCCAGCGGACAAGTCTCGATGCCTTGCAGGGCCTCGGGGATTGTGGCGCCGGGGCCGACGGACAGCCTGCATTTTCCCCGGTTCAGGCTGAGCCCGACCGCTGTTGCTCTGTCCTCGAAGTCCCGCAGCCAGCGGCCGAGGGAGTCGAGCTCCCCCCCGGCCGCCCCGTCGTCGAGGAAGAACGTCAGGAGGTCAAGCTCCGCCTGACCCAGCGCCCCCTCAGGGGCGCCCCGGGTTGCCGAGGACCCTGCCGGTGGCGGCGACGCTGCTGGGTCCCCCGAGCCTGGGGCCTGTGCCGGCACTGAAGGGGTGGGCTGCCCCCCGATGGCGTCGGGAGGCTCCGGCTGACCGGAGTCCCGTGCGGGCGTCGCGAGGGCAGAATCGGTGGGCGCCTGCGACGAAGCCAGGGCCGCGGGGACGGGCGGCTGTTCCTCGGGGCTCGGCGGAACAACGACATCGTGCAAGGCGAGGCTGAAAAGCAGCGGTCCCAAGGGGTCTCCTTGTTGGACTCCGCACTCGGAGGAGATCCCCCGGTCGCCCACCACTAGCGCGGAGTGTTTCTCGTACGCTGCCAAAGCGTACCCCAACAGCTGGGGGGCGTGACGGTTGACACTGCGGATGATCGCTCCCCGCCGAAGCATGTTGAAGGCGTTCGCGAAGTCGATCTGCAGTATCCCCCGGTCCGTCACGTCTCTGTCGCGGTACAGGGCCGCGACCCTGCGAATGGCGTGCACGCCTGCGCATTTCTCCGCTTTTTTTTTTTTTTTTCAGGCCACCAGGGCACCTTGCTCCACTCCTTTGAGGTCCCCTTGATGGGGATGGTTGGGAAACCATACTAGGTATGGAAGCCATCCTTTCGCGGACCAGTTTCCGCTCGGCTATTGAACTAGGGCTTGCATCTGGGAGTTCATCCCCAAACGCCTGGAGAAGTTGGCCAGTCAGGGAATTCTCCGCCGTTTTGTAGCCCATGGTCCAGAGGTTACCACACCCACACAGGGGTTTGGGGGTCGGTGGTTCGATTCCCGCCGGAAATCGTTTTTTTTTGGGTTTTTGAAACAGCCCCAAAACCGACCTTTTGTCCATCTTGATGTACCCTTCTGTGACAGGGGTACGCAAATGTGCCCTGTACATCAACAGAGCAGCAGCTCGCGCAACTTCCCGGAACAGACTTCACGGCGGAGGAGTTTAGCAAGATCGTGTACCGCACGTCTTCGAGTAATCGTCAAAATACGACGATTACTGGGAGGTTATGCATCAGTTTCTCGAAGAGTGCGGCATGGTTGTAGACGACAAGCGTCACGGAGAAATCGCGCGGTTAACACCGGAGCTCTCTCCAGCATTCTGAGGAGGAGGTTAAGAAAAGGCTTCCGGAGGATGCTATCATTCCTTCCGAGCCTTGGGCGCAGACAGTAGCAAGTAAAAGCGACGCTTCGCTATGGTCTTCGCCACACAGTCGCGGGCGGGCAGAAAACACCGCGTCGATACTGTTTCTTGCCGGTGCATATGTGCAAGATCAACTGCGTCTGGCTAAGAAACACCTTCGGGCCCATAATCAAGACTGTTGCCCATCATCCCTGTGGGTGAGCCACAGCAAGCCGTGCAACCGTAATGCGGCTGGTGTGGTTCTTTTTTGACGTTTTCGGGCATGCCCTTTCCGAATTTCCCCCATTACCTTTACGAACTTGGTTTGTGTCAAGTTCCTAAGGGAGCCTCCAACTTTTTTTTTTGGGTCACCTACCTTAGGGGCCTAAGAACAATTTTTAATGACCTTAGGGGCCTAATCGGGGACCTTTAGGTCCTCAAAATGATTTAAAAATTTGTTGCCCATTGGGAACTTGTGCCGAAAATGTACTTGTCAAAAAAAAATGGGGAAGAAATTCCGAAAAAAATTTCCCAAAAAAATTTCCCAAAGAAAAAAAATGGGGAAAAAATTCCGAAAAAAATTTCCCAAAAAAATTTCCCAAAAAACTTTGCAAAAAAAAATTCCAAAAGACTTCCAAAAAAATTCAAAAAAAACTCCAAAAAAATTTCCAAGTGTCCAGGTGGTACGTCAAATGAAGAGAAGACCACTGCTGATTGCTGCACACCACGTAAAACACATATAACATGGGCTGTTCATTGAATTGACAAGCAAAGTGAATTTGCGGAATCCAGGGATTCCAACCTTGGTTTGGTTCAAAGTGCAGAAAGCCGATGAACTTCCCCCAAGGCTCCACAAGGGTGAACGGAATCTACAAGCCCTATGGTAGGGGCCACCTTGTCAACAATGTAGCAGCAAGGACATGATCTGAGGCCTGAGGAACCCTGACTTGGTGTTATAGGTCTCGGTGTTGTAACCGTGGCGACCAACAACCAGAGGTTTGGAAAAATTTCAACCTAACCGGTCACTCAGATACATGTTCTCGTTTACCACGCTTTAAGTGCTTTACCATGTGGTGCACAGCTGATTCCTTGTGTGTGAAGTTGAGACAACACAGGCTATGGAAGGGGGTGGGGGTTGGCACAACATGTCCGCATTTTTGCGGTAGAACCCACTACAGCAGTGAAGAAATACAGTGTTAGAGTGACAAGCGCTTTTCGGGTAAAGACGAAAAGCCGTGGTGGCAAACACGTACCAGGAGGGGGCTACGGTGACTCAAGTTCGAGGTTGTACGACTGGGCCTCACTGAACCTCAGCAGCAGAGAACGCGAGGGCTGTCCACGAATTGCCGTGAAGTGGCTCGCACCGTCGCCGCCTTTCAAGTCATCGTCGTGAAGTAGGTAGACTGAGGTCTCCGGGAGGCCGCGAGGGAGTACTGTCGTCTTTGCGTAATGAACAGTGACCCCGTCGTCACGCAGTGTGAGAATCACGATCCGGATGTTGTACGTGATTGCGGCGAGCATGAGCACGCCCTCGTCGGCGTACACTTTGTCTTGCTTGTGTGAAGCGATGAAATTCTCGAACGACTCGTGTGTCGTGCACGTTGCGATTCCGGCCTTCAACAAGAGGAACTCCGGTTTTTTGTTCTTCGCTTCAAGAAGTTGACCTTCGTATTGCCCGGTAAGGTGTGCTCTGAGGAATCTTGCCCCTTGCTTGAGACCCTTCGGAAGGTACGAGTTGAACCACGTGTATGCCCGTGTCGCGATCAGCGCACTGTAAAAGCAGTTTCCGTCACCCGGGACAGTTTCGATCAGAGTGCCAGTGGCCTGCACGATTTCGCAAACTGAAGGGCGGGGTGTGGCCCGCTTTTTCGAAGCCCGCACCTGAGAAGTAGGCACCGTCTCCTTCTGTACGGGCTTGTCTTCAGGTGCTCCCTTCCGTGTTGGCGGCTTGCTTTCTTTCTGGGGTTCCTTGTGTACTTGATCCCCCGTTGAAGGCGTGTCGTCTTTGTTTGCCTTTTTCTCTTTTTTCCCCTTCTTCTCATTTTTCTCCTTCTTCTCTTTTTCCCCCTTCTTCGCCCCGAAATTTTTTTCGAAATTTTTTGACAAGTACATTTTCGGCACAATTCCCAATGGACAACAAATTTTAAATCATTTTGAGGACCTAAAGGCCCCAAAATGCATTTTTCAAATTGTTGACAAATTTTGCCCAGTATTTTGTGCAGGCATTGTACTTAGCGATTTTTGAGCATGTTCGTATTTTTCCCCCGGGAAAAACAAATTTTTAAATCATTTTGAGGACCTAAAGGTCCCCGATTAGGCCCCTAAGGTCATTTAAATTTGTTCCTAGGCCCCTAAGGTACTTTTCTCTTTTTTTTTTTTTCGCGCGCGCGCGGAAATTTTTGGGGAGCCGTGTAACGCGGAACAAATAAAAAAAAATAGTCCACCCTAACAGGTAATAAATAGCTATTGAGGACCTAAAGGCCCCAAAAAGCATTTTTCAAATTGTTGACAAATTTTGCCCAGTAATTTGTGCAGGCATTATACTTAGACTAGAGCTATTTGCATACCTCTAGTCTCGGAAAATATACAGGTGTCGCTTGCTGAGGCGGCACACTCTCACCAGAGGATGTGGCAAGCTCTGTGCAATGAGTTATTGCGAGCTTGGCCTGACTAGCTGTTCCAACTCCTGGTGCAAGCACCCGTCATGGTCGGCAGTCGCAGTTTTGAGTCCTGTTCTCGCTCGCACGGGGAAGTCTCGCGAATCAAAGTCGCCAAGCTGTGTGCATGCTGACGATGTGTGCGAGTTTGTGTCGCACCATCGGTTCTGTTTGCGTTGTTCGCCAAAACAAAGGCTGGTTGTACAGACGGTGCAATTGTTGCGGCATACCCAATAGTGCGCCGTCTAGCTGCTCAACTGCTCTGTCGGCGCCTCTTGTGTTTGTATACAAGCACATCGCTTTGCCTGTGATGATATTTGTGAAACGGTTTATGAATATCAGTCTCCTTTATTCGCCAGTCATTGATTTCATTTCATGTGCGGTTGACCATCAGAGGGATCTTTGTGTTCTTCTTTTTTCACTGCAGTGTTGTGTGGGTACACACTCGTTCTTCGTCTTCTTCCTCGTCGGGTTTCGCTCGTGAACGCAGACCAATCCAAAGTTAGATCTCATCGACGGGATTCTTGGCCACGTTCCGGGCTGGTGGCCAACCGCCACAGGGCGCTGCTTTCACTAAGTCAAAGTGTTTACACCTTCTGAAGGGAGACGATGTAACCGTTCGAAACGACCTTATAGCACATATTTCATGAGAGAAGTGATATGCCGTTCAGAACGAGAAACGCTGCTCGAAGCTGATCCGGCAGACGAGTGCATACCTGTGGGTCTGCCTGCGGTATCCCAGAAGATCGTCAGCTTTTCGACGGAACCTGCATTCTCCATGACGGTAAGTACTTGCTGTTCCTTCCAGTCGTAGGGGATACCAGTCACGAGGACGCGGAGCTGGCGCTGCTCAGGAGCATTGGAGAAGCCTCTGCCGCCGCCTCCTCTGCCTCTCCCAAAGCGCGCAGTTGACGTGCTGTAAGGCTTGGACCGTGTGCGAGCTGGGGCATTGCCAAATACAGGCGATTGCCGCCCTCGACCGGCCAAGCGACCCGGTGCCGACGAACCTCTGCCCCTGCCAGACGGAAAGCCTCTGCCAGCAGTCGTCTTCCGGTAGCGATTGCCGCCTCTCCCGCCTCTGCCTGAGCGCTTCTTCTCGGCGATCAGCTCGTCGAGACTCTTGTTGACGAAAGACATAGTTCACAAGTTTAGCCGCTCTGTTCGTCGGCAACTCTTCTTTGTGTTGAAATTGTTAAGCAAGTGCTAAGAGCATAAACGACAAACAGAGCACCACACAGCACTTCCGGCTAGGTCTTGCGAGAAACTAAAACAGGAGAGACTGATTCAGCACAAACTAATTCCAATCTTCTTGTCAGTGGAAATCAAGGGATAAACTCGCGTTAGAGCTTTCTGGTTGCGGTACCAGGAAGTGATTAGTAAGGTGCAAAGGTGACCGTGAAAGCCGGTCCATTCCTTCCTGATAGACCGTGATAGTCCGAAGAATGCAGCTCTAGGGGATGGACCTGATAGACTGTGGTGGACCGGGTTTCAGGTGTGATAAACAGTGGGTAATTCGATGCAGTTCCAGGAGATAGGGACCGGCTCACTGTAACAAACCGTTGAAGTTCAATACTGAGAGAACCTAATTCGGAACTGTTCCTTCAGCCTAGCTCAAAAGACCTGTGAACGGGTTCCACGGAACCACCGTTGTCGACTTCAGGTATCGTCGGACATTTTGTACTCGAACGATTCGCTTTCTGGTTTAGACAAAACTCTGTCAAACTGTCCAACATCAGCAAGCCTTGCTGTGACTTGACGAAGACGGCATCATAACCCAAGCATGAAACAACGAGCTTCTGCGGTAGTTCAGAGGAAGACGAGGGCGCAAAGTCGTTGGTGTTGAATGTATGTGGGGGCCGGGTGTCGTAGTCTGGGGTTCTCGGCTTCGAGCCAGTGAGCACCAGTGGTCAACGGAGCCGAGAATTGGTGCAAAGAAGCAGCTTGGGCGTTTAGACCCAACCACCAACCGAGCATCCATTCAACGACAGCCCCAAGTTCTGCGGTTCGGAGCAGTCTCTACGACAGCCTCGAACCAGACTCAGCTACCGACTTCACGCACCAGCATCTACCCGGAAACATGCTGCGCAGTTCGTCTGCTTTCTACATCTGAGGGCCGACGACTGCCTGACAGTTGAGAGAAGAGGGCAAAGCAAAAGCGTAACGGATAAAGGGCAAACAGTCGTCGGGGTTTCATCGGCGGCATGTGTCATCGCCGCGGGAAGCTGCTGAGCGGCACGGCTATGTCTGTGGGACATCGACGTCGGAAGTGTAAATGCAGGGGTGGAAATGCGACGTGATAACAGCAGCCACCACCCAGGGCTTTGATTGTGCAAAAGTTGAGCAAGTCGCGTAGCTCACGGCCAGGGAATACCACATGATCTGAATGATTGAGTCACAACCCGAAAAGCTAACGAAGAACGCTACACGGCGAGAACGCAGCACTTGCCGCAACATCCCGTTCAGACGACGCCAACAATGTGGGGCCACTAGGAAACGTTGTGGATCTGGAGAATTGCTGAATGCCCATTGTGTCCGCGTCCATCGCAAGAATGTGGCTCATGCAATCGGCGTATCGGTGCAGCATGAGCGAAGCCGGGATAGCAGCCCTAAACTGTCACTTCTGACGAGAGCTTGCGCATTTGTCTGGAGATGGACCACTGCGGAACAGAGTCGATGTGTTTCATTCGGTAAAGTGAGTTGTAAGTCCTATTCGTTGTAGGTGACATGAGCTTGCTTTTCGAATCACGATGCCACACTCCGCGGTAGTCGACGTGGCTCGAACCTCTTTCTTGTACAATCTCCTTCCTTGTACGGTTTGTCACCCCATATGAGAGAGTACCCTAGATGATCGAATCAATAAAACCGAACACTGCCATCGTTTGACGAAGTCGGGTCGATGAAGGGGAGACGTGTCTGAACACACAATCCTCGCACCGAGCAGTTCTCGATTACAACTCTCGTAGCGCTGTCGACGCTGGTGCTGGTATCCTAAACTCGAGGAGCGAAGCGAAAAGAATTGGTGATACAAATATATATGAGGCGTGAAGCGAAGCGAGCAAGAGGTAGCTTCCGCCAGTGTGACTTCTCAGAAGGTTGCCGGACACCCCACCCACGAAACGGGTGGTGACAGGCTCGAAACTAGTAAAAATCGCCTGGGGTTTTAGGTCAACGCACAAAGCAAAGTTGCCGAAAAACTGCAACTTTCCTTTTGCAGGTAAATTGTACAGTAAAACCTGTCGGTGCGGGAAATGAGGAGAGCCTCAACGAATGGCACGACACATGATGCTGCGGCTACCATAGATCAGCGGCGAGGGCAGTGCCGGTGGCTTCGTTCGTGCCTATTTTACACGACGACCGGGCAAGGTTACAAACAGCCAGCAGGAGTCGGTGAAGAGGTCTTGCCTAGGCACCGGTCTTCGCCTTTTTCGCCGGTGGTTCGTCGGCTGAAGGCATTGCGACATTCTGTGCCGGTTCCTCCGCCGCACCCAGTGTGGACCAAAACGACCTTGGATGTGCGTTCTGGACGACGATACCAGAGAGGAGGAAGCCGCCTGTTGCTGACATGTTAACAAAGGGGTGCGTCCTGTTTGGCAGGACCTGGTGCTCTCTCCAGAACGTCTCCGTCAACTGCACGTTGACTGCTATGTGCTGCGTCCGCAGCAGCTGGGAGAGCTCGACCAGTGTCTCTAGATAACGGCTGTAAACGACAAACGTGCACCCGCCACCGAGCAAGGGGAGCAGCTGCATGAACGACTCGACAGGGTGGTGGGGAGACGCCAACACTGCGCAATCGACACCTCGTCGGACTTTCAATTCGTGCAAAGCATCTGGCAGCCCGAGCACAGTTCGGTAGTCATGTGGCACTTCCCTCTCAAGCTGTTTATCTGACTTCTCAACAGCAGGCGCGTCTTTGGCTAACGCCTCAATGTCGACGACCACGTCACGTGACACGTCCACATTCACTAAGCAACGCTCCGCCCAAGATTCCAACTTGAGGATCTCGAAGCACATGCATGTAGGTGAACCTTTGCCGACAGTACCCACAACGTTGTAAACCCTGCCCAGTCCTCCCTGCCGTTGTACGACGGCAGCGGTGACCAAACCACCGCATCCGTCCAACAAGAGAGTTGAGTTGTGGGCATGCACGTTGGAGTGGTTTAGCAGCTGCGCGAGGGTGTCGACGCGCATGTGGAGGATCTTCTTTTCGACCTTGCGGGCGAACCACATCTCGATAAGGAGTGCGATCGTCGGGCGGCGGATCTGCATGAAGAAAGCCCACCGCTTCTGCTTTTTTTTAATGTACTTCTCCTGCGAAAACTTGGTCTTCCCCGCGAAGGTCTTCGACCCCGACACGAGCACCTCGATGGCAGCGCTGCTGTCGCCTGTCATCTTCAACGACCGCAGCCGCTCGACATCAGCTGTTTGTGCGGTATTGTTGTCTAGCAGGGCACGATTGTCTACGCCGGGCGCCTTCTCATCTTGAACCTTCTCAAGCAACACATCTCTGCTGTCCTCGAGGTTGACACGAGCTCCTGCGACCAACGTTTTCAGCTGCGTATCGTACTCAACAAACTGGTTCCAGCGCAGTCCGATGATGGGGCGGAGGTTGATTTCCTTCACGCCGGGAATCTTCGCCTGCTTGAACACGGAGCCCTGCAGAACTCGCGTCAGGAACATGCGATCGTCCTGCAAGTGAAGCACCGCCCAGTCGCCGTCAAGAACAAATGCATTCTCACCTGCTGGTGCTGCAGCAACTGCAGCTGGGGCTGCTGGCTGCTCGACTTCGGCGCCGCCTTCGGCGCAAGCAGCTGGTGTTGCAGCGAGTTCCGCCATTGGTCGGTCTTCTTTGTACTGGTGTGGGTGGCGTGTGAGCAGAGAAAGAGAGAAAGAGAGAGAGGGGTCAAGAACTTCGTGAACGAAGTGAGTGAAGTTCTGGACGAACTTATACCG
Source organism: Diplonema papillatum (assembly GCA_030068145.1). Classification (NCBI taxonomy): domain Eukaryota; phylum Euglenozoa; class Diplonemea; order Diplonemida; family Diplonemidae; genus Diplonema; species Diplonema papillatum. The sequence goes on along the minus strand of JAPJBO010000173.1, from coordinate 133,476 downwards.
AAGGGCGGACTTGGCGTGCGCGGGGGGGTGAACCTGTTGGTCAAGCAGTGCTCCCGCTAAGGAAAACACCGGTCTTTTGTGACACCAAAAATTAATTTCCGAAAAACAGCCGGCAAAAAAGGGCCGGTCTTTTTTGGGCAAAAAAAGACCGGCTGGTGCTGTGGGTCGTGGTATTGAGTTGTAGTGCAGTGGGCCTCTCCGGTTGGATGCTGGCGGTGCACTTCTTGTTGATCTTGACGGATGGCTTTGGTGGCACCGAACACAGCTCAGCATGTGTCCTGCATTACCCTCGACCTAGCTTTCCGGTCTCAATCGACTCGACACTCGACGCATTCATAACATAATAAGCGAGAGGGTAGGATCGTGGAAGAACGTTGTCTTTTCCGCTGGTCCATGGCTGGGCTAGGGCGAGCTGTGCTCGCATTGGAGGGCTAAGGGCGTGGCTGAGTGAATCGGAGCAACTCGTTCGGCTGCGCTGCGTGTCGCGCTAGTGGCGAGTGCTTGGCACCTGAACACAAATCCCGCAGGTGTATGCATCCGCACTCTACACGTTGTGATACGCAAGTGCAGAGGTGAGTGAAGGCTCACACGGAGAGCACGATAGTGTTGTTGATGATCCCGTCATAGATGAGGGTGTTGTTGATTGGAACGCGTTGTCGCGTGACGAGTTTAATGACCTCCTGTGACGCGATGCCACCGATTACGGATGCGATGCTGTGGATTTCTACGTGGCCGGCACGAACCCACTCTTTTATCATCTTCGCGGGCACTTCGGCGGTTATTTTGTTGTCCTGCAGCACAGCCTTCACGTGGCGAGACAATCCATCCACGTCATCTGCTAAATCGTCCGATTCCATGACACCTGCATAACGCCCAGTTTCGTCACGGAACCGGTCGCTGGCTACCATCAAAACGTACCACCAGGCTTCTTGGCCGCCGGATGCAAGAGACATGGCTGTTTGTGTGATTGGAGAGTCGAACTTCAAAACGAAGTTAGCTCAGGAAATTTGTAAGGACGGGTCGGCATTTTGTCACGGGAAATGTCTGTCGTCGGTGACTCTGACTTGATTGGAGGTAGTAGCCTCGAAGTCTGATTACTCCGTTTACTTTTTGTGGGTTTTTTGTTTTTGGTTGGATGTTAGTTGGCCCGGCACATGCTTCGAAAAAAAGTTGGCTTACCCAATTCGCGATTCGGCGTCACTGTCAGCTCTTCTTCGATGCTCTTGTGGTTGACAACACGGAGGTTGCGGGCGTTCTTGCAGCAGAGTGTAATCAATGGGTCGGTGAGCTCGGCAACCGCGGGTCGGTCTTGGCTACTGAGGCGGGCTGCTGCATGCTTTTTGACCCATGCGCGGTCTGTCGCTGCCTTATTCCGAAAGACTTCTCTCAGCCCATTGTAATTAGGCGTCGTCGAAGTCATGTCGGGAAGCGAGTCATCTACGGGAAGCACCCCGAACTCCTGTGCAGTTGTTACCAGTGACGGCTCTGCAAAAACACATACCGTATGCGGGTTTAATACGAACCGTGTAAATGTTTCTTAGCTACTTTTTTGGCCAAAGTGTTTCTTAATTACCGTAAGCGGGTTTAATATGAAACGTGTATAGTACGAAACGGTTTTAATACGAAACGTGTTAATTAAGAAACACCCCGGATCTGAAGCTATGAAACATTAACACGTTTCGTATTAAAACTGCACTTCCATAGGGGTTTTGAAGGGGTTTGTACTTAGAGTAAACTGGGGCTCGACAATAAAAAAAAGGATGCAGGAAAATTGACAGAAAATTTGAACCAGTCAAAAAAATGCACCGATTTCTTCGCCCGCGTCAGCCCTTCACCCCATGCGAAGCAGATTCGACAATCTTTGCCCGCTCAGCACAACAGGTAGCAGGTGGAAGGAGTTGCCGACAAAGAAAACAACGAGAGCGACGTGGAACGCTGACGAGAAAGAACGCATTGCTGAGATTGTTGCAGAAAAGGGGGTGCGAGACACTGTCAAGTGGTGGAACAGTCCTCTCCAAGGACATACGAAACAGCTCAACCAAACCATGGCGTCTCGAGCCTTTTCCGAATACAAAGAAGCAATACAAGAGCGCGTAGCAAAGCGGAAGATGGGGCTGCATGTTGAGGAAAGCGAGAGCCATTTCCGGGAAGTCAAACGAGGGAGGAAGTGCACACTGTCACCCACAGAAGAAAACAAGGTGCTCAGCATCATCCGCTCTGCTAGGTCATCAGGTGGCGCTGTGACGGCACAAACCGTGTCAGCAACAGCTAGAGGCATGGTGAAAGCTAGTGATGAAAGCGAGCGCATTCACGACGCCACCACGCTGAACAAGGAGTGGGCGCGTGCATGGATGCGACGGTTGGGCTGGTCCATGAGAGCTGCAACAACAGCAGTGGCCACCACAACGCGACCCTTCCTGGAAGCTCGTGCAGAATTCGTTGCAGAAGTACAGAGTGCAAGGAAGCTCCACGACATCCCCTTAGAAAGGGTAGTAAACGCCGACCACACACTGTTGCAACTCCTGCCAGCACCCAAGAAGACCTACGCGCCGGTGGGCAGCAAGCGAGTGGCCCTAACAAACCTGAACGACAAACGGTCGATCACAGGTCTGTTTGCGGCCTTTGCAACAGGGGAGCTGCTACCCCCGCAGTTGATCTACGGCGGGAAAACCAGCAGGGTTCTTCCACCGGAGGCAAAAAGACCAGACGGGTGGTCTTTTGTCGCCAATCCTAACAGATGGGCAAACGAACAAACCACGAAGGTGTGGGTAAATGACGTGCTGCTGCCGGCGATGAACACACGGAGAGGAGAGACAGAGTGGGGCCTCCTTATCCTCGATCGTTTCTCTGCCCAGCACACACAAAGTATCAAGGAACTACTTGTGCACAATCGCATCGCAACAGTCTGCATTCCGGCTGGCTGGACAGGAAGGTTGCAGCCGTTGGATGTTGGTCTAAACGGTGTTCTGAAGCGGAGCTTGCGGGACGAGTACTCAACTTGGTACAGCGACAGTGTGCTCAAGTTGATGAAACAAGCAAATGCAAAGAACGCGAAGAACCTGATGAAGAACAAAAAATACAAGAAAGACAAGAAGCATAAGAAGGCTACAAAAGACGTGGAGAGTGTTAACGACGGTGACGCTGCTGAGGACATCCAACGTCTTCAAAGTGTATCCGTTGTCCCCACACCCGTGCTCTTTCGTGAAGTCGCGCACTCAAAGACGAAGCACAGTGTCATCCTCTACGACAGTCTCGGGGAGCGTAGCAGTATGACGGTCTCGTTGTCCGAAGCAGCAGGGGCAGCTGGCGACCTGCACTTCGCTCCGGAATGGTGGAGACAGCAAGAGGCGCACGCTTGTGGGTGGTTCGCCTATCAAAGCATCTGGCTGGCTGCCAGCGGAAAGTGCGTTCAGGAGGCCAGCGATAAACCAACGCATGAAACAGCTAAGCAACTGCTCAGCAAGTGCACAGAAGCCGATCTCGCTGCATTAAGCGACACCAACGTCACAAGGACTCGTGCGACAATTGTAGAATTGATAGCCGAATTTGCGAAGACCCCCGCGTCGTCTGAATTTGAAGAAAAACATCATCTTGATGTATTAGTCGCGCTCGTTCTCAATGAAGTAGTGCTGCGTCTATTTGGGGTGAAAGTGCGCTTGCACGAAACGTGCACCTTCTCTGCTGCTGAACACTTGAAGTCCGGGTGCCGGCAAAGCTCACTGGTTGTCTTGTTCGACGGGGCTCATTTTGCTTCCCTTGTCACCGTGTCTGCTGAAGAACACACGTCTGTTGTGGAAGGTGAGATGCTGAAGATGATGGCGCGTCTCGACCTCCGCGCAAAATCTCTGCGTAGACGACATCTGAAGTGGCTAAAGACGGCGTTGTCGAAAGTGAAACCCGAGAGCATCCGGGCGAGTTTCGTGGTGACCGGGTTGAGTGACGCAAATTTACTGGAAGAGAAAGTTTCCGATCCAACAGGAGATGGAGCCGACCAAGGTTTCGTTGAAGACAGCCCCCAGGCCACCGGTTGCGGGGACAACGTTCTCGCCGAACTCCTTCGCAATTTCAATGAATGTCTCGTACTGAGTGAATGCGCAGATTGCATCAACGATTCTGACTTCGCTGATTTTGACCAAGAGCTTGAAGAACTGGCAAACGATGAATGCGTTGCTGTGGAGGTGGATGCGGTTCATGCTAGTCTTGGGGCTGGCGAGCACGAGAAGAAGCTGGATGGCAATCACCTGGAGAGGCTTTACTCCTTCTTTAAGGACAACTCCGCCTTTGCTTGCGCTGCCCTTCCATACGACCGGCTTACCCTGTCATCACTGACGCGTGCCCGCCTAATGAACACCTTCGTAAACACTAGCGTGTCAGGAACTCGTGGTTGGCACTGGATGCTTGTAACAACCGACCGGTCGCTCCGAAGATGCGTTGTATCTTGCTCGCTTTCTGACTTTTGCGGAAGCAAGATAGTCAGCCACCTTGCAACGGTCTTTTCCGCCGACACCGACTCTTGGTTCATTGAGACGGACGCTCGAGGATGTCAACAAGACGATTGGAGCTGCGGTTACCATTCCTTGTTTGCGGCGCTGCAGTTCACAGACTGCATCCCAGAGCCGTTGGTGATCCCGCCCACGCCTGTCGTCTTCATTCACAAGTGCCAGAACGCTCTGCAATTGCTGTCATCGTGATGTCTTGTCGCTAATACTCTGACCGCGGTACGTTTTTCCTGCTCAAAGGCTCGATACACCAAAGATTGTCGGAAACCAAAATGGGGGATCATCATGGGTTTTTCAAATTTCACTAAGTACGTCAGACCCCTTTTTTTTGGTACGAAACGTGTTAATTAAGAAACACTTTGGCCAAAAAAGTAGCTAGGAAACATTTACACGTTTCGTATTAAACCCGCTTACGGTAACACGTTTCGTACTAAAAACATGGGGGGCTGACGTACTTAGTGAAATTTGGAAACTGTTGAAACCCCATGATGATCCCCCAGTGAAATTTGGAAACTGTTGAAACCCCATGATGATCCCCCATTTTTGTTCCCGAAAATCTTGGTCGTATCGAGCCTTTGAGCAGGAAAAACGTATCGCGGTCAGAGTATTAGCGACTAGAGCGTTCTGGCACTTGTGAATGAACGTGGGCGGGCTCTGGGATGCAGTCTGTGAACTGCAGCGCCGCAAACAAGGAATGGTTACCGCAGCTCCAATCGTCTTGTTGACATCCTCGAGCGTCCGTCTCTATGAACCAAGAGTCGGTGTCGGCGGAAAAGACCGTTGCAAGGTGGCTGACTATCTTGCTTCAGCAAAAGTCAGAAAGCGAGCAAGATACAACGCATCTTCGGAGCGATCGGTCAGTTGTTACAAGCATCCAGTGCCAACCACGAGTTCCGGACACGGTAGTGTTCACGAAGGTGTTCCTTTGGCGGGCACGCGTCAGTGATGACAGGGTAAGCGGGTCGTATGGAAGGGCAGCGCAAGCAAAGGCGGAGTTGCCCTTCCATCACCAGGTGATTGCCATCCAGCTTCTTCTCGTGCTCGCCAGCCCCAAGACTAGCATGAACCGCATCCACCTCCACAGCAACGCATTCATCGTTTGCCAGTTCTTCAAGCTCTTGGGCAAAAACAGCGAAGTCAGAACGTTGATGTAATCTGCGCATTCACTCAGTACGAGACATTCGTTGAAGTTGAAGGAGTTCGGCGAGAACGTTGTCCCCGCAACCGGTGACCTGGGGCAGTGTTGGCGGTGGCTCTCGGAGCTGGAGCCAGCTCCCGGCTCTTGGAGCCAGCTCGGGAGCTGGAAAGAGCCAGCAGGAGCACAATAAAAAGCCATCTCAAAATTCCGGGCGAGTTTCGTGGTGACCGGGTTGAGTGACGCGAATTTACTGGAAGAGAAACTTTCCGATCCAACAGGAGATGAAGCCGACCAAGGTTTCGTTGAAGGCAGCCCCCAGGCAGTGTTGGCGGTGGCTCCCAGCTCTTGGGAGCTGGTTCTTCTGGCTCTTTGGGAGCTGGGAAGAGCCAGCGGGAGCTGGGTTTCTGGTGACAATTTTGCTCGTGCGTGCAGCAGACCTTTTCTGACGATTTTTAGCTCGCGATAAGCTCCGATGAAGAGAACCGTGAAGAATGGACCCGGGGACCAAGAAGTATGTGCGTGGTTCCGCGGGTCTTTACAAGATGCAGGGCACCGGACATGGAAACCACCAGGTTTGTGACGGGAAGGACGGGAATCGATCCCCTGGGCGGTGCCGTTTTTTTCGCTGTCCACGGAGCAGACCTTTTTCAACGACTTTTTGCTCGCGATCAGCTCCGATGAAGAGAACCGCGAAAATTAGACATGGGGATCAGAAAGTACGTGCGTGGTTCGCGGGTCTTTATGATATGCTGTGCACCGGGCGTGGAAACCACCAGGTGTGTGTTGAGAAGGGCGGGAATCGATCCCCTGAATGGTGGCATTTTCCCGCTGGTCCACGTAGCAGATCTTTTTCGACGAATTTACGCTCGCAATCAGCTCCGATGAAGAGATCCGTGAAAATTAGACCCGGGGATTACAAATATGTGCGTGGTTTGTGGGTCTTTGTAAGAGACAGGGCCCCGGCGCGGAAACCACCGGGTGTGCATCGAGAAGAAAGGGAATCAATCCCCCGAGTGGTGTCATTTTTTTGCTGGTCCACGCAGCAGACCTTTTTCGGCGTTTTTTTGCTCGTGATCAGCTCCGATGAAGAGATCCGCAAAAAATAGACCCGGATATCCAAGAAAATGTGCAAAGGTTTTCTCGCGTTTTGGGGGAATTGTCGAATCTGCTTCGCATGGGGTAAAGGGCTGACACGGGCGAAGAAATCGGTGCATATTTCTTTTTGACGGGTCCAAATTTTCTGTCAATTTTCCTGCGTCCTTTTTTTACTGTCGAGACCCAGTTTACTCCAAGTACAAAACCCCTCAAAACCCCTATGGAAGTGCAGTGTTTAATACGAAACGTGTTAATGTTTCATAGCTTCAGGTCCGGGGTGTTTCTTAATTAACACGTTTCGTATTAAACCCGTTTCGTACTAAAAACGTTTCATATTAAACCCGCATACGGTAAATGGGAACCTGAATCGAGAGAGCAACGACACTGCTTTCTTGTGGGTTTCTTTCGGTGCACGCGGTACACTGCTGAACATACTTGGTAAAAAGCTCTGAGGCTGTGAACGAGGATCCAGAACTCGCTACTCGCTGGCGGGGTGCTGTCGCAGTGCGGATGTTCGAACAGCTGTGTTTTATTTTTTAGAGTTAAAGTTCGCTTGAAATTCCGGGGGTTTAGGGTCTCCGTGTAATTTTTTGTGTTTGTCATTTCAGAAAGGGGGCAATGTCAAAAGCGAAGTACCCGATGTGGTAAGCTCTTTGTGCCATAGCTTGAATGCCGTGAAAAACATGTCGGCAGGCGGAATGCTCTGCAGCTTCACTGAGGTCGGCACAACGGCATACCGCTTGCACTTCGTGTGGGATTGCCGGCGGAAGGTATTTGTTGAGATTGTTTGCCGCTTCTTCAAAGTTTTCCTCGTCACGCGGTTGCAGGTGCTGGCTGTTGTCGGTTTCGCCCGCTGTTTCTCCGTCCGCCGGATCTTTCGGTAAGCGCTGCTGCAAGAGGAGCTCTTTGACGCGACGCCTTTGTTTGTAGGTCGTCGGCAGGTGGTCAGTGCCTTCTTCGGCCTGCCACATTTGGGTGGCGTTGTGAGCCAGAACCGGCCAAGGAACGTGTGAATGTTCATGGGAGTCAGTAATTGCGCTCAGGTCGAAACTATCGAAGTATGACTTCAGTTCGGGGAAAGGGTTGGTGACGCGTAGATCTTGCACAGAGCTGTCTGGGTAGCCTTCGATGATGCAGTGCTCACCCCCAGCTTGAAGCCGAATGTGGCCGACCATGCCGCAGCAGCCGATGGCCACTAAGTGGACGTTGCCTAGTTGGCAGGCTATAGCCACAGCCTGCAGCTCTGTGCGTGGCAGGTCTGCTGCGATAACGCAATCAACTCCATTTTCAGCGAGGAACCGTGGTCTGTCAGACAATAGTGTGCCCGGTGGCGCTTCAACAGCACCGCCCTTGACGTGGTCCGGGTTCATCTCGAGCAGATTCTCGACGACACACGGCGCCTTAGGCTGGCCCAGCCTGTCCTTCGTCACAAAAAAGTTCTTCCCTAAGTCGGTCCGCGTCACCAACGCGTCATCGACTACGGTCAGCCTGCCGATGCCCGGCAGTGCAAGATTCTTCAGAGCCTCGCAACCCGCGGCGGTGGCATTCAAAAGGCACACGTGTGCATCCTCCAGGGCCCTCTGTCCTGCCGCGCCCCACAGCCGAATCCCGCGGTCATATCGCGTTTCTTTGTGGCTGGGCTTGACCAGTGCCGACATCTCTTCTGTTCTCGTGGCACAGTATGTCTGGACTCAGAGCAGTGTGCACCAGCTGGGCCGTATCCGTATATGAAAACTAAGATGAGAACGTTAGCTGTCAGGTTGCGCGCTAGTATCACGCTGTGTATGACCTCGTCGGTCAGCAGAAAAGGCAAACGTTACGACTGGCAGTGCAAGGAGGCAAGCTATCAGCAAGAAGCACAAAACTTATGAAAACATGGACAGAGTTGCAAAATCCGCCGCAAAAATTCTAATGGGAAATGTTCAACCAGACAACTAGCTTCTATTGGCATTTGAGATTTTCTAATGGAGAACAGAGCATCAGCAACGGCCACAGAGGGCCACTACTAGCAAAAAAAGTGGGAGAAAGCACGAGTCTTGCTCAGCGCAAAACTGAGCAGGAGTACTCTTGACGCAAAAACATTCGACGAATTGCTGGAACAGTTGTCCTGCATGTACATTGCTCAGTGTTGATCCAATCGAACAAGCTAGTAAAATATCACAGTCTGCAGGTCTGAGATGGAAGCCGTCACACTGACACTGTCGGCCCAACTTGCCGGCTATTCAGGCATTTCAGTGCAACACCGCGACCCTCGAACGTGGTCGAAACCTCATCCATCTTAGCCCTCCCCGGAACTGTAAAAACAAACGGACAGGCCAAACTTGGCAACTGACAGGCCATCGTTCTTATCATGAGTGTACACTGTAGCTCAGCGCCGACGGCGTGGACTGAACCACCCAGAGACCGAGGAACAGAGCCACGTATAAACAGTGGGCGATGGCGAAGGCTGCTTTGCCGCGGATACAGAGGCGGTGGGGGGCGTCGCAGCAGACGTCGGACATGATGTTTTCCCAGCGATGCTACTGAACGTGAACGGCCCCGTCACAGGAGGCGGCAGTTGAACCTGCGGTGAGGTGTGGTGGAGAAGCACAGCCTGCTCTGCTTTCTCTGCTGAATGCTGCTTTCGCGCACGGATTGCAGTGGTTAGCTTTTCTATATTGCCGGCTACAGTGTTGCGCCTTCTAAATAGTATCTCCGCGTATTCGTCGAGCTTCTCACTTTCTGCAATAAGGCTGGCCAAGTCGTCCTCTAGCTCTTGCACACACACGGGCTGTTGCAGGTTATGCAACCGTTCCTGCAGCAGAGCTGCAGCGGAACCTGGAGTGGGCGCCTCACGCAGATGGTCGAACAAATCGGGCAGCAAAAGCGACTCGTCCGATGGACTTGATGGTGTCTGCATGCCGCAGCACTCGATCGGTTTCCCCGGTGGTGTTGCAACCACGATTGTGTGGCGGTATTGAGGAATGTCGCTCGCTTTCCGCGCCAAGTGTGATATACGCGGTACCTTCGGCGGCCTAACAGCTCTAGTGTTGGCAACGCTTGCATTTGATTCCAGTCTCGCACACTTTGGCTCGTCCGCTGTGCGTGCACGTTTGGCAGCCTGCGTATGCGTGTCGGCACTGTTCGTGTTGAGGGGTGTCAGCACATGGGCCTGCATGACCCGCCGGCCGGACGATATCGGCTGCTGATTAGCACCAATTTCGTCGTCCGATGCATCAAGCACGAACGGAATTGTGGTATGGGTGTCGCCGGCATCGGGCAACACGGCAGCTGCGGCTGTCGGGCCCTCGTTGCAATCGTAGAACTTTGTGTCGTCGTCGCGTTGGTTGTTGTGTGAGAGCTCGGTCGGGCGGCTCGTCGCCACGCGTTTCGGTGCAGGCGAAGTCGACAGTTCATCTTCGCAGTCGTAGAAGTCAATTTCGCTGCGGCGCCTTTTCACGGTTTGTCTTGCCACCTTCTGTGCCACGGGTGTTGGCTTGCCCGGTGCCGCGGACACAGGCGGATCTTCACACTCGAAGAACGGAGTGTCGGCCGGCTCAACCCCACGTGCATCATGTGTGACTGGTAATTTTTCGTCGGCAGCTGCCGATACCGGACAAGTCGCGGATTCGTCAGAATACGTGTCATTGGTACGTTCACCCGCGCCAGCAGCAGGCTCGAAGTTCAATTGTTTGGATCCATGTGAGAGAACGACCGTCACGTCAGCAGATCTGGTGTGCGTTGACAGCTCGGCGACGGCTTCGTGCGAAGGCCCGACGACAACGGTATGTTCACTTGCAATTTGGCTGTCGTCGTCGAGCAAGAAAGGGTTAGCAGGTGACAGTTCCTTCGGCGACATCGGTGGGATCGCACCAGGAGCTCCCTCAGACAGCTCAATCTTCGATATCTCGGCAAGGCAATCATTGCTGTAACTGCTGGGACAGGAAGCTTGCTCTGGGGTTTTCACGGCGGCGTCTGCGGATAGCGGGGCTGCCGCTGCCCTTGCGGCTTGAGCAGGCGCTGCGCTTTCCTCGGTGCGAGCTTGGCTCAGCATGTCGGCAACACCAGGCAGCTTTGCCGCCACTGATCGACGGTCCTGGTGGTGGGTGGTTTGTGTAATTGGTTGGACATAGCCATCCTGCTGCAAGCAGGCGCAAGTGTCTCCTGCCAAATGAGAGGATGCCCCACACAAACATCTCTCTATGCCACGGGTACTCGTGTTCGCCACTCGCTGCAGGCCTCATTATTCAAGAAGACCAGTCTAAAACTCAGACTCAGGCGGAGGAAGTGGCCACTGCATTGTGGTAGCTGCCGGTCTGCCACTTGCTGCGGTATCGCGTGGTGGTGCTGGTCCCCCTGATCCTTCGGTCCACCTCCGGGTGCAGCAGGCGCGTGGCGAGTCCTCACTTTTCCTGCGGCTCTGTTGCTCGCGTCGTTGCGATGCCTGGAAGTGTTTGCGGCACTGGCCAGTCGCCTGCACGAAAGTCGGAAGGATCTCATACCCGGTGAGGTGTCCGACAGTGCCCAACTACCTGACAGTGATAGACAGCTCCAAGCCTATGAATCCGAATAAGGTAGTTCTCAGACGACAGAGCGCAGCATTCGTCCATTTCTGTGCCAGCCTTTCTGGGTACTGCCAACACGTTCACGTTCGCAAGTACGCTGGCCAGGGAGGCCAAAGAACAACAAAAATCCGCACCTGAATGGCTTTTTCTAACATTGCCAGTTTTCTTGCTGTGTTGCCTCGGCTGACATCCTCGTCAGTTGCTCCAGGAAGGAGTTCCGCCGGCATCTCGATACCTGTATTTACGATGATTCTGAAACCTTGAAGCCGCAGTTTAGGGACAGTGATGAAAGGCTGTAGACATGCTGCAGTGATGTGTCGCAACGCAGTGCGCACAGTGTTGTCGTTGATGATGATAGTGTCGCCAGCGCATACCTATGCCCTTCCATTTTTCTTTCTTCTTCCGCGCTCTGGCCTCTTCCAGCTTGTCCCTCCGCGGCTGCGCTGTCGCAAGTGAAGTGTCAACTCCTGCTTCCTGTTCGAAGCTCGATCGCATGCCGGGAACCTCAGTGGGCGACGTGTCCACTACTAATGGCAAGGCATCGGTGTCGACATCTTGCGAGAGATCCACATTGAGCAAGCGGCGCCGACCGCGCTTCATTCACTATTATCTTGTCAACTGCTTCCTGTTTTGCTTCGTTTACGCAGTAGTGTAAAGGCATTCATTGGTAAATTTAATTATATTTGTAGTGAGGGTACACGACGCACTTGTCCTGCACAATCACTTGTTATATAACAAGTGACCTAACAAGTGAAAATGTATAACAAGTGCCACTTGTTATATAACAAGCAATCACTTGTTGTATAGCAAGTGATTGCTTGTTATAACAAGTGTTTGGCTGCAATTTCATAAGGAACCTGGGGTTTGTACCTACCTACACCCTACCTACGAGAGAAAATCACGTGATCTGCAAGACACAAGGCTCCACCTGGTCCAGACAAAAATATCGGGGAGTTTCGGGGAAATTCGGGGAGTTTCGGGGTTTCCTTTGTGGCGACCACTTTCCCTGCAGCCGGCCTTGGCGATGGCGGGGAGGGCTACGCTAATACGGCCCAACCTTGCGCAGAGCGGTCCCGTGTTTGGTTATGCCCCGAAGACGAAGATAGAGGCTGAGAAGGAAGGACAGACTGGGAGGACGCCCGAACCGACACCGAAGTCGAGACGCAAGCTGCGACCATCAGCCCAAAGCGCCACAACGGGGGAAGCGGCGGATGCCGGCGCCAACACCGCCATCGAGAACGCCGCAGAAGGCGACGACACTAGGACGTCCGCGGCGGCGTAAGGACTCACCATCATCGAAGACAGAGGTGCGAGATAAGGTGCCAGTGACGAAGAGAGGTAGCACGAAGAGGTAGTCACGAAAGAGAGCAGATGCAGATTATCGCCATGTACGGACCTTGGACTTTTCTGGAGCATCTGGGTGGGATATTATGGTCCCCTGAGTGCTCTGCCCGCCAGGTGGTGTGTGCTGCCAGTGGGGGTAATTTTCTGGCAGTCTCGGGCTTCAGGAAGGCGTAACGGTAACAGTCAATCTCGCTCCCCGTAATAGGCAAAACCCCCTGATTTCGTTGCAGCTTTTTGGCCGTAAATTCGGTGTCATGCCGCAGTGGAGGTGATGTGTAATACCCGGAGTACGGTCACCGCCTTGGGCGAAAATGTCAAAAAACACGAAATCACGCTCGTTTGGCTGGGCCGTGGTACCCGGCTCGGGGTTTTTCACACAACAAGAAACTTCGACCCACAGAAAACCCCCGAATGAGCGGTTCGGGTGCGCAAATGCCAAGCGTGCTTACAGCAACCGTTTGTTTGCCAAAAGCCTAGTGTCTTGCAGATCACGTGACTTTCTCTCGTAGGTAGGTACAAACCCCAGGTTCCTTATGAAATTGCAACCAAACACTTGTTATAACAAGCAATCATTTGTTATAACAAGCAATCCCTTGTTATATAACAAGCAATCACTTGTTATATAACAAGTGATTGCTTGTTATATAACAAGTGATCACTTGTTATATAACAAGTGATCACTTGTTATATAACAAGTGACCACTTGTTACATCACTTGTTAGAAAGATAACTAGTTATGTCCCAAAAAAAACAGCTAACAAGTGCGTCGGGGGGACCCACCCACCCTCGTTGCCGTCCGGCTGACAACGATGCCGAGTTTAGGGGCCTTAGCATCAGCACTGGGGGGGGGGGGGGTTTGGCCCATGTGCAGTGCTCCCGCTTACCTCCGAAATGCCGGAGGAAGCCTAAATCAGGAAAAGTTTTTTTTTTTTTTTTTTGGCGCTGTCGCGGTGTCGCGCTTTTTTTAGCAGTGTCTGTCAGTGCTCCCACGGTGAGCTGGAGTTAGAGATGGGTTGCTCCACCACAACCAAAATGCGCGTGAATCTGCACCACACGCGCTTTTTTCACTGTAGCTTTGACTCCAGAATCTGAGATTGGATCCCACCGCCAACCCCCCGACATGCCGGAGGAAGCAAACACCAGCAATTTCATGCTGTTCGTGCAGTGCACAAGCTGGGTAGTGGTAGATAGATGCAGATGCCACTGCAGTGTCAGCCGAAGGTGCTGAGCATTAGAAATCCTCACAAGCGAGATCTCGTGTCGGGATATCATGCACTCCTACCAGTCATCAGCAGACCTTATAAATTTGATATGGTACGATGCCAAAAGGGGGGGGGGGGTTTGGGCGGAAAAATCCCCGCATAGTTCACCAGGGTCTGACGGGTACTGAGGCCCCATAACCTTCCTAAAACATCATTCTGCGTTCAAATACGCCCTCAGAAGCCTCCGGAGAGCCTTCTATGATGTCCCAAATGCGATTTTATGGGTTTTTAGGGGGTCCCCCCGCCTGTTGGCCGTAAACCGCCATAGAAGACACATATGCAACCTGATGCTGGGTCGCTTCTCTGTGCAAGATCCCAGCCCAAACACACGTTTTCGGCGTTCTCTAGCGATCTCCAAGTGCATTCGACCCTCGGGCTTCGTGGTTTCTTTCACTCACAGGTGTTCCGGGCTGAAAAGATAAGGAGAATGGCCCCCTGCATTCGGGACAGACCGAACTACGCCCTGCCTGTCTATACAGGCTTTGGGGTCAAATTGCACCGGCTTTGGCGCCATATCCACCGTTTCGGGCTTCGTTTGTGCTGCTTTGGGGTCCACTAAGAACTCTGGTCTGATTTGCGGGACGCTTTCCTCGGTTTTGGCGCCCACTTTCACTGTTCTAAGGCCTGTTCAGGCTTCTACCTGCATCATTTTACGCTATTCTGGTGGTTCTGCAAGGCTTGGTGAACGAAGTAGGACAAGCGTTAAGTAACAGGCGATCATCAGCCGTTCTCAATCGTCGTCGAAGCGGTTGACTACGACGCGTTCACTTCATGATTTTGAAGCAGGCTTCACCGCTTTCAGGGCAGGCTTTCAGAGCTTTCCTGGCAATGTCTTCCCTTCTGGCATCTTTCTCACCCATGGCTGCAAAGTGCTTCTCGCTGGATGACTTTGCACAGGCGGCACATGCCGAGGGAGGTGTGGCAAGCTCTCTCTGTGCAGTGAGCTTGGTCAGACAAACTGTGTGGCGCACACACCCGCCATCGGCAGTATCACCTGGGCCACAGTTTGAGTCCTGTTCCGAGACCCGCTCACGGTGAAGTGGCGCCTACTGGGTCGCTTCCTCTCCAGCTTCGGCGCAAAGTCTTCACCACTGGATGCACTTTGAACGGTGAGAGTGGGCGCCAAAACCGAGCAAAGCGTCCCGCAAATCAGACCAGAGTTCTTAGTGGATCCCAAAGCAGCACAAACGAGACCAAAACGGTGCATATGGCGCCAAAGCCGGTGCAATTTGACCCCAAAGCCTGTATAGACAGGCAGGGCGTGGTACGGTCTGTAGGGTCCATTCGCCTTGTTTTTGCACACCCCGGAACACCTGTAAGCGAGATAGTTTATGAAGTCCGAGGGTCGAATGCACCTTGAGAATGATAGAGAACGCCGAAAACGTGTGTTTAGGCCGGGATTTAGCTCCGAGGAGCGACCCAGCATCAGGTTGCATATGTGTCTACTATGGCGGTTTACGGCCAGCAGACGGGGGGACCCCCTAAAAACCCAAAAAATCGCATTTGGGACATCATAGAAGGCTCTCCGGAGGCTTCTGAGGGCGTATTTGAACGCAGAATCATGTTTTAGGAAGGGTATGGGGCCTCAGTACCCGTCAGACCCTGGTGAACTATGCGGGGATTTTTCCGCCCAAACCCCCCCCCCCCCCCTTTTGGCATCGACTCATATGAATCCTCTGCCGGTGGACACTTTGGACAAAACGAGACAAATGATGACATAGTCCTACATCCTGCGCCGCAGGCGCGGAAAAAAATTGGAGGCCTTGTCAGGGGCAGTACGAAGATCCCGAAAACTGGCATGGCGCCACACACAGCGGTTTGCCCAAAGAGTATTTGAGAGCACAAAGACTCCTGATAAGCATGAGGATAGACACTGTCTTTCCCTCTTCACAGTTTTGTGTTGGACTCAGTCAGTTTTGATGCCAACATGCTCGCACCATCAGGCACATCTTGTGCCCCAGACGCGGTTTTTTGAAGCAGTCCGTGCCGCAGGTGCCAGAGTGGAGGTAGAAAGATTCTGCAAAGACTTCATGACCAGTACTAGTCGCGAGCTACACCCACACGGGTTCACTCCCCTACGCCCCAGGTACCAGGTCGGAGGAATTCCTCAGGGCCCCCCGGAGGAATTCCTCCGGGGCATTTTTCAGCACCCTTTTTTTTTGAGGAATTCCTCCGGGGTTTTCCTTAGCGGGAGCACTGCCCATGTGACGTTTGGGCCATGTGATGTTTGGGCCATGTCCGTCGGCCCACAGAAATTTACGCGCACGCGCGCGCAAAAAAAATCTTTTGCCATACTGGATGCCACACCATTTGTGCCGGCAAAACGGCTGGCCGGTCCGCTGTTGACACTTTTGTGCCCGTTATTGGTGGAATTCCTGGACTATGAGCTCAAAGATGATGATGAGCTTGATGTGTCCGAGGGGTTGCGGGGGCAGTCTAGAGTTCGCAAACCCACAAACAGTCCTGAACGTCGCGCGGGGTGCGTTTCGACAAAACTTTCGTAGTCGAAGGCTGCAGAGGATAGACGATGCCATAGAAGAAAAAAACACACACTCGAGATCGCGGTTCGCTGGGTACGCCGCGAACGATATAGCAGTGACCCAGAGGACTGTCGGTTGTGAGGGTGTCCGGCAATCTCGTCCTCTCTCTTCTGACATGCCCCATTGCGATGTCACGGTCCTACCGAACCACCGTGCGAGAGCCTACTGACGGCTGGTCGGTGGCATTTTCATCGGTTAGCCAGCACCGGGCGTTGTCGGCTTCAAAGTCAATACACACAACGTCTACGCGAATTGCATCGCCGTGAAGTATCGGTGTGATGAACAGATTTTCGACTTTTCCCGAGCCGGACACGTGACTACGCCTGCAGTCGCTCTCACGACCGGTTCCAATGCACGGATCCCAAAAGTTTTTTTTTTTTCCGGGGGTTCCCAAAAAATCAGGGACTTATATGGGTCTGAGAGATTTGGCGGGAAAGTTGGGAGTGCAGTGGGTGAAACTTGGGCAGTTGGAATGTTGCCTTTTGGCAGAAGTTTCCGAAGCTTCTCGTCCCACGTTGGACACTGCTGTGTCATGCTCGCCCAGCCAGGTGCCAACTTGGCAGTCAGAACGCGCTGCGGCAAGAAGATCGGGTAAAGGCGTTGGGGCAACAGGGTCTGTTTGTGTTCCAACTGAGAACGTTAGCCCCGAACTAGTTTCCTGGCGCCAGCACCTGCTCCGGTCAATACAAGACAAAAGGTGTCGAGGTCTGCGTAATCTAGACTTCTCTGCGATTGCATAATTCCCGCATAGTTCCTGCATGCGTCGATTGGTATGCGAATCCTCTGGGAGCGAGTTGTTGTTTCATGAAGTCGGCTAGAGTGGCAGCCGTGGGTGCGATAACCCGAATATTGGCTGATGTTGTGATTTCGACTTGAGCTGCTGACACTTCTCCTTCCTGGCGCACTCGAGCATGCCCAGCAGGTTCTGCATTTGGAGCTAAAAAGCCAGCGAGTGTGCCATCGAATCTCGCCCGCTTCTTCGGTGGCATGGTGCCCTGACTGACCCCTGGCCTACACCCAAAAAAAGAACCGCCTGTTCAGAAGATTCTCTTTTTTTTCGCGGCCCGCCCAGGGATTTATATAGCTTTTCCTCCTCTGCAGAAAAGTCCTTTTCGCCCTCGGGGTCCTGTGGTGGATCCAAAATTAATTAGAATTGGTAGTCAAGAGGCAAGCACTACCAGGCCAGGCCAGCCCAACCCACCCAACCTCAGTGTTGGAACAAGAATCAGACGAAATGGTTAAGCTCATTTTTGTGAGAGAGGGGGGTCTGGGGGGGCAGCGCCCCCCAGCGCACGGTACGGTACAGCGAAGAATTTCCGCACCGGTCAACTTCTAGTATTGAATCCAAATTCAGTTAGAACCGGTAGTCAACGTCTGATGCCGAACCCCAATCTAATTAGAATCGGTACTCAACGTCCAATTTCCGATCCTGAATTTAATTAGAATTGGTAGTCAATGTTTAATGTCGGATCCAAATTCAATTAGAATCGGTAGTCAACGTCTGATGCCAAATCCCAAATCTAATTAGAATTGGTAGTCAGCGTCCAATTTCCGATTCCAAATTGAATAGAATTGGTAGTCAACGTTCAGGTTTGGCTCCAAATTTAATTAAAATTGGTAGGCATCGGATCCAAAATCAATTAGACTTGGTAGTCAACGTCTGATGCCAAATCCAAAAAATTAATTAGAATTGATAGGCAACGTGAGCCAATTCACCCACCCCCTGATCGAGCGTGATCGAGTGTAATATTTTGGGGTTAGAATGCAAAGAATCTGTGGCGATAATCTGCATCGTGTGTAATATAGTGTAATCGAGTGTAGTAGAGTGTAATCGAGTGTAGTAGAGTGTAGTAGAGTGTAGTCGAGCGTTGTAGAGTGTGATCGAAATTGACACTAGTATTTTGGGTTCGACCACTGGTGGACCCCTGGCTGGCCCATGAGCGACCATGTTGACCACTGTCTGGCCCAAGAAGTGCCAGGCACAAGCATACGAGGGACGGAAACCGCAGGTGTGGGCCTTCACCGTGGTGGAGCCAGGCTAGATTCGGGGTGGCGCCCTGGGAGGGACAGGGACGGGGGTAGTCACGCCTTAGTCCCAGGGCCTCTCCCCACCCATCTGTATGTGATCTCCTGGTCATCGCTACCGCGCTGACCTTTCCCGAGAGCACATCAAAACAAGTCAAAGCCCGCTGCCCACTGCCCTACAAGAGACATGCTTTGCACTCTCTGAATGCCCATTGACTGTGCTCCGCTTCAGCCGACTGCTTTGGAAGAGGTACTGTGCTCCGTTTGGTGCCGACTGCCCTGCCAGAGACGTGCTTGCAGACAGAGGTCGGCCGCCGCTACTTTGGTTTTCTCTCGCGTCTTCCCAGCTCCGCCACCTTCCCAGAGGCTTGGGGAGAGCCACGTGCTCCGGCTGTAAGGGACGAGACCGAGGTGCGACGCTGGCCCCGGTCGCAATCTGTATGTGCCGGCCCGGCCCGATTAGGCCTTTGGAGTACCGCGTGAATGGCGCGATTGGGCCCACGCGCATGCAGCCTGTCTGCTCGCAGTCACGCCGGCCGGCCCGCAACCGCAACCACATTCGCTTGTGCCCACACACCAGCTCTTCTTATCGAGCTAGCGATCCAGCTAAGGAGCACAACCGAGGATCCGAGGCGGAATCATGCCCCACAGTGGCCGCACGAGAGCAGACAGCGATGAAGGCCGCAGGGACAGGGTGTGTCAGCCAGGTTCCTCCCGCAGACGCACTACCCATCGGAATGTGACAGCGCAAGTAGGCTCGATGGAAGCACGAAGTGAAGCAGGATAGACGAGCTACGGAGACGAGACGAGTCGTGTACCAGGGGCAGGCCGGGACGATGAACCGCATGAAGCCGAAGAAAAAGTTCAAGAACGAAGCAACACCACAAGCCGCGTGCAGCCAAGCAGACCTCCCGGAACCTACGTGGGCAGTAACGAGGAGCCAACAGATGAGTGTCCACTGAACCCCCTTGCCAATACCCCCAACGACTATGGCACGAATTGCGCAATGCCAGACGGTAGCGTCTGACAATGGCATGCGCCTAAAGGTGAGATTAGCCTCCGTCTTCAACCGCCTTGTTATCGCCAGGGAGATCGAACCCACAAACAGAAACTTGACATCTTCGAGGACAGGGTGTCTGCCAAGCGCTTGTCGAACAGCCATATCGCCTGGAACTGCCCCGCAGGGAATGCCAAAAGGCTCGAGTATTAGCTGCGCTAAATTGCAAAGGTTGCTAATACGGGAAAATGGTACCCGAGCCCCTAAGCACTCGACAACCTGCTTCCACAAGTCAGTCCGAACTTCCTCGTCCCCTGCTGCACTGCCTGGCTACATCTTTTTTTCAGGCGAATATGCTTCTTTTTGTTCGATATTCGATGATCGTGCTATCAGCATCTTTAGCCCCAGAAGAAGTCTCGATAATAGACACGCTGCATCAGCTAATCAGGATTGGCTGAGTGCTGTGTGTTTAATCAATTGTTACAGTACCCCCCCAATTCACCAAAAGTTGATCGATTGTAATCGATCGTAATCGAGTGTAATCGTTTGGATTAGAATGCAAAGAATCTGTGGCGATAATCTGCATCGCCGAGTGTAATCGAGTGTAATCGACGCGTAATCGAGTGTAATCGAGCTCAAGTCGCTTTCAGGGGGGGTAGGTGAATTGGCTCACAACGTCCAGTTTCGGATCCCAAATTTAATTACAATTGGTAGTCAACGTCCAGTTTCGGATTCCAAATTTAGTTACAATCGGTAGCCAAATTTAATTAGACTTGGTAGTCAGCGTCCAATTTCGGGTCCCAAATTTAATTAGAAATGGTAGTCTACGTCCAATTTCGGATTCCAAATTTAATTACAATCGGTAGTCAACGTCTGATGTCGTATCCAAATTTAATTAGAAGTGGTAGTCAACATCCAATTTCCGATCCCAAATTTAATTAGAATTAGTAGTCAACGTTCAATTCTGAATCCAAATTTAATTAGAATTGGTAGTCAACGTTCAATTTCCGAACTAGACTTGGTAGTCAACGTCTCGCCTCCCACCACCCCCTCCCGCCCCTGGCCCTCCTGCCTCCTCTTTCCCCTTCCTGCCCCCATGGCTTCGCTATGGCTTTCGCCATGGCTTCGTCCTTCCCCTGTGGCTCACCCCCGCTGATCCCGGTCGGTAGTGACCCGCCCTACCCCAACCCCCAGCCCAAAACTAATTCAATTTTTTTTTTCGCGCTCGGGGTGGCCCCGAGCCCCAGACCCATATATAAATCACTGGGCCCGCCGCGGCCCAAGTTTTTTTTTCGGGTAAACAGTAAGGGCTGACTATTTTTTTATTTTTGGCTCGCGCTCGGGCACCTCAAAAAAATCTGGGCGCGCGCGCTAAAAAAAATAATAGGGCAGAAAATTACAAAAAAAAATAGTTTGACGGACACCTGGCCGCAGTGCCATTCGAACCCTGAGTCCAATCTTGGTTGGCATTCACCCTTCTCGGATGCATTTTAAGTTCAACCCTCAAAATAATCCGAAAACATACCGACAACGCCAACACGAGTTCACAAAGTATCTAAAAGACAAGACCAGCAGGCACATGGTACACCGTTGCTGGGGATTTGCTGAGGAACAGCGAGTCCACATGGACTTCCCGTGGTTCCCATGAAGCCAACGAGATACGTAGAAGCGGACGTGGAGAGAGAGAGAGAGAGATCCTAGATGTGAAGTTGGCGTCGATGGATCCAGTTTGTGTCTTTTGGCACATGCTCGAGGTTGGCTGCTTGCTTTGGACCTCTCGATTGCTGAAGGACCTCGCACAGATGCATCCCCAGGGGAAGTGCTCGGGTTTGCAGAAGAGTCGGAGCATGGTGGGCAACCACCATGGGTGGCCACCGGTGGTTGCCATCCTAGTGGCTGTCGGTGGTTATTCCTCTCCTACGCTGTCGGTAGGGATCCTGCTTTCGCAACAGGGAGAAGAGTACTCCACTGAGCATGAATCTGTGCAACGAGTGTCGACGCTCCCGGCCTCGTGAAGTTTATTGCAGATGCCAGGAAACTGGAAGGAAACAATGCGAATAAGCTGTTCCACAGCCTGTGAGCGTAGGCAATCACACGTGCCTTCCAGAGGAGATGTGGCGTATGACACGCGGGGTAACGGGGGCCGTTTGGAAGCAACACACATCGTTGCTTAGCGTGTTGCCGCAGCGGGCATCATGCCTGCCGCACGCATGGCAGAGGAACCTGCCAAGAGTGCAAGAGGCTCCCTACGCTGACGCAGAGGCGACCGGCGGCATGTTGCAGCCGCGGCCACCACCAGTCCAACAAGCCGAACGTCCAGTCAACCCCCGGACGCAACAAGAAGAAGAGGCCCTCCTCACCCACCCAGGTGGGTGTACAGCGGGAGACGCCATTAGGAAAGCGAGCGGCGCGAGCGCCGCTCGCGGCAACGAAAAAGGAGACGGCGGCAACCGGACGGGCGACCAAGAGGCCGCCACCAACGCCAGGAACCAGCGAACGACCAGCGCTGAAGAAGAGGGTGCTTGGCACCCCGAAGGAAGGCCCGATCGCCGGCCGCAAGCGGAAGAAGACGAAGGCGACCACCCCCGAGTCAGGGGTGCATCGAAGGAAGAAGAAGGTTCCGAGGGCAAGCAGCTCTCAGAAACGACCGGTGACCACGGGCACGCCAATGCCCTCGAAAGTCAAAAACGGGCACACGTGCCCGCCCTCGTACTCGCCGACTCAGTCTCTGGAATCGCAAGAAAGCCAAACCCCGCTAGCTCCACAAATGCTCGACCTTGACGACGCGATGGCAGGTGACGACGTCATCCGATAACCTGACTTTCAAGGCAGTGCATGCTCATCCGTGTGGTTCATGTACTTAAAAGAACTCAATGCTTAGCACCACATGGGGTAGCCTCTGCCCGAAAGACGCTGCAGGCAGACCACGAGACGTCGCTCTCGTATACTGCAGTGCAGCGCCTGCAGCAGAAGGCGCAGCGGGTGGCGGCCCTATTTGCGTGCCATTGCAGACGCAAACCCGGGGAGCGTCTGGAGTGTAACCCCTGGTCCCCCAGACAACGACAGCGACAGCGAACCTGCACTTAAAGTGCGCCTTCCTGGCCCTCGCCAGCTCAAAGAGGGCTCTTGCCGCCCAGATCTTCTTGGATGGAACCGCGCTGCATGGTGGTTTCGGGGGTGTGGCCTTAGTGGCCTGCTGCAAGGACGCCCCGGAACATCGTTCCGTTGTGTGCCTGGTAAAGCTGATGCGGAAGTTGCTGCTGGTGCTGGAACTGCTGCGGGTGGTTCTGTGCCTGGTCATGCTGATGCGGAAGTTGCTGCTGGTGCGGAAGCTGCTGCTGATTTTGCTGTCGGGGGTTTCCAGATGCGTCTCGTTGCCTTTTGTTTCTCTAGTTAGGCTTTCTTCGTTATCTAGTTAGGCTTTCTCCGGTGACTTTGGGCCTGCATTTCTGTGTGGTGACACTCCAATCTTTATCAGAACATAGCATATATAACGGAAGCTGGAAAATATATAACGGAAGCTGGAAAATATATAACGGAAGCAGAAAAAAATATATAACGGAAGCTGGGAAAAATATATAACGGAAGCAGCTTCCGTTATATATTTTCCCGACTTAAGTGCTTCCCTTATGGTTAAGTCCGTGATAAATAATAATTACCGTAAATGGAAATATATTGGACCGGACAAATATTGGACCGGACTTAAGTTGGACCGGACAAATCTTGGGACTTTGGCCAGAAATTGGCAACTTGGGACTTTTGTCCGGTCCAACATATTTCCTATTCGGCACACAACACAATGCAAAGTTTGACTGGAAACCCACAAAAAAAGAAGGAAAATAAAGGGAAAAAAAGGGAAATGTTGCGGTACGTCGTAAAGCGTGAACCGTTTGCTGTTATTTCGGCAGAGGTCAAGAAGGAAGCCCGCGCTGATGCTGTTGCCAAGGAGGTAGTTGCGAGCGCGCCTCGCAAGGGCCAAGAGACATACAAGGCTTGGGCAGCAGATACAAAGCTTGAGATAGCCAAGTTGGTCGCAGATCTCGGGCTCACCAAGGCAGTTGCCACGTGGAATGACAGGCCGAATGCTCGGAAGGTAACGAAGGGCTCGGCCGGACGATTCTATGACGCATACAAAGACGAGCTGAAAAAAACCGTGAACAAGAAGAGGCTGTACGACGACGAAAGAGACGAGAGAGGCATTGCCCTTCCCGTGGCTAAACGAGGACGTCCGAGGTTGCTTGCAGAAGAAGAACAGGAAGAGCTG
The DNA here is from genome assembly GCA_030068145.1 of Diplonema papillatum. Classification (NCBI taxonomy): domain Eukaryota; phylum Euglenozoa; class Diplonemea; order Diplonemida; family Diplonemidae; genus Diplonema; species Diplonema papillatum. Next base: position 109,768 of record JAPJBO010000173.1, on the reverse strand, counting down.
TTCAGGATACTGAAGGCGATGCGAGAGGCAGGCGGGGTGATTACAGCTCAGGTTGTATCGAGTGTTGCGAGGGGTATTGTGAAGACTTCCAGCGACCCTGACAGGCTTGCGGACGAAAACACCCTGGCATACGACTGGGCAAGAAAGATGCTCACACGGAGCGGTTGGAAACTCCGTGCGCCTACGTCATCATTTGTAGAACCAAGGGGTGTGTCCGCCGAGGTGGTGCGCAGGTTTGCTGAAGAAGTCAAGGAACTTGTTCACGAGTTTTCAATTCCAACCTGCCTCATCGTGAATATTGACCACACTGGCATCCCATTTATTCCCTCTGTGAAGAAAACCTATGACGTCCGCGGAAAGAAGAACGTTAGCATTGCCCACAACGACGACAAGCGGTCTATCACAGCACTACTGGGGGCAAATGCCTGTGGTGACCTTCTCCCGCCCCAGATCATCTATTCGGGGAAGACGGCGCGTGTGCTGCCAGATGTCGGGGATCTTGACGTCAGTGGTTGGCACTTAACACAAAATTCTCGTCATTGGGCCAATGAGGCCACGACCTTAGAGTACGTCAACCGAATCTTGAAGCCAATCAAGGGGCACAAACTGGAGGAGAGCCAGAAAGGCTTGCTAATCTTCGACCGGTTTACTGCACAAAACACGGAAGCTGTTCGTGTTTTTGAGCCAATTCACCTACCCCCCCTGAAAGCGACTTGAGCTCGATTACACTCGATTACGCGTCGATTACACTCGATTACACTCGATTACGCGTCGATTACACTCGATTACACTCGATTACGATCGATTACAATCGATCAGCTTTTGGTGAATTGGGGGGGTACTGTAACAATTGATTAAACACACAGCACTCAGCCAATCCTGATTAGCTGATGCAACGTGTCTATTATCGAGCCTTCTTCTGGGGCTAAAGATGCTGATAGCACGATCATCGAATATCGAACAAAAAGAAGCATATTCGTCTGAAAAAAGGATGTAGCCAGGCAGTGCAGCAGGGGACGAGGAAGTTCGGACTGACTTGTGGAAGCAGGTTGTCGAGTGCATAGGGGCTCGGGTACCCGTTTTCCCGTATTAGCAACCTTTGCAATTTAGCGCAGCTAATACTCGAGCCTTTTGGCATTCCCTGCGGGGCAGTTCCAGGCGATAGGGCAAGCGCTTGGCAGACACCCTGTCCTCGAAGATGTCAAGTTTCTGTTTGTGGGTTCGATCTCCCTGGCGACAACAAGGCGGTTGAAAACGGAGGCTAATCTCACCTTTAGGCACTGCAATGTCACGCATGCCATTGTCAGACGCTACCGTCTGGCATTGCGCAATTCGTGCCATAGTCGTTGGGGGTATTGACAAGGGTGGACACTCATCTGTTGGCTCCTCGTTACTGCCCACGTAGGTTCCGGGAGGTCTGCTTGGCTGCACGGCTTGTGGTGTTGCTTCGTTGTTGAACTTTTTCTTCGGCTTCATGCGGTTCATCGTCCCGGCCTGCCCCTGGTACACGACTCGTCTCGTCTCCGTAGCTCGTCTATCCTGCTTCACTTCGTGCTTCCATCGAGCCTACTTGCGCTGTCACATTCCGATGGGTAGTGCGTCTGCGGGAGGAACCTGCCGTTATTGTGGCTGACACACCCTGTCCCTGCGGCCTTCATCGCTGTCTGCTCTCGTGCGGCCACTGTGGGGCATGATTCCGCCTCGGATCCTCGGTTGTGCTCCTTAGCTGGATCGCTAGCTCGATAAGAAGAGCTGGTGTGTGGGCACAAGCGAATGTGGTTGCGGTTGCGGGCCGGCCGGCGTGACTGCGAGCAGACAGGCTGCATGCGCGTGGGCCCAATCGCGCCATTCACGCGGTACTCCAAAGGCCTAATCGGGCCGGGCCGGCACATACAGATTGCGACCGGGGCCAGCGTCGCACCTCGGTCTCGTCCCTTACAGCCGGAGCACGTGGCTCTCCCCAAGCCTCTGGGAAGGTGGCGGAGCTGGGAAGACGCGAGAGAAAACCAAAGTAGCGGCGGCCGACCTCTGTCTGCAAGCACGTCTCTGGCAGGGCAGTCGGCACCAAACGGAGCACAGTACCTCTTCCAAAGCAGTCGGCTGAAGCGGAGCACAGTCAATGGGCATTCAGAGAGTGCAAAGCATGTCTCTTGTAGGGCAGTGGGCAGCGGGCTTTGAGGGAAAGGTCAGCGCGGTAGCGATGACCAGGAGAACACATACAGATGGGTGGGGAGAGGCCCTGGGACTAAGGCGTGACTACCCCCGTCCCTGTCCCTCCCAGGGCGCCACCCCGAATCTAGCCTGGCTCCACCACGGTGAAGGCCCACACCTGCGGTTTCCGTCCCTCGTATGCTTGTGCTTGGCACTTCTTGGGCCAGACAGTGGTCAACATGGTCGCTCATGGGCCAGCCAGGGGTCCACCAGTGGTCGAACCCAAAATACTAGTGTCAATTTCGATCACACTCTACAACGCTCGACTACACTCTACTACACTCTACTACACTCGATTCCACTCTACTACACTCGATTACACTATATTACACTCGATTACGCTCGATCAGGGGGTGGGTGAATTGGCTCAGTTTTACTGAATCAGATCGGATTCAAGACGCACGTTATACCAGCAGGGTACACGGGTCGCTTGCAGCCGATGGACCTGGGGGTCAACGCAACTGTAAAGACACAACTCAGACGGTTCTTTACTGAATGGTTCGGTAAAAAGCTGAAGAAGCTTTACAAGAAACTCGTAAAGAAAGGGAAGGTGACTGGTGAGTCGAACGACGACCTCGTCCGCGCTGCAAAGAACCTCAACGTGACAACCAAGCGCATCCGCGATGTGCATTTCAAATGGTTGCATGACAGTTTGTCGAGGCTGAAGCCAGACTCCATTAGAGCGAGCTTTGTGAAGGCTGGTATCATTGATCCTGGCGATGCACAACCTACAGAGGGCGACGTTCAGGAGGTAGCGGAATTCGAGGCAGAGGAAGAGGTTTTTTCCCAGGAGGAGGAACGGCTGTTCCATGCGATGGTCGACGCCATCAGTGAAGATGAGGAACAACATGAGCAAATAATGCTGGTCAACAGAGGCCATTGGCTTTCAGGAAGTGAAATCGAACATGTCTTCAGATTCCTCAATCGTAAGGCACCTTTCAGCTTCGGTGGTGCCCTCGCCTTCGACCTTGTTCAAAAGGACTTCCTTCTTTCCCGCCACTACTCTGTTTCGGTAGTCAACACTTCGTCTCACAGAGAAAGAGGAGCCCACTGGCTGCTGCTTGTGACGTGCGTCGCACAGGGGAACAAGCCCAAAGCAATAATCTGGGATTCTCTTCCTACTTCCTCTGTTGCAGACGTGGCCGTTAACAGCATCAAATGTTTGCTAGCGGACTGGGATGTGCAATGCAAGCAGACTGGGCAACAAGACGGTGACACGTGGACTTGTGGATACAGATGTTTGTGGTGGGCACTAGAGCTAGCAGCACTGGAAGTCCCATGGAGTGAGGAACTCACTGCCTGCCCCGATCATTTTCTTGACGATGTCCTGCACCTCCTTCGCACATCAGAAACCCTTTCCAGCAGAACACCACAAGTGAAACACCCTCTCCCTTCAGCAGAGGGAACAAAAGGGGACCCAATGTTCTTGTAGCTTGTCGAGCTTTTTTGTTTTTATGTCACACATCAGCATCAACAATCGTCAGCCGAACCCCCGACCTATGATCCTTCCGGATCCTCTAGGTGCGCAGAGAAAGAAATCTGTTTCCTTTGGCAGTTGGCCTGTCGTTTTGCACTGTTTCCAGCATCATTTTCTGTGCCATCTCTCACTCCTCTGGTGCCGGTGCGGAAGGCGCAGCGCCGGCGCAGGGCCTTCTTGGACCGTGCGAATGGCCGAGGAGCTCGTGTTCCACGAAGGGGACGCCTGCCACGTGGCTTTTCTCGGCGAACTGCTTGTCGAGACCTCCTGACGAACTTCTGGAAGGGGTGCCCGATGTCGGGTCGGGTAGGATAAGCGTCCCTCTACAGCCCGTGTCCAGGGGATCCGGAAGAAGAAGAAGAAGGTCGCCCTCAGGTACGGATGTCGACCGCGAGAACGTGGCAGCCATCGCACTGGTGGGCAACGTCAGGACTCTCCTACAGAGTGTTTCCCATCCTGGGATGTGATACCACCAGATCCGGACCAAGCAAGAACCAAGAAGGCCAAAACTCGAAAATTGCTAAGTACGCAAAAGCCTCCCGAAAAATGTTGGACCGGACAAATCTTGGGACTTTCGGCCAAAAAGTGGCAACTTGGGACTTTTGTCCGGTCCAACATATTTCCATTTACGGTATATATGAGCCAATTCACCTACCCCCTGATCGAGTGTAATCGAGCGTAATCGTTTGGATTAGAATGCAAAGAATCTGTGGCGATAATCTGCATCGCCGACGGCGCGGTTATCTCTTCGCACGTGATGTGTCATGCTTTCGCCTCTTTAGCTCGTCTTGATCGTCGCGCTCAGGCGCGCGTTTGGTGCTTCGCTTCTCCTTCGATTGCTCGTCGAGGTTCATCGGTTGCGCGTCGATTTCTGCTTTTTCCCAGCGCCTGGGCGATGGTCGTGGCGCATCGACGCGTCCTTTGCGTCTTTTCGGTACCGGCTCCGCCGCGGAGTCCGATTGCCGCTTCTTCGCTGGCGTTGGCGCCGTCTTCCCGACCTTCGCTGCTGATGTCGGCGTTGATGTTGCGGGTTCTCGCTCGTCTTCCTCTGCTTCCGGCAGAACGAGCACCACGTTCTCACGTTTCGCCTGTCTCGGCGCTGGCGCGGGACCCTCCGGCTCCGCCTTCCTCTTCTTCGCCGTTGTTTCTTCACCTCTCGCCACGGCCGCCCGGTGGTGCCCTTTCCTGCAGCAGTGCCCGGGTCTCCTACTCCTCAGGTCGGCGTGTTTCTTACAGCCGTCGCACGTCGGCATGCCATGATCGAGGCATCGGTGGTGATGGTTGCGACAGCACTCCGCTGTCGTCTTACACGTGGCGCACTGCGTCATCCGGTGCTCGGCACACATTTTTACGGCTAGGCCATCACCCTCCCTGTGATGGGCCTGGCAGCACCACGCCACCGACTTGCCCCGGCGCTTACACACGTCGCACTTCACCTTTTGGTGCCCGGGGCACACCCGCTCACCCCACTTTTCGTGTCGGGGAATCCCTTCCGGCACGAGCCACGGATCCCCTCCGACGACAGCCGACTTCTTCCCTTTCCTCTTCTCCGTAGCGTCATCGAAGGCCGCCCATCTCGCCGCACGCTCCACCCTTTCTCTTCCGTACGTCGGGAAAAGGTCCATCCCCCACGCCTCGCCGGTGAACGCATGCCGGCTCGCCTTCAGCTGCGTCTCCAAGATTCCCATCGTCTCCTCGCCGCCGCGGAAAATTGGCCTCATCTCGTAGCCCGTGAGGCATGGGGGGGCCCCTACCGTTCTCAATGAACCTATCTTCTCCAGCTTTCTACCCGGCAGAAGCGGCCCCACCCCTTTCCGCTCAAGCGCTTCCCCGATAGCGTAATCGAGTGTAATCGAGTGTAATCGAGTGTAATCGAGCGTAATAGAGTGTAGTAGAGTGTAGTAGAGCGTTGTAGAGTGTGATCGAGATTGACACTAGTATTTTGGGTTCGACCACTGGTGGACCCCTGACTGGCCCATGGGCGACCATGTTGACCACTGTCTGGCCCAAGACGTGCCAAGCATAAGCATACGAGGGACGGAAACCGCAGGCAAGTGGGCGATGTGCATATGAGACCGGAAGCTCTCGAGATGAAGATGTTCTAAATCATGGCAGCAAGCACGGGGACTGCAGGCGGGTTGGTGGCGAAAAGGGACAGAAAGATCTTCGAGCGACTGTGAGCAGCCTAGCAAGACGGGATGATGAATGATGAAGAAGCGCTAAGTGATCGCAAAGGTCCTTGTCTGGCGACCGACCTTCCTTGAAAGGAAGGTCGGTAGCCAGACATTTTTGTCAGCAAGGTGCAGGCGATGCACGGGCTCCATGATGACCTCGTCAACGGCCCCACAGGCGTACACTCACTAGCCGTCGTGAAGAGGCCTCTGTCTGTAACCATCTTTTTCATCCTTGGGAGCAGTGCATCGCCAGGGAGATCGAACCCCAAGGCAAGGAGCGACTCTTGCAGCTTCTGAAAGTAATCCAGCACGTACTGGAGATACTTGGTTGTCGTTGCTGGATCCTTCTGCCACACAAGTGCTGCAAACACAAGCCGCATCCTCCATCTCTGCTCCATCGTGTCCAGGTACGAGAACGTCAGGCAGAGGATATCTTTGCTCCCCGGAAGCTCTCCTGCATCCCCGGCAATGACGAAGTCACCACCCCCAAGCCGGAGCAGAAACTCCATGTCACCGAGGACAAGGTGCCTACCGAGCGCTCGGCGAACACCCTATCGCCTGGAACTGGCCCGCACGGAATGCCTAAAGGCTCAAGTACTAACTGCGCTAAATTTAATATATGCGAGCTATTGTGGTACTCATTTGCATGCAAATGACTCCCCACTGACGCAACAAGAAGACGCCGATGCTCTATCGAATCACGCGATGGATGAGGTTCAGAGACGAGCGACAGCCGAGTATCGGGACTCGGCGACCGCGAAATCGTACGCGATGAAGAGCGCGATGCGACGGCTGACGAGTATCGTGCAGACGCCGATTCACCCGGCGCTTGAGATGCAAGTCAACGTCCTGACGTCTCTCGGAGGCGGGAACATGGCCGGACTCAACAAGAGACCACAAATAGCAAACCAGCAGGCGTTTGAAGCTGTGATGCGCGCCTACGAAGCCGCCGCACGAGAGCAGACGGCGAAGTAGGCCGGCGACAAGGTGCGAGCCGTACCGCAGGCTGGGCTCCGCAAAGCTGCAACACTGAATGGCAGTTTTCGACCGCAGACGCATTACCCGTCGGGATGGGAGCGCAAGCAGGCTCGATGGAATCACGAAGTCAAGCAGGAGAGACGAACTGCGCAGACTGAGCGCAAGACGTGCACCAAGGGCAGACCAGGACGTTGGGACCGTGCGAAGTCGAAGAAGGAGTCCAAAAGCGAAGCAACAACACCAACGCGGAAACGCAACTCGAAGGCAGCCAAGCGGGCCTCCAGTGAAGTAACGAAGCTCATCCGAGTGTCCGATGAAACCCCTTGTCAATACCACCCAACGACTGCGACGCGCGTGCGAAATGTCGGACGCTAGCGTCTGTCAAGAGCATGCGTGACTCAGCCGTGTTTTAAAGGTGAGATGAGAGGCACCGGCTCACTCTGTCAAAGGACTATACTAACGCAACAAGAAGACGAGCTAATGCGAGATAGTGGTACCCGAGCCCGTACGCACTCGACAACCTGCTTCCGTGAGTCAGCCCGAGCTTCCTGGTCTCCAGCTACACTGCCTGTCGCGGTCATTTTTTCAGACTAATATTCTTGTTTTTATTCCAATTTCAATATCCTGTCATCAGCACCTTTTTAGCCCCGGAAGAAGGTGCGTTAGTGGGCCCGTTGAACCGGCCTATCAAGATTGGCTGAGTGTCACGCCTTTAATCAATTACTGCAGTACCCCCCCAATTCACCCAAATGTTGATCGAGTGTAATCGAGCGTAATCGAGCGTAATCGAGTGTAATCGAGTGTAATCGACGCGTAATCGAGCTAAAGTCACTTTCAGGGGGGCTAGGTGAATTGGCTCATATATATTATATAAGCCCCTGCAAAAAATTACGCGCGTGCGGACATGGGCCTAAAAAAAAACCCGCCTAGCCTGACTGAGTTTTGAGTCAAGTCGACTCTTCTACTGAACAGGAAGGGGGCTTTGTGTGTGTAAGGGCAAGAATAAAAACAGGTAGGGCATTAAAATACATCGTGTATCTGTCATCCCCAGAGTGCAAACAGCAGCTGCTCAGTAACGCGTTTTCCTCACACGACTCTCCTGAGTCCCTGTTGCTCTGGAAAGGTCAAGTTCACCACCTTCCATGCAATGCCTGCCGATGACGAGGACCTGTGACGGTGTTGACTTCTGAAGAGCGGACTTCTGCTTAGCCCCTTGTCTACCCTCTCTACGTATTTTCCCACCAGGAGATCCGCAGAGTGTTGGAAGTGAGGACGGCAAAACACCCACTTATAGTCAACGTGTAGACTGTCATCACATTTTTTCCTCCAGACCGCACGACTGCTTTATCAACCCTCTACGACGGTTAGCCTTCACTCTTATACGTGGTCGCTGGCCTGCCGGTATTAGAATACCGATGTGTTTCCCACGACGCCGGTAACAACAGTCTTTACCATCTCTAGAACCAGAACGAAGATCATCTCTCCAGGATTCTCTTTACGTGCAGCCAGGTACACTCGTACAACTCGCGAGTCCACCGCGCTGCCACTCGGTACACAAGACTTGAACTGGGAACTGCATGACACTTCAAGATGAAAGAGAGAGAGAGAGAGACGAGTTAGAGTGCAGGGACCATCTCTCCGGGGAGTTTCCGGTCTCCTCACTTCTCTTCGCACTGCTACGGCGGGTGTAAGTCGCTCCGGAGGCGTTGCGGCTCTGCTACAGTGAGTGGCGGCACCGGAGTTGGTGCTGCAGCGGGCGCTCTGGCCGGCGGGCGAGCTCGTCTCGCGGGGGATCGCCGCCTTGTAACGCTGCGGGCCCTCTTCTTCCTCGCGACTGCGCGGCCTACGGCGGCGGCTAACACCTTGATGGGAAACTTCAGCTTCCATTGAGCGAAGGCTACGTCCTGAGGGTACACGGGTTTGGCGTCATTCCAGCTGTCTTTGGAGCAAACTGCTACTATGCCGTTTAACATCGCCTCTGTCCTCCGTCCAGCCGCAAAACGTGGACGGTGTGTGAATCCCGGCATTGATGAAAGATGAGCAGAGGCAAGGGTGCTAAATCTGGAAAACGTAAAATCTTCTTTCATTGATGATGACTTCAAGACGGATGGTCGAAAGAAAGATTGAAAAAAGCAACGTGTTTGAGTCTCTTACGCGGATCCACAGGTTTGCACTTACAAAACACTCGTCACGTAAGTCATAGGCAGAGCAGCTTATGGTGAACTGCAATCCATAACGATTGGATTCGTGTGGTGTGTTCTCGGCTGACTCCTGAGAGCTAGTCTCGTTCTCCTATGCTAACCACCGCCAAGAGACTCTCTGTAGGTTGACTGACAGCTGATGAGGAGAGGAAGAACACGAAAAGAAATGACTGGAGAGGAAGGCTGGGTGTGTCCCAAGCGTACAAAGGAAATTTGTATCCCGCACTTTTCATTGAACGTGGGGAGCTGCGCTAGCAAACGGGTGATGTTCGTAAAGAGAAAGGAGAGCGGGGGAAAACGGACGAATTCATTTTACTTTTTTGATGACCCCCTGTGAGGCGAGAATTGGGTAAGGGACCGGGACGTCCTCAACAAGGTCGTGTAAAAGATTAAGCTTGAGGTCGAAGGCACGTACTTCCAGAAGTTCGCCAGATGGAGCGCGGGTGGATTCGCCCCGTGCCACCCCTTTGAAGGAATGAAGCGCTGTTGACTCAATATATTTGGGCGGTCAGGTTGCTTGGAAAGGCGGGTGTGGGCTTGGTTTCAGAAAACGCGCAAACGACTGCATGGCCAAACAGGTTTTCCGCTGACAATTTGGTTGTTTCTTTTCGAAAGCTGTGAGTCGAGCCGTCGAGGCAGGCTGGCCACTCTGACAGGATTGCCAGCTTAGCTCAGTTTTGGGCCCAATGCGGTCGATCACTTCGAACGACGGGAAAAAAAGAGCACAACAGCACAGGGCATGCACGTCTTTGATTGTGTGCAAAACCTTTCTTCAGCTCGAACCCTCTGAAGAAAAGAGAATGGCGAGAATGGATGGAGAGGAGCCGTGGAAATGGACAAAGGGGGGATGGTGTTTTACCACCTGCCCCCTTTGCCGCCCTTTCCTCCCTTGCCACCTTTACCTTTGCCTTTGCCTCCTTTCTTTCCGCCTTTGGTCTGGGTCTCACGCTGAAGAATTTCTGGCAGTGTCGTCGGGATGGATAGCCAGTCGTTTCGCTTGACCTGACTCACGAGGAGAGGGGCAAGGTCTTGGCGCACATCGAACACGGCACCCCATCTGTCGGCGGTGAACTGCATGTTGGTGACCGCAGTTTTGTCTTCGAGAGGAGCCTCGCCAATTGCGTTGCGGAGAGCTCCCCACACGTAGCCGAGAGCCGTTATTTCGCTATGCTTAGCAGCAAACTGGTAGCAGATGTAGCCGGGTGTATTCGACAGAAGGGACCGCGGAGCGGGCATTTCGGTGTGACCTGTGTGCAGAGCAAGCGCAGCCTTCACTGCCTCCATCGGGTCGTTGTCGAGCTCTTTGACCAGGTTGGTGGCCGCTTCGGTGAACGTGTCACGCACATCGCTGGGGATCGCCGCAGCGTCGGCGACCGCTGTGTTGGCGGTGATCGCCATCACGTCGCCAGGTTGCGGTGCGGAGAGCCACTCGAACTTGTTTTTTGTCTGTCTCTCGATTTGCTGCAGCGTTCTCTTCGAGTTGGGTGGGTACAGCGTCACGCAGATTCCCTTTCTGCCAGCACGTCCGGTTCTCCCTGATCGGTGAACGTACGTTTCCGTCTCGGGGTAGCCCGATCTGCTCTCAGGGGGTCGCGAGTTGATGACTAAATCAACGCGCATGTCCAGACCTCTTGCCGCCACATCAGTGGCAACGAGCACACGGAATCGACCATTCTTGAATGCTTCGAGGGTAGATTCACGATGGGCTTGCGCAATGTCGCCGTGCAAAGGTTTGCTCTCATATTTCAGGCTCGCATTGTTGCACATGTCGTTGCACTCCGCCTTCGTCGGGCAAAAGACGAGTACGCTGCCGGTTGCCCCCGCGTACATGCCGATGCAGTCGGAAATTGTGTTGACGCACGCCGTCCAGTGCGTGGAGATTGCAATGTGCCTCACGTCATTGCTAGCTGTTCCGTCAGTGTCCGTGACCATGTCGATGACTTGCGGGTCCACCATGTGCTTCGCTGCCACACCCTTGACCCATTCGGGCAGAGTTGCGGAAAAGAGACACTTCTGATGCTTCGTTGTAGCGCTCTCGAGAATTTTGTTCACGTCCTCTTGAAAGCCCATTTCGAGCATTTTGTCTGCTTCGTCGAGCACAACGTGGGCTAGCCGCTTGCTCAGGTCGAGAGTCTGTCTCTCGAGATGGTCGAGGATACGGCCAGGGGTACCGACGATGACGTCAATTCCGCTGTAAAGAGAGCGACACTGGGGTCCCATCGGCGCACCTCCGTAGACGCACAAAACTTTCAGATCTTGAGACACAGATTCAAATTCAGACCCCACCTGCTTGGCCAACTCTCTGGTCGGTGCGAGGATAAGCACAGCAGGAGCTCTGCCATGTTGCGGGGCCGACTTTCGGTTGTCTTCCAGGAGCCTCTCGATGATGGGGAGAGCGAAAGCAAGAGTTTTTCCGCACCCCGTGCGTGCTCTCCCGATCACATCACGTCCCTCTCGAATCGACTTGAATGTGGCGCCCTGAATCGGGAACAGGGCCTCGATACCTCTTTCTTTCAGGGCCTTTTTCGTAGAAGGCGACAATGCAAAGTTGTCCACGTGAAGTTCGTTCTTCTCAACTTCTTCCTCTTCTTCGGCACTGTCTTCGGCAGGCTTGGCTTTGCTCGCCTTTGCTCCGGCCTTCTTTTTGGTTTTTTTGTCCTCTGCTGTCTCGTCCTTCATGTCAATGTCTTCGTCTGCTCGTTTCTTCGTTTTCTTCTTGTCATCCTTCTCCTTCTTTTCGTCCTTTTCCTTCTTCGCCTTCTTTGGCTTTTCTTTCTCTTCCTCTTCTTCGTCCCTCTTTCGCTTCGGTGCCTTCTTCGGTGTGGCTTTCGGGCTTTTCTTTGGTGCCGCCTTCGGACTCTTCTTTGGACTGGCTTTTGGACTGGCTTTTGGACTCGCCTTCCCAGCCTTCTTCGCTGGTGTTCTCTTCTTCGGGGCTTCCTCGCTGGAGGAGTCGCTGTCGCTGTCACTATCGCTAACGACAGGAGGCGGCGCCTTTTTCGTCTTCGCGGGCATCTTCCTTTTTGGTGTTTCTTTGTTTTTCTTTGGATTGATGGGGGGTGATACACCTAGTTCATTCGAAAATCCTGGCGAAGGGGGGCTTCCACATTCCCGGATGCCTCTTTACACGGGATCGCGACAACAGGAGCGGCTACTTCAACGCTGCAGGCTCGTAGAGACACCCCGAAGCTTGCGCGACAGCGTTTTGGCTGCTGGAAGATGTGTTGCAGCTTGCCCAGCACCGGCTTACCATCTGGGACGAGCTCTGTGACACGCCCAACTTCGTCGCACTGAGCGCCACAAAAAATGAAAAGGAACAAGTAAGCGTGGGCAGCAAAAAACGAGAGCGGGACAGAGGAATGCATTTTGTGACAGAGGGAGCCGTTTTTGATATATCACTCATTCCACGAAGAAGTGTCATAAAAAACGACTTTTTTTGGCTTTCTGCCGATTTTTTCCATCTGTAGGTGCGAAAATGGTCGGTTTCAAGATTCTGAGGACACGATTGAATCCGCCACAGGGTTTTCCGAATATCTGGTCGGATAAAAATTTTGACTGACCCCCCCCGTAAATGGAGGCCGGGTCTCAAAAAAATGGGATCTGAAAATCGACTTTTTTTTTCTCGGCATGCAGGAACAAGTCAGATTTGACTCGCCACAGAAATCTACGGGGGTGCCGATATGGTTCAGCGACAGAACTACGCGGTCTCCAAAAATTTGGCGGAAAATGCTTCAACATGGCGGATCGCTCGAATTTTTTTTGAGAAAAAAAAGGCACCCACCCGCGGGACTCGAACCGGCGACCAAAAGAGTCATTGGTGAGTGCAATGACGGCTAAGCTACTTGTGCCAAAAATCCGAAAATGTTTTTCTCTTATCTCGCACGAACCAACAAAATGGTCTGGTTCGGTTCCTCGCTGCGTTCGAGTTGTTCGTTTGTGAGCTCAGTAGTTCCGGTACTGCTGCAAGACTTCCACAGATTTCCTGGCGGGTCACGCGAAGTTCCGGAAGGATCGTTCAAATACAAAAAAATGAAATCGCCCGCGTCATACACCTGCTATCGGACTCCTTGTCTGAAGTGCAGCGACTGCAGAACCCCCGTCACGTTTTATGCCGCAACTGGAGGCTGATGAGGGTGCTCGCTTCCCTCCCCCATATTCGTGTGCACGTGATGTGGGTCCCGGCACACTGTGGTTTGGTCGGAAACGAGAAGGCGGACGACCTTGCGAAGCGCGGCGTCACTTCGGGCACGGCACTACAGGTCCTCGACTACTGGGCTGCCTCCGACCTGCTGGAACAAGCGGTCAACTGCCCCGTGCTCACTCGGGACTACATGTCTCATCCGCATTACCGTTGCACTGGTGGTCACCGACCTCTCGTGGACAATCGGTGGAATCGGCTCACTCAGGTAGCGGTTTCGCTGCTTCGAGTCAACCAGTCCCCAAGCGTTCACCTGAGACTGCAAGATTTCTGCGGGCACCTCTGCGCTGAGTCATTTGTCCCCGGACTGTCGGCATCCAATAAAGGGCACTGCTGGGCTTGTGGCTCCGGCTTCTCCTACGAACACCTATTCACAAAATGCCGGGTCACAGCCAGATACCTCGACCTTCTCCTTTGGCCGAGGCAGAAATGGACCTTGCGGGAAATACTGGGTAGGTATCCCCTGACCGCTCTCCTGATTCTGCGCTTCCATCAGCTTTACGTTGGTGGATCCTTCTACAAACTTACTCAGTGATTGGATATTTTACAATGTTCTCAGTGATCGGAAAACAACTAGCGTTGTTTTCGCCCGTGGTCTAACGGGTAGCACACCCACTTGTGGGTCTGGGGGTACTTGGTTCGATTCCTCCGAATAGTCATTTTTTGGGGGCCCGGAAATCGGCCGAAAAACGTCTAAAGTGCCATCTGGGGGTCAGATTTTTGGCTATATCGAGTTCCAAAAAGGTGCCGATACACGCCGAGGATAGCTCTTTCCATCCCAAAAAATTTTTCCGAATTTTGCTCAAAATTTGGCCTAAACATGGCGGATCGCACGACGCAAAATCTATGACACGTTTTCGTGGAATGAGTGATATCTTCTTCTAGCAACGCGGGCACCTGCGGCCAAGGTCTTGGCGAGTGGACAGCAAGTTCAAAGCAAGCGCGATTGGGAAAGTGGATATCGCATGTGCGGTGCCCTTTGGACAGCACTTAGGCACGGCGCTCTTCGGAAGGAACAAGGGTGTATGAGCATCCTCGTTCCCTACGAAAGACTGCAAACGAGTTGTTCGATGCTCGGTACCTTCATGAGCGGATGAAAGCCCTCCTCTGGACTGCTGCAGGTGTTGCATTCTCCCTCCGCTACTCTGTGACCTGTGCCCACACTTCGCGTTGCTGGCGCATTTGTTCTGCTCTCTAAATGTTCCTAAGTCGCCTCCTCGTCCAGCGGCCTTTGCATCTCTAGGAGTGTGCCTCGACACGCGGCGGAGTCTGTCTCATGCGGCAAGGTTCTACTGTTCCTGAGTTCCAAATGGCTTCGTTGCGCAAGACCGATATGCGGGAGAAACTCAAAGCGTTACAGGCAGCGAACATGCAAGCGAACAACTACAAGGGTTGTCACTGGTTGCAGCTTGCACGATTCTCTTTCACAAAATTGTAGCGCCTAAGTAGACCCAGAATCAAGTGTCTACTCTTGTTGGCCTCATGAAAATGCGAAAAGGTGCTGCACTGGAAATCGGAAAACTTCGAGATACAACACATATGATCAACGTATGTCCAAACTGTTCATGGAACAGCTCTGGGAGCCCGAAATTCAAGTTCGGGTCATCGCCAGGTAGTTTTATAAGACTGTCTCGGGCATGGTGACTTGGACGGTGGTCATTTGAGCTTGCCGGTTTGTTTCTCACTGTATCCTCGGGGATGATACCGAACATGGGAAAACACACCCCGCCGCGACGGAGGATCAACAGAAGAGAAAAACAAACAAAAGCCAGAAAGAAAAGTACGCAAAAAAAGGTAAGAAAAGGAAGGGCAAAGCAGGCTCGGTGGATTGGACATCGATATCTAAGGGGTGGGTGGGAGGAACGGAAGGAGTGGCTCGAGTGGTTTTATGTTGCCGATCTCTCAGTCGACGCATCGAGTTAGTGCCCGGCCTTCAAAGTGAACGGTGCCTCAACCTTCTGCGCAGTAGAACTCCGGTGGGGGACCAACACTAGCGAGAAATCGAGATACCATGTTATTGAAACAGTCGCCAATTTGCGCAGAAGAGACCTCGAGTTGTTCTGCAAACCCGGTCTGCAAAAAAAAATTGTGCCGCTATCACAGGACAAAAATCGTACATTCCTTCGCCGGCATTGCGACATTGAGTGCGTCCTGAGGCAGAAAAAGAAAGCATCTAATACCTTGTGAGCAGAGCTTCAGTGTGGCCTGCATTCTCTTGCGGGGGCATCGGTCGCAATACAAGACGGGTTGGTCATGGTTTATCGTCAAGAGCACACGAAAGAAGACATCTAATTATCTTTACTTGCAAAGAACGAGGAAATTCGAAGGAGAAACTGTGAAGTGGAAGGAAAAGCAGCGGGGCAGGATCGAGGCGTGTGGAGGATGCGGAGAGAAGAAGAAATAGAACAAAACAGGTGAGTGCGGCGAAAGTGTTCTGAGCACTAGCCAGTTCCTTTATAGAGTGCTATTTTTGGCGGCACTACTACATACTTTACAAACACATGCAGTGAAACGAGTGCAATGATCGCCAGCGAGCATTGCAGGTCAGCACAGCGCTGAAAGTTGGTCGTGATTTGGTGCACTACCACCACAAATACCGCGTCCGCCAAATAAAAACGCTACAAATGGATCACCGGCTGTCTCGTGCCCAAGTTACTTAAGTCGCCACCGTTCGCCAAGTCGCCAAGGCGTTTCACACGAAGGCAAGACGAGCACGACTGGACGGAAGTGGTGGATCGAATCCTTGTGTGAAGGGGTCGGGGGGCAAAGAGAGGAGTATCAGAATGCTGTGTACGGCGGGTCCTGCACGCGTGTCGGGGTGTCAGGGGCACCGAGGATGTGGCCGAATGTACTCTTCTCGTAGGCTTCACGCTTGGCGTTGGCCGTCGCAGCCTCCGGATAGTACCTGAGGACGAACGGGTGGTACATGATGTCGTACGCTCTGATGCGGTTCGTTCTATCATAGTTCAAGCACTGTCTGATGAGGTCTAACAGGTCATCACCAAGACGCATTGCTGACAGAGGTTTCGTCGATGCAAGTTTCGCGGCTGCTTTTCCTTGTGACTGCGTCCATGACGTGTCGAGGTCTCCGCTCTCGGTAAAATGTCTACGGCCCTCCGGGGTCATGAACTCGCACAACCACGACGGTGTCTTGCCGAGGGTCTTTTCCATCAAGCAGAGGTGCTCTTTGTTATCGTGTGTGTTGTAGAGCAGGTGTCCCGTCAGGAGCTCAACCAATATGCATCCAACGGACCAGATGTCTGCAGCCCACATCCAGCCACAACCGAGGATGACTTCAGGAGCCCTGTAGTGCCGGGTCGACACAACTGTGGTGCGTCCGTGCCTGGAGTCCGTCGTTCCACCGAAATCAATGACACGGATCTTTCCGTTAGTTGGTAGGTCGAAGCGTCGGTTCTGTGTTGTTGTGATTTACTGGGGAGGGAATTGCAAGAACGTGCTTGGAAAGATCTTAACACCGCACTGGTCCCGTCTGCGCCGTGTTTCGGGCTTTAAGCCACGGACACACAATACTTTGACGGACCATCATCCGCGCAGAACCTGAGTGTCTGCAGACTCCGGCTCGGGAGAGAAACATCCCGAGGACCGCTACCCTGTTATTACTTCGAGTACCTACCCCCCACCCCCCCAGGGTGCGCACGAAAGGACGTTGACCCCGTTGCACGTTGCACCCCCCTTTGGGGGGAAAATCTTAGTTTAATGTTTAGGTAGAACATAGCATCAAGTCTTCGTCGAAGAAAGTGTAAAATAAAATAGGGGAAAGGGGAAAAGGGTCGCAGGGAGTGTAAGACTCCGCAGGTAGGGTCTGGAACCTTGAGGGACTATTCCTCTTCATTCTTTTTTTCTTTTTTTTTTTTTCCGACGACAACTAGTGTCAGACTAGCCTACCCGAAGGCAGTTGATTTCTTTAGGCGAGGTTTCTCTACCGGCGGAAGTTGTTTGGGTTAGCGTTTTTTTTTTTTTTTTTTTTTTTTCCTTCCGTTGATATCGTTAGTCATTCACTCTCCCTTTTCCCTACCGCTCCGATCCCTTCTCTTTCCACTTCTTCCTCTTCCGTTGCCCCCCACACAAGACGCAGTGCTGATTTACTCGAGATATCTCAAAACTAGCGAGGACCACCGTGCCGCTAACGGGTCGTCGCACAGGACCTTCACGCGTTTCGCCACGTGCCGGATCGTGTCTCTTCGTTTCTTTGCAAAGTCCGCGAGCAGTCCCTTCAGTTGTGGCGGGTCGGTGGGGTATGCGTGACGGATGTCGGACACTTCGTTGTGCGTCGCATCATCTGCGAGCAGGACGTGTTGCGCGTTGGCCAGCGCCGCGCACCGCTTGCAGGCGATCCGGGTGGCTCGCGGCATCACCGCTCGCCGGATAATCGCTTGCAAGAGGTCCACGGCGCCGGGCAGTGCTTCGAGGGAGCGGAGCGTACTCCCCTTCGTTGTCTCCGCCGACGCAAGTTCCCGTATGCTCCTCGTCGCCGTCTTTGTCCGGCTGTACTGCCACACGCGCTTCACGTACCGAATGGGGCTCTCCAGCTGCGGGAAGTCCTCTGCGGCGTAACAGCAAACAGCTCTTACCCCGTTCTTCCGATACAGGAGCTCAACGTCCAGAACCGGAAGTCTCTCCTGGAGGGCCCGCGTCGCCGCCTCATCTGCGCCGTTGATGTCGGTGTTGTCGGCGTGTCCCTTACCCCATCGGAGGCACTGCTCATACTCGCCGACCACGCCTGCCACGGGGTCACCGGGCTCCTTTCGGCGGATTCGCAGGATGGCCGCTTCGCTGTCGCTGTACCACGAAACCCTCTCGGGGGCGACATCCCACCGTCTCAGCACGGTTGCCAACAGCATCATTGCCGCCAGTTCGGTCTCCGTGCTCGAGGTCACGGTTCCGCTTAGCAGGCAGCCGAAGGACATCGTTCCGAAATTGACTCCGGCGGACCCGCGCGATTCGTCCTCGAGAAAACCCCCATCGCTCGCCACCACAACATCATGCGTCAACAAGAATTCCCGGCCCAGCATCACGTCGATCTGCGAGAGTATGTCCTCTCCCACGGCTGTTTGTCGGGGGGGCCTTCGACGGAAGCCTGCTACAGGGAGGGCGTCCCTTTCTTCGTTGGGTCGGTGAGCCAGGTACGCCCGCGTTCGTTGAAGTGCCGCGTAATGTTCCACGTTCGGGCACGCGAAGCCGTCCTTGCACCATGCAAATTCCTTAATCCCTCTACTGTGGCGATGCTTCGGGAAGAGACTTGCGTGAGAAGCTACCAGCTTGGGTGCTCTTGGGTCGAAGCAGGAGGATAGGCAGTGCATGGACAGGGTGGGCAGTACGTGGCTGCGGAAGAAGGCACACTTACGTCTTGTCGAGCGGTAGACGTGGGAGTTGGTGAAGTCTACCAGGCGTGCCAGCCTTTCCAAGTTCTTCGCGTCATTCTCGCACCCTCTCGTTCGTCTGTCCGCGTGCAGGCAGGCACCCAGCAGTTTTGCGCGGTTCACGGTCTCGCGGTGAGGTTCAGTGCTCCACACGAAGGGAGTCTTCGCCAATACAAGGATCTTGTCTTCAGCCAGCTCCAACCCTTTCGACGCCGACCACGATTGGAGCGCCCCAAAAGTAGCTGGGAGGCGTGACCTTGTTGTTCGGGCCACCAGATCATCGACGTACGCCCGGGTCTCTTCCCTCGGGGGGGGCTCGCAGGTGTACAGTACGAAGAGGAGTACGCTGAGGGGTGAGCCTTGGAGTACGCCTCGCCCCAAGCCGACCGGCGGGGTAAACCCGTCGTAGTGAACAATCGTCACCTCCTGGCCCTCGATTACCCTTGCTACTGTCTTCGCCCATTCGGGGCCAAGCAGCCTCTCTACTGTCTGTATCAGCCTTCCGTGCGGAATCGAGTCGAAGGCGGCCCGGACGTCTACCAGGAGCAGCAAGCGCTCGTCGTCTTCCTCAGAACCCATCTCTGATTCCAGCCACTCCCGTGCATGGAGGACCACCTGCGCCGCCCCGCTTTGCCTACCGCATCCGAACTGGAACTCGTGCATCTGGACCAATGACTGTACCAACGGTTTCATTTTCAGATACAATGCCGAGTGCTGCAGCTTTGCAAAGAGAGGCATTATTGCAATTGGCCGGTACCCCCTCGGATCCGACGTTCGCATCGCCTTCCCCTTCCAGAATAAGAAAATCCAAGACACTCGCTGTCGCGCCGGTACGCCCTCACGAGTCCATCTGTTGAGCTCAGCTGTCGTTGACTCAAGAGTTCTCTCTGACATTGTTTTTAAAAACTTCGGTGAGAAGTCAGCTGTTCGAGCAGTGGACCGGATGACAGCTATCGCCGCGCTGACGTCTTCGGCCGACAACGCAATCGGTACGGCGTCGCGGGGCAGGATTATCGGTGGGTGTAGGGCGTCAGATTGGTATTTGTTCCGGAGGAACGCCGTAAAGACGGCGGGATTCTCCAGCATCGGTGGCTGATAAGGTGATGACAGGTTTGGAGACTTGTGGTGTTGCCCGGCCGCGTCCAATTTCTTTCGGATCGACCGAATCTCTGCATTTAGGGTCGACTTCAGTTGTGCGCCGGCGCTGCTTCGGAGTATAATTCGACGATATAGGGCATCCTGCAGCCTCGCCACCTTCGTGCTTCTGGGTCGAGGGGGTGGGCGAGCACCCGTTTCATCGAGGGCGTCGAGCATCTGGGAAAAGGTCGCTTGGTCGAGGGTTTGGCGCTTTGTGGGGTACACCATGGCCGGAGGCCTCTTCAGGCTCTTGTCGAAGCGTAGGGACAGAACAGCATGGTCGCTTCCTCCGGTGAATCGAATGCTGCTCAAGCTCCATCGAGACCTTCTCGGCACGAAAGCTCTGTCCAGCGACGACGTGGCGTTCGACCTCGAAAAAGTTGTTCGCGACCGCACCAATTCCTGCAGATTCTCCCTCCGCATGCGGCGCTCCACCTGGGGCGTAGTTCGTGGGTTAAAGTCGCCGACAACCGCGAAGTCGGTCATGCAGTCCCGCGCCCGCTGCGCTATCCAGTCTCCGAGTCGGTCGGTCAGGGAATCGCGTTTGTGGCAAGGGACGTACACACTCACTACCCTTAGTGTCTCGCCCGCCACCTGCAGGTCTGCGCTGCACGCACCGTAACCGGTGTAGCACTGAGATACTGTAATCAGGGATTGCTTCTTGATCAGTATCGCCGTCCGGGCCAGGGGGTGCCCGTCCGCGTAGGGGCAAGTGCCCACCACCACGACAGTCCATCCGGCACGGGTTGCGTATTCGCGGAAGATCGTGGGCTCGCGGCCAATCTCGTTCACCGCCAGGACATCGGCAGCCGGCAAGCGTGAGAAAAATCTCTCTAAACACATCTTACAGGAGGCATTACACGACAGGAGGATCAAGTGCCTGTCGAGAGGGAGGAAACGGCGGGCTCTCAGGGGCGGAATGACTAGCGGCGGGTGCGCTTCTTGCGGTCGGAAGGAGTTGGTTGAAGCTGATATCGGGTGTGTTTGGGAGGAACTGACTGATGATTCGGGAGGTATGGAAAGGGAGGGATTGACTGATGCGGCTGATAAGCAGTTGTTGGGGTTGCTTGTCACTGACTCGTTCACCGTGGCTAATATGAGCCGTCCTCGGGGTCGACCCTAGGACGGGGGGTTCCCGGCGGAGATGTCTCCATCCCGCCTTCCCCACCCCGCTCCCCGGGCTTACTCTTCGCCGGCGGGGACAATGACCCCTCGCCCTCTCGCGCCAGGCTCCGCTTCGCGCCCACCGTGTACTCCACAGCAGCCGACCTCCCGCCTCCCTTTGCTTTCTCTCCCTTGCCCATCTTTCCAGCTCCACGCCCTTTACGTTCCGGGGGACTGCACGGACTCGGCTCCAGCACCCACCATCACCCCGAGCCTTCCAAAACGTATGTCCCTGCCACCGATCTTGATCTGCAGACTTTGTAAAAGCGCCTCCTCCTCGTCGTCCAATCCCTTCACCACAAATGTCGTTGTCGTCCTCGTCAGCCCGTACGCGGGAACCAGTTCGACGTCAGCTGTCACCCCTGCGTGGTTCAGAGCCAACTGCACCTCGTAGTCCGCCAGCGTCCTGCTGAGGCCAACAACCCCGTACTCCTCCCTTTGCCGTTCCCTGAAGGCCTCCCTGTCCCTTGCCGCCTGCTCTTTCGACTTCACGAACACTCCATCCCTTTTGACCGCAATGCCAGCGGCGTCCAACCTCTCAGCGAAGGCGCCAATCAGCCCCTCCGACTCCCGGTCGGCGTATACACGATACCCCGTGGCCGAGTAGCGCAGTATCGACGCCTTCATGCCGACCTTCTCCATTGCCTCTATTAGGTCAGACGGGGGATTGGAAAAGGGGTCGTCTCTGGCGGTGCGCCTCTGAAAAGCTTCGAGTTCAATCCCCTGAGGGGGGGTGATGATCCACGCCGCTGGGTTGATCGAGAATCGGTGCTCCGCGGCGGCTCTCGTCAGCTGGAGCAAGTCACATTCGCCCTCCATCTCCAGCAGCTTGACTACATTACCCTTGTAGTGCCCGCCCGCACTGCGCACCTTCGACACCCGCGCAACCTGCCCGATGCTCTCCATGACCTTCTTCACTTCGCTAACCTCGCCGCACAGTGAGTAAACTTTCTCCAACGCTGCATGCAGTTCGTCGTCCCCAATTAACAGCACTTCGCCGTCGCTTGGCATTTTTTTTTTTTTTTTTCAATAAAGTACTCTTGGCATTTCTTTTTTTTCAATAAAGTACGCTTGGCATTTCTTTTTTTTTTTCACTGCGGTGTTGTGCAGGGGTCTTTAAAAGTTTGGGGGTTGGAGCGGAAAACCCGGTGTCAACCAATGACCCGGTGTGAGGTCAAAAAAAATTTGCCAACAGGATGCCTTGGGACGAAAATGTCGAGTACTTGTGGCGCCAGGGGCGCTGGGCATTCTTGCGGTTCTGGAGATTGCGTGGAGGGTGCACGTTTTTCACTCGAGGGCACTGGAGTGCTTGGGGACGTCGGACGTTTCTGGTGCACCCCTGACGTTCGCTGGTTCCTGGCCACTTGGCCGCCCGTCCGGTCGTCGCCGTTCTGCTTCGCGACGGCGGGCGGCGCCTGCGCCGCGCGCTTTCCCGCCGGCGTTTCACGTTGTACGCCCACCTGGGTGGGTGAGAGGGGTCTCTTCTTCTTTTTGCTGTGTCCGGGGTTGCCGGGGCGTTCGGTGCCGGTCTCGGCGACGACTCTGCGGCAACGTAGTGAGCCTCCTGCATTCTTGGCAGGTTCCTCTGCCATGCGTGCGGCAGGCATGATGCCCGCTGCATTTCGTCGTGCTGTGCTCCACGCACACCGCGATCGGCTGCCCATCGTCAGCGTCAGTGTGGCTCCTGCGCCAGCCGCGCCAGAAAACCCTGTTTTCTGGCGCGTTTGGCGCGATTGGCGCGCCCTTAGGGTTTTCACCAGGAATTAACAACCTTTTCATTTTGGGATCATCATTCGTCCATTTTCTCGGCGATCCCGGCGTGCGTGCTTGCAGCTGGGCGGCGCCTGCGGCGCCTCATCCGCGACGTGAACTCAGCCGTGTTCACTCCTCCCGCCAACGCTATACGTATAAGCCTCGCGCTGTGCGCGGGACATTCACGCATCCTCCAGAAGGAGTTCGTCCGCTCCAGGACAGCCCTCAAATCCTGGCCGCCTCGCTACCAGACGGGACCACGTCTTCGCCCTCAAATCCGCCCTCACTTCATGCCCCCTCTTCGAGGGTGTCGAGGCTATCGGGTCAAACATTGCATCATTCCTCAGCGAGACAGGGGGCCTGGTCCCCATACGTGTCCACACTCCTCCATGCTCCTCATCGCCAGTCCAACTGGCCCCACCTCGGCGTACCTTCCCCGGATGCTCTCCATCAGAGGCAGAAGTCGTGGCAACCTCTCGCACGCCGCGTAGAACGCGTCGTCACCCTATATGCTAGGCATGTACTGGGGTCCGTCAGGTGGCCCTTCTCCTGAAAGTTTAGGACCATCTCCTCGCGCGCTTTGGGTTGGACCCACCCCAGATCAGTCCCATCACCGACGTCGTCAGCCGTTTCATTGCCACCTTCGACACCGGCGCGAAAGAGCAGCCTGACAGCGCCGCCGGTAGCACATTCGACTGTACAATCCGGACCCGCTTCTCGTACCGGAACGGCGCATGGCGGAGGCCTTCCGCCATGCGCCGTTCCGCCAGGGCAGCCGCCTTCTCCACCCTCTCCGAGTCGGACCTTCCTGTCCTATTCTTCGCCGCCGAGACTAGGACCCCCAGGCACGTGACAGATTTGCCAAACCGCAGCAGCGCATCCACGCTGCGGAGTCTGAGCGTCGACTGATGCCTACGTCTCGTCGAGAAGGCGACCGTTTTCTGGAGGTTTAGCTCCATTCCGGTGAGCTAGCAGAACTCGTCTACTACGTCCACCCCCTTTTGCAGGGCGGCCTCCGACAGCCTAAATAGCAGCGTGGCATCGTCCGCGTACGACTTTGGGCTCACCCCCTCCGCTTCTTTCTTGACCGCCTTCATCACTACCGACAGCAGGGCATTTATGAGAATGACGGATACAGGGCACCCTTGAAGGATACCATTGGTCACACTAAACTCCCTGCCCACCCCTAGAGGCAGCTTGAAGCGTCTCGCGAGCAGTCTGTAGATCGCCCTTAGCGGTTTGAGAACCCGATTGTGCAACCCTAAGTCCCCGGCCAGGCGCAGCACTATCTCTCGCGGGACCATGTCGAAACATTTCCGGAAGTCCAGCGCCACCCCGTAGAGCGGCTCTGCATCTAGCAAGGCGTCCTCCATCTCGAGCCCTATCTCCAACAGGACGTCCTCGATACGGTGACCCGGTCGAAAGCCCTTCTGTCCTTCTTCGATCCACTTCTCCTGCCACAGGACTATGTCCGCAAGCCTGCGGCACGCCCTTAGGCGGTACACAGCGGACGTGACGGTTATCGGCCTCGTGTGCAGCGGGTCTTGGCTCTCATCCTTCGGCACATCGACACCAGGGTAGTTGTCATGCTCGCCAGTCACTTCGACCAGGTTCATGACATCCGCTAGCGCACTCAGCAGGGGAAGCGGCAACTCCCGCAGTTCAGCCATGCGCCAGCCATCCACGCCTGACGTACGGTGGGTGGGGCATCGTGGGTGGATCCAGCGTACCTTGTTCTTCTCTGGTGGGGGAGGAGCAGCGGGCCCTTCCCTCGTACCTTCGGTCCAAGTTCTTGCTGGTCTTTATGGGTTATCCCACCCCAGACGGTCACGTATGACATCCGCCGCTTCTCTCAGGGGCCCCTCGGGGGTCCCCCGCTCCAGTTTGACCGGGGGTGCCCCCACTGTTGGGTTTCCCTGCCATGCCCTCCCCCCAGCCTTCCCCAGGGGGCTTCCGGTCTGAGCCCGGGGACCCGGCTCAGCCTCTCCAGGAGGTCCCGAGGGATCGTCTGGAAGCTGAGCCCGGGAATGGGTCCATCCACCCTGCTTCGGGGGGGCTTGCTCCCGGGTCTTTGCCCCTCGGCGTAAGTCGGCCGCGGATGCTGGTCCTTGTGGCGTTTGTTTGTGCGCATTGTCGGGCCCGGGGTAAAACTCCCGGACGAATGAGACCTGGCGCGTCGAGAGAGGGGAGAAAGAAGAAGAAGAGGGTCTGCCGCCCCCTTCGCTCGTTGCTGCGTGATCGAACTGCCTAGAAGCGTAGTGTTAAGAATTGAGTTCTTTTAAGTACACGAACCACATGGATTAGCATGCACTGATACAACCGCTGTTAAGCAGCGGTTGCCAGATACTCCCGTAGCACCTATTCACGGGTTTGCAGGAGTAAAAAGGAAGCGGGTTGGGGAGGGTGGTGGTGGGGGATTGCAAGAACGTGCTTGGGTATGTGCTCAACACCGAACTGCGCCGTGTTTCGGTCCTTTCCACGGACACATAAGGCGGACCATCATCAGCGCGGAACCTGGGTGAGTCTGGTTTGTCAGGCGGCTGTTCGTAGCTCGTCACAGCCAGGACCACCCGTGCTACTAGAGCACAGGCGAATCCGTCACGGGGAGAAGGCCCCTACAACCGTGTCTGAGCAATCAGTGGTGGGGGGGGGTAGGTAATAGCAATTTACTCACTGAGATTGTTTCACACCTCGCAGGAGTATTGGCCCGTCTCTGAGGTACTGAACGTTTTGATACGAGAGTGGAATCATAAGACGTGAATAAAACACGGCAAACAGGCATACCCCCATCTTGTCTATGGTCTCGACCGGGTCTTCGAGCAGGATGTTCTCCGGTTTCAAATCGGTGTGGATAAGTCGGAGGTGGGCATGGAGGTAGTTCAACGCAGCGCCGAGCTGCCACGCAATGTGCGCGACTTCTTTGACTCCGAAGTTACCGCAGCGGGTGAGGTAGTCGAGTAAGCAAAACCCGAGCTTCGGGAAAACGATGCACATGTGGGTTGAAGCTCTCGTTTGTGCGTAGAAATAAGTGCGGTACTTGATTGTTGGGTAAAAGTCGCCTCTGTCGTCTTCTTTGATCTTGTGCAGAATCTGAATTTCAAACTTGGCATCTCGAGTATACTTTTCAATCCCCCGAACAAGCTTGATGGCGACGTAAACGTGGCGTTTTCTATCCCAAGCTTCGATCACCTTGGCGAAAGTACCCTCGCCGATCAAATCAAGGATCTTCCATCGGTTCGGGTCCGGTGTTCCTTCCACATCTTCTCCGAGTACGACGTGGTAATGACCAGGTTCTTTCGATTGCATCGGAGTGTACGTCTTTTTTACCTTCTTCGGCTGCAATGTCTGGGTTTCCGCTACATCGGGATGACTGCTGGTTCTCTTGCCACCGCTGAGCCTTTTCTGCTCACCGGTCTCACCGGTGGCCGTGTTGTAGTTCGACTTTATGGTATCCGACATATTCGGCGTCCCGTTCCCTTCTTCCTGCATATTTGAAATTGATGTTACCCTGCGGTTGCGATAAAGACTGATCTGGGTCTACCTGAGCTGCGTGTCCCTTCCCCTGATGACATCGAAAACTGGATGATATTCCACGTTGCTCAGTAGTCGCACACGTGGATACAGCTCGAGTCGCAGCGCCACAGTAAGATACTTACTCCTCTGACCTTCTTCGCCAGGGTTTCCTGCCAGAAAACTTTTACGCTTTTTATTCGCCTGGATGGCTTGGCGCGAGTCCGACCAAGCAACCGATGACTGAAGGGAGACACCAGTACCAAACACGGATCGTTTGCGGGCGCAGCGGAGAGGACAGCTCCCAGAATACCCGCAGTGCGGGAGTGCAAGCGACTACTGAGCGTGCTTCTTTCAAATTGCGGGCACTGGCGAACACGTCCTACCGTAAAGGTTCAAGGCCTGCAGGACAAGATCCTAGCTTTTTTGCTACTTTTTCTTGGTCCCCCGCCGACAGTTCTGCCGAGGCTATCGCTCGAGGGGGCCCTCGAGCTCGGCGCGTTTCGGCGTTCTCTCCTGCGAAAAGTTCAGAAGCCATAGGTCATACTCAAGTTTTCTAGAAACCAACGCAAGCAATCCTTGAACAGGAGGAGAATTGATTGGGGATGTTTGACTACGGCTTTCCGACACCAGGTCCAGATAAGAGACATGGCACATTGTGAAGAGAGATCGTCGTTCGTTTAGTCAGAACACTGCCTCTCATGCATGATTGGGAGTGCAGAGTTTTGATTTCTTTTTTCCAACTTTTCCGTTGATACTTTTTTCTCTTGCAGAAAAGAGGGCAAATTTTCGGGATTAAAAAGACTTTTTTACCGGTGATGGTGTGATCCAAACCAAGTTCTGCCGGGTTCCTGCCGGGTTTCTGCCGGGTTCTTACCGGGGGGGGTGTCCATTTTTTATGGGATAATTAGCTTATAGCCACCAAGAATCTTTTTATTTACCAGGAGGGCCTGAAACTTTATATTTAGCTTATAGCCACAAATAGCTATTTACTACCTGTTAATAATGGCGAAAATTTTCACTCGAGAACCCAATTTTTTGGCACGAGACCCGGAGGGTCGAGTGACAAAAAATTGGGTTCGAGAGTGAAAATTTTCGCCATTAATGGGTGATAAGATAATTTTATTTCACTGGTGTCCCAAATGAGTCACTCCAAACGACCCGGAAAAAGTGGGGTAGTGAAGAAAACAGAGTTACGAGTGTTTTTAACGGAATGAAGGTAAAAAATACCCAGGATATACAGAAAAAGGGGAGACCAAGAACAGAATCATGCCCGGAAGGAAGAGAAAAGTGCCAACACCATCATCTGACAGCAGTTCGTCTGACAGCAGCTCAACATCAAGTGAGAAATCGAAGAAAGTGAAAGCGATCATTGCTGACCTTCTACCGTCCAAGAGTCGCAAATTGTACGAAAAGACCTAAGCCGACTTCCTGTCCTTCGCAAAGAATAAGGGGCAGCCATCTGAAAGTGATATTCTGCTGTACATGCATGATCTGGCAGAAATCAAGAAGCTCGGCTACAAAACTCTCTGGCAGCGCCTCTTGATCACGCGGCCACAGATACTGAGGCCAGTGGTAGCACCGCACCATCACTTGAGGCCCCCTGCATTGAGATCCCTGCATTTTTGACTCAAGCACACCCTGTACCACCTTCGAATGTTTTCTACTTCAGCAACATTGCTGAGGGAGCTATCATTCAGATTGGTACAGATGCTATCAAGCCGCACCCTAAGGGCACCAAAAAATAATCACATGGCAAGCTGTTTACATCATTCTTCTTCTTTTTTGTCGTTTTTCCATTGGTAACATCATTGTTTTTACCCACCTGAACCGTTTTTTCTTCACTCGTGACCAGTTTTTAGGGTAGTGGTTAAAAAAAGGGGGGGTAGTGGTTAAAAAAGGGGGGGTAGTGGTTAAAAAAGGGGGGGTAGTGGTTAAAAAATGGGGGTAGTAAAAAAATGGAGTGAAGAATTTGGGACCCCAGTGAAATAAAAACTTTTTTATTAGCTTCGAGCCACATTTTGCAAATTTTTGGTCATTTTTCAAAAGTTTGGTCAAATTTTGGTCGATTTTTGGTCAATTTTTTTTGGTCAAAATTTTGGCCGAAATTTTGGTCAATTTTTTTGGTCTACAATTAGACTCCAATCCCTGAGAACACACCCATGGCGGGATTCGAACCCTTTACCCAGCCATTGACTGTGAGGGGTTTTCGGGCCCACCCGGAGCGAGTCCAACCTTCTCCACGTCTTATCATCTCATCACTCGAAACAGTCGTAGCATCTTATCATTGCTTGAATTTTTGGAGTCTGATACTCGAAACAGTCTAGATAGGGTCACCCACGTGTGTTTACGCCCGAAGGCTACATAAGAACCGACTTGAAAAATCGTCCACAAAGAGCTTCCCGCCGTTTGCGTTAATGAGAGTGTCACCGAAAAGTACCCTGGTCTGACCTCTGCGAGCTAAGTATCATGTTTCCCGGTTTCTCTTTCAGCACCCGTATGCTCGCAACATTCATGCCCGGTACTTCCAGTCTTTTAGCGTGTTGCACCCCTTGCTCCCACTACGGCCGTCCAGATGCCGCCGGGTTGCAGGAATCTGATGAAGAGAGTTAACAACGCAATGGTTGCCAAAGTGTTGCGCCGCAAGTCGGCAGTCGCAAATCGGCAGAAAGGGGGTCCAAGTAAACGAGACCTATGCAAAGTTGAAATGGGATGAGATTAGACGCTACCCCAGAATCACCTTGACTCCCCCAAACGTATCCCACACATTGAAGCTTAAAACTTGCAACTTGAAACTTGAAATTGGAAACTTGAGTTCGAATCCAGACCTCCTGGCTATAAGGGTAGGCGGTTTTTTTTTTTTTTTTGGTCCATGTCCGCGCGCACGTAAATTTTTGGAAACCCCCGGGGAAAAAAAAATTTGCCAAAAAAAAAAAAAAACTTTTGGGATATGTGCATTGGAACCGGTCGTGAGAGCGACTGCAGGCGGAGTCACGAGCGTGTCCGGCTTGGGAAAGTCGAAAACCTGTTCATCACACCGATACTTCACGGCGATGCGAATCGCGTAGACGTTGTTTACCTCAGTGTGTATGGACTTTGAAGCCGACTATGACTGGTGCTGGGTTGGTGCGCTGGGCAAGCAATATCGTGCTACTTTGACGTTGGTGTCAATCTAAACAGCAAGATTCGCGTACCTTTAGCCAGCTCCTGCTGGACGCAGTCGAAGCACGCGGGATACAAGCACAGCCTCAGCCTCGAAAATGTGCGCGGTTTTACCGGCAAGGCATGTCGGGAGGGTTTGCCGCTGTGGTGCGATTATCACACAGAACCAGTCCGGGGCAGTGCACGCGTCTATGCGTTCCGACGCCTGAAGCAGCTACTAGTGGACGTATCTGAGACTCGACTGAGGAGGCATTAAAAGGACGCGGGGCAAGCGATGCGTTCACGGTGCTTGCGACCGGCGATGCCTTGTGGTGCGGTGTATATTTGCGAAGAAAACGGCACTCGTCACCTGACAGTCTAGACCGCACACCCCTGAGCATAACTGTTTTCGTTGCACACGGCGTCTAACCAATTGCCGTGTGCTAGAAGCACCTGCCCTCCGTGCGGATGTCGAGACATCACTGGTCTCTTTCGATGTGGGTGAGGTACATCTTGTGAGTCCGGCCGTTTGCTACGCATGAGAAGGTGGCCACTGGCTACAGCTTGCTGACAGGAGGGTCGGCAGAGTACCGACAAACTCCGTTTACACCAAACAGTTCATCTTTGTGAACTCGAGTAACATCGACAAAGCCACTACACCCGAAACGACGGGGTCGACGTCCGCCTTTTGGGGTTTCAACAGCAGACCACCGCAGAAGCCGCGAGAGCAACCATCCTTGCACAAGGTGGAGGAAAGCAGAAGTTGAAGTTCACCATACTATCTGCGGGTAGCTGGCGCTTATTCTCGCCGATGGAAATGCCACCGACCAGCCGTCAGTAGGCTCTCGCACGGTGGTTCGGTAGGACCGTGACATCGCAATGGGGCATGTCAGGAGATACAAGATTGACGGACACCCGCACAATCGACAGTCCTCTGGGTCACTGCTTTGTCGTACCCAGCGAACCGCGATCTCGAGTTCAAACCCGAGTGTTTTTTCTCCTTCTCTATGGAAGCTTTTGTCGAAACGCACCCCGCGCGACGTTCAGGACTACTGAACTCTAGACTGCCACCGCAACCCCTCGGACACATCAAGTTCATCATCACACTCATCTTTGAGCTCATCGTCCAGGAATTCCACCAAGAACGGGCACAAAAGTGCCAACAGCGGACCGGCCAGTAGTATAGCCGGCACATATGGTGTGACATCCAGTAGCAGAAAGTCTTGTGGCATTTTTTTCTCTGAAAAGTTTTTTTTTTGCGCGCGCGCGCGCGCGTAAATTTCTGTGGGCCGACGGACATGGGCCAAAAAAAAAAAAACGCCTACCCTAAGAAGCACGGTTGGCAGATAATCACGATTATTACCTATTCACGGTTGGCATGTAATAAATATTATTAGATTCGATTCGATTTTATTAGATATTATTAGCCGATGATTATTACGTATTATTAGATCTAAGGTGAATTTCCCTTATATCCCACCACTTCAAATTTTGTTCCCTTATATCCCAATGGGACAACAAATTTTGTTCCCTTATATCCCAATGGGATTACCTTGGGCAAGGCAATCCCATTGGGATATAAGGGAACAAAATTTGTTGGTTGGGATATAAGGGAACAAAATTTGTTGTCCCATTGGGATATAAGGGAACAAAATTTGTGGTCATGACGATTTTTGGGGGACCCCTTTAAAAATTTTCCCGGGGGTCAAAGTGATCATTCGGGGACGTTTGGTGCCGTTGAAACAAAAAAATTCCAATTCTGAGGCTGCGTTTACCTCCGAAATGAGGTTTCAATTTCTCAAATTTTACTGCCACTTCGGCCCTTGTGGTCATGCGGCCAGAGGAAGAGGAAGCAACCGTCGTAACAAGATTGGCAGCAGGACCAGCACCAGCAATTTCAATCCTGGAAGCAGTCAGCACATGTTTAGCACTGCCCTACTTCGCATCCGGTTGCGCTGCAGCTTCTTGCATGTTGCGTGTTTTACGTTACGGATAAATTGGCCGATTTTTTCCATCTGCATGAGCCCCGCGTGCTCGTGCACCCGTATCCTTTTTTACACTCTGCTCAACGACGCCTTTTCTTTTCGGGAGGGCAAAGAGGGAAGGGAGGGGTAATATTGCATCGTCCTGCGTAAAGTCATCTGCACCATGATCGACGGAATTCGCTCTCTAAGTACGGAGTCAAGTCTCGTCTGTATACGCGATGCGGTTTACCGAAGCCATCGAGCGCCACGGCCAGGGATGGATACGTTTACTCGCTGATCGATGCTACGGCAGTTCCGCAAACCCACTATGCAGCCTGAGTTCAGCCCCGCGCATCTACGCTCACAAGGCAACCCATGATCACTTCGGTGTGAGGGATCAGTCCTGACCGAGCCTAATGCCTGCCGGGCGCCTGCTCCGTTGCGGTGTTTGCTTTTCTGACCAATGCGTTCCACGTCTGAAGGGTCCTTGCGTTAAGTTCGCGCCTTCTGTGGGTATACAGACTTGATCACGACTTTTGGAAACGAAGCTTACTCTTGAGATCCGGTGTGGAGGGCCATTGTTACCTGACAAAACCCACTCATGCAGCCTGAGTTCAGCCCCGCGCATCTACGCTCACAAGGCAACCCGTGATCACTTCGGTGTGAGGGATCAGTCCTGACCGAGCCTATTGCCTGCCGGGCGCCTGCTCCGTTGCGGTGTTTTGAAAACTTGGTAACTTTGTGCTCAGCGGTCCTACGAATCATGTTCCACGTCCTGTGATTCGTACTTTCAAACTTAATCCATGAATCATGTCCTACCTCCTGTGATTCGTGTGGACTTTTAACAACCTTGTACCTTCCTACAGCAGGACAGGTTCTGCATCTGTTCATTGGGTAACTAATTTTGTTCCCGTTCTTCCCATTGAAAGAAACCAAGGACCTAGAAGACCCACCCTTCCTGTTGATCTTGCAGCACCAACCGCCAGGGCTTGGTCTGGTCAGGCAGTCCAGGCTGGTCGGACTCTGGGTCAGCCGGACTAGACTGGTCAGGCTCCAGCCTCCAGCCTGCCAAGCTTGTCGGACTGTCTGGTCTGTCCAGGCTGTCCGGGCTGTCTGGTCAGTCCGGGCTGGTCGGACTGACTGGTGGTCAGGCTGTCCAGGCTGTCTGGTTTGTCCAGGCTGGTCGGACTGTCTGGTCAGTCCAGGCTGTCTGGTCAGTCCGGGCTGGTTGGACTGACCGGTCTGGTCAGGCTGTCCAGGCTGTCCAGGCTGTCCAGGCTGTCCAGGCTGTCCAGGCTGTCCAGGCTGTCCAGGCTGTCTGGTCTGTCCAGGCTGGTCGGACTGACTGGTGGCCAGGTTCTGTGGTCAACAAATTTTGTTCCCTTATATCCCAATGGGACAACAAATTTTGTTCCCTTATATCCCAACCAACAAATTTTGTTCCCTTATATCCCAATGGGATTGCCTTGCCCAAGGTAATCCCATTGGGATATAAGGGAACAAAATTTCAAGTGTTGGGATATAAGGGAATTACACCTAGATCTAATAATGGGCAATAACTAATAATTTCTAATGATTTCTAATAATTATTATTACCTGGTAATAATTTCTAATAATTTCTAATAATTTCTCATAAAATCGTCGTCTTGTTGCGTTAGTGGGGAGTCATTTGCAAGCAAATGAGTACCACACTATGCCAGCTTTTCGCTACGTGACTCCAGAAGGGTCACTTTTTCCGCGCTTTCGGCGCGGCGCAACTCTAGTCGGTTGCAGCTGTTCTTGGAAACTACTGACGATTTCATAATCCGAAAAGGAATCGGAATCTTCGCTTTCTCGTTTGCGCCGGTAGGCACGCCGCGATGCGGAGGACGCGAGTAGCCGGGAAGAGCCGGCGGGAGCATAAAATCTAATAATTTCTAATAATCTAATAATCGCCTGTAGAGAGTCCCCAGGATGTGGGAGGATCCGGGAAAGACTACTCAGTCGGACTAGGATCTTGGCAATGAAGCCGTGAAAATGGAGGGAACCCAGAAATCAAAGTAGCTACACCCAAATCTCAGACTTGTACTCAGTGAAAATATCTGATTTAGCTCTCGGTGAAAATCTCAGATTCAGCTTTCGGTGAAGATCTGCTGATTGTACCTCCAATCTCAGATTATGCACTCAGCCCAAAACTCACATGCGAGTTCAAAATCTGCGAGTTTGGGAGCTAAAACCCGGCGCCCGCCCAGAAAACATCACGGTCCCGGACGATGCTCAATGGCGACAAACGCAAAGAAGAAGAAACACGAAAACAACACCAGAATCGTTGATCCATGCCAGGCAAGAGACTGGGTGGCCTGGCAGTGCAAGCCAAGCGGTGACGCCAAGGTGTTTTTAAGCAATGGTATTGTATTAATGTCGCCCCATAATGTACTTCAAGCATTTAAGCCTTCTTCGCTCGCGTGTTCGCGCCTCCTGTCGTGGTCCGATGATTCCCAAAAAAAACGAACGAATGAGCGCAATGCTTGCACAAAGCTTGGCCGTGCACTTCCAGCTCTCAGATGCTCTGTCAGTAGTTTCGCTGTCTCGGTACTTTCGCGGTGGTACTGATCGCCCAGCGATAGCTCGACCTTTCCCCCAGCCCAACCGTCCCACCGTTTGGGCACCCTTTCTTTTCGTACCACTTTGGTATGAACGTATCGAGGCCGGCAGTGCGAATCACCGCAAGTCCCAGCACTTCATCAAAGCGGTTGTGGGTAAGCCGCGGTGAAAAGGCAGGACGTGACTATGGTGCTTGCAGAAGACAGCCCGAAGAACCGGCAGAAGATCACAAGCAGGCCGTACATTCCGCGTGCAAATGAACGTGAAATGACACAGGATCTTATTGTCTGCTTCGGTCGGGTTCCAGCGAATGCCGATCATCAAAGGCCACATGCAACGGACTGTATGCCCAGCGAACGGGATTCGTGCTCAAAAGAAGGTTTCCCAGATGGAGTTAGACCCCCATTCTGCCCTAAGAATACGGGTTCTGGCGGGTAGAGGTCGCATACCCCACATGCCACATCATCGTCCTCTGCCAGGAGCTTGCCTCAAACCTCTCCTACCTCTTTTGGCATCCTTCCTTTTCGACTTAGCAACAAACGGAATTGCGAACGGGGTGAAAGGAACGGTTTGGACGCACGAACACCCACCGTGACGATCACCTTCCACTCCTAGGGGCACTTTTGCTGTGAGAATGCATGGGAAAGTCAGGTAATAATGGATTATTACCTGGTAATAATATCTAATAATGGGTAATAATTTCTAATAATCAGGTAATAATATCTAGAGAAAAGTACCTTAGGGGCCTAGGAACTAATTTAAATGACCTGAGGGGCCTAATCGGGGACCTTTAGGTCCTCAAAATGATTTAAAAATTTGTTTTTCCCGGGGGAAAAATACGAACATGCTCAAAAATCGCTAAGTACAATGCCTGCACAAAATACCGGGCAAAATTTGTCAATTTGAAAAATGCATTTTGGGGCCTTCAGGTCCTCAAAATGATTTAAAATTTGTTGTCCATTGGGAATTGTGCCGAAAATGTACTTGTCAAAAAATTTCGAAAAAAAATTTCGAAAAAAATCTCGAAAAAAATTTCGAAACAAATTTCGAAAAAATGACTGAAAGGCGGCGACGGTGCGAGCCACTTCAGCCCTCGCGTTCTCTGCTGAGGTTCAGTGAGGCCCAGTCGCACTTGAGCCACCACGGCTTTTCGTCTTTACCCGAAAAGCGCTTGTAACTCTAAGGCTGTATTTCTTCACTGCTGTAGTGGATTCTACCGCAAAAATGCGGACATGTTGTACCAACCCCCACCCCCTTCCATAGCCTGTGTTGTCTCAACTTCACACACCAGGAATCAGCTGTGCACCACATGGTAAAGCACTTAAAGCGTGGTAAATGAGAACATGTATCTGAGTGACCGGTTAGGTTGAAACTTTTCCAAACCTCTAGTTGTTGGTCGCCACGGTTACCGAGACCTAAAACACCAAGTCAGGGTTCCTCAGGCCTCAGATCATGTCACAAGGTGGCCCCTACCATAGGGCTTGTAGATTCCGTTCACCCTTGTGGAGCCTCGGGGGAAGTTCATCGGCTTTTTGCACTTTGAACCGAACCAAGGTTGGAATCGCTGGATTCCGCAAATTCACTTTGCTTGTCAATTCAATGAACAGCCCATGCTATGTGTGTTTTACGTGGGTTTTACGGAGTGCAGCAATCAGCAATGGTCTTCTCTTCATTTGACGTCCCACCTGTGAGTTTCTGGAAATTTTTTAGAGTTATAGTTCGCTTGAATTTTTTTGGGGAAATTTTTGGGGAAATTTTTTGGGGAAATTTTTTGGGAAATTTTTTTGGCAAAATTTTTCCGGATTTTTTTCCCATTTTCTTTTGACAAGTACATTTTCGGCACAAGTTCCCAATGGGCAACAAATTTTTAAATCATTTTGAGGACCTAAAGGTCCCCGATTAGGCCCCTAAGGTCATTTATTAAAAATTGTTCTTAGGCCCCTAAGGTCGGTGACCCTAATATCTAAAAATTTCAGGAGCCAGGTAATAGTATCTAATAATTTCTAATAAAATCTAATAATTTGGGGCGGATTTCGGAAATCTAATAATAGGCACGGTTGGCAGATAATCACGATTATTACCTATTATTAGATTTCCGAAATCCGCCCCAAATTATTAGATTTTATTAGAAATTATTAGATATTATTACCTGATTATTAGAAATTATTACCCATTATTAGATATTATTACCAGGTAATAATCCATTATTACCTGACTTTCCCATGCATTCTCACAGCAAAAGTGCCCCTAGGAGTGGAAGGTGATCGTCACGGTGGGTGTTCGTGCGTCCAAACCGTTCCTTTCACCCCGTTCGCAATTCCGTTTGTTGCTAAGTCGAAAAGGAAGGATGCCAAAAGAGGTAGGAGAGGTTTGAGGCAAGATCCTGGCAGAGGACGATGATGTGGCATGTGGGGTATGCGACCTCTACCCGCCAGAACCCGTATTCTTAGGGCAGAATGGGGGTCTAACTCCATCTGGGAAACCTTCTTTTGAGCACGAATCCCGTTCGCTGGGCATACAGTCCGTTGCATGTGGCCTTTGATGATCGGCATTCGCTGGAACCCGACCGAAGCAGACAATAAGATCCTGTGTCATTTCACGTTCATTTGCACGCGGAATGTACGGCCTGCTTGTGATCTTCTGCCGGTTCTTCGGGCTGTCTTCTGCAAGCACCATAGTCACGTCCTGCCTTTTCACCGCGGCTTACCCACAACCGCTTTGATGAAGTGCTGGGACTTGCGGTGATTCGCACTGCCGGCCTCCCAAAGTGGTACGAAAAGAAAGGGTGCCCAAACGGTGGGACGGTTGGGCTGGGGGAAAGGTCGAGCTATCGCTGGGCGATCAGTACCACCGCGAAAGTACCGAGACAGCGAAACTACTGACAGAGCATCTGAGAGCTGGAAGTGCACGGCCAAGCTTTGTGCAAGCATTGCGCTCATTCGTTCTTTTTTTTTTGGGAATCATCGGACCATGACAGGAGGCGCAACCACGCGAGCGAAGAAGGCTTAAATGCTTGAAGTACATTATGGGGCGACATTAATACAATACCATTGCTTAAAAACACCTTGGCGTCACCGCTTGGCTTGCACTGCCAGGCCACCCAGTCTCTTGCCTGGCATGGATTCTGGTGTTGTTTTCGTGTTTCTTCTTCATTGCGTTTATTGAGCATCGTCCGGGACCGTGATGTTTTCTGGGCGGGCGCCGGGTTTTCGCTCACAAACTCGCAGATTTTGAACTCGCATGTGAGTTTTGGGCTGAGTGCATAATCTGAGATTGGAGGAACAATCTGCAGATCTTCACCGAAAGCTGAATCTGAGATTTTCACCGAGAGCTAAATCAGATATTTTCACTGAGTACAAGTCTGAGATTTGGGTGTAGCTACTTTGATTTCTGGGTTCCCTCCATTTTCACGGCTTCATTGCCAAGATCCTAGTCCGACTGAGTAGTCTTTCCCGGATCCTCCCACATCCTGGGGACTCTCTACAGGCGATTATTAGATTATTAGAAATTATTAGAAATTATTAGATTTTATTAGAAATTAATAGAAATTATTAGAAATTATTACCAGGTAATAATAATTATGAGAAATTATTAGAAATTATTAGTTATTGCCCATTATTAGATATAATAATACGTAATAATCATCGGCTAATAATATCTAATAAAATCTAATCGAATCTAATAATAATTATTACATGCCAACCGTGCCTAAGCTAAATAAAAAGTTTTTTGTGGCTATAAGCTAAATAAAAAGATTTGAAAGTGCTATAACTAATTAAAAAGTTTTACTTTAGGTGGCTATAAGCTAAATAAAAAGTTAGCAGGTGGCTATTAGATAAAAAGCCCTTTTTTATTGTTGGCGGCTTGCATCTCCCATCGAGTCGCTGCTAGCTCTTTCAGGCATTTGTCGACGCTTCACGCAGTACCTACCGCGATATGGCAACAGAATATTATTCAAACTCCCTGGATATGCAGTGCTATGGTCGGGTGTCAATCACCGAGGAAAGGAGAGCCGTGAGGGGTAAGTAGTGTATAGAAGCCACCATGGATACCCCCGGGTGAGTATATTGGGTAGTATGCCAGGTACCCATCCCTTAAATCCCTCATGGGGGCATTTCTTGGGCCGGCGTGCTTTTCTGGAGGTATCTGCAGAACCTCTGAAATGTGAACCGCATCCAGCAGTACAGGCATGACAGAGTTGGCCTTCCGTTCGGACGTCGTGGGCTGTCAGGCTCGGACGACCTGGAGAACTCTGATGGCATGGCAGGGTTATGGATCAGTGCCAGTCATCCTGGATGATAATCGCGTACGCTTTCCAATCGTTCTTCAGAGTGTCGAAGAACACCACATCATTTTCCATCAGAGCATCGAGTACGGCCCCACCATATCTCATCCAACCAGGCTTGGAGGTGCTCCTGGAACGCTCGCTACCTGGTGCGACTTTCAAATGCACCCGCCGGTATCCTGGTATATCCGGGCATCTACATGATCTGAAGGAAAGGGAAATCAAAACGGTTTTCGGGAGATTTCATGTCGGAGCTTGCAAAAATCTGTAGCAAGTGCTCACACCTGATGCTCCGGAATGCGGGTGCATCTCACTTTTGGCGCCTTCGTCGTGTTGTTTGTGCCCACAGCTTGTGTCGGGTCGTGTCGCATCAGAATTGCCAGAGTCATCACTATTGTCTGCGGCAACGCTGTCGTCAACAACAGGTCAACGCAAAACCTCGCTTGGAGTGTCCGCTTTACTGCCGTGGTCTGCCAATTATTCAGAAGCCAAGTAGAAGCACCTCGCATATGTTGCTTCTCAGCGTGCTGCTTCAGCTCATCCAATCAGCCTTTTGTCTGATTCTTCAGTGGTCGCCACTAACTTTGACTTCGGCCAAGATGGACATGATGTCAAGCCTAGCGAAAGGGCCCGCTCCTCCAGAAGCAGTTTTGCCCAAATTGCAGTGTCGCAATCAACCTCTGCAAGCAAGGCAGTCCGTCGTTCTTTTCGCTCTTTCGCTGTCGCTGCCCCTGTCGCATTTTCCTTGCAAATCCACGGTTCAGAGGTGAACTCGTTTACAGAGTCTCCTCAAGAACCGGTAGATGCTAGTCGTAAGCAGAGCTTGGCCCGCAAGCATCTCTCACTCCCTGACTGATCCTTGATCGGGTACTCGTCGCCGAATTCGAAACGACACGTGGCTGGGACTGCCTTGCTTGCAGAGGTGTTGGCTGCCCCCGCTGGACAGCTTCTGGAAAAGGATCGGAGCCGCCCCGCGTTTTATCGAGTGGTGAACGCGCTCATCACACGAGCGCTCTTCCTTGTCACATCGATATCAATCGGTCGTCTTCTCCGTCAGCTTCTCAAACGGCGAGCACTCTCCTGAAACATCGTCGCAGTCTCGGGTGTCTCGCCCACATAGCAGACAACCCAAATCACCAAAAAAAAATGCCCGGACAAAGAAAGCGTGCCTCATTTGAAGCATCATCATCTTCTGATGATGCATCCTCGTCGTCCTCACAGCGCAGACTGAGCAGGACTTCCTGCTCAGTCAAAGGACCGCTACCTGCAGGTGTGGAAGCGGTTCATTGCCTGGATCAAGAAGGAGGTGAAGTACCGGTCTGGTCCCCCGAAAGAAGTCCACCCTGACACAATACTTCAAGCACTGCCGGGCAGAAGGGCTCTCTGCCTCAATACTTTGGTTGGGCGTTCTACTCAATGATTGGCTGCATGCACACGAAGGAGTACAGAAAGGTGAGTTCCCGCGGCTCACAGCAAGACTGAAGGCATACACCAACAAGACAAAGGCCT
Source organism: Diplonema papillatum (assembly GCA_030068145.1). NCBI lineage: Eukaryota > Euglenozoa > Diplonemea > Diplonemida > Diplonemidae > Diplonema > Diplonema papillatum. The sequence continues at coordinate 70,103 of JAPJBO010000173.1, read as the reverse complement.
GGCTGGGTCCTTTGGAGATCCTGCTGGAAAACATCAACAGGCACCCCCGCACCCACCCATCGCCTCTTCCAGCTGATGCTGGAAAAAACGAAATTGGTCGCCAGGTGGCCCTGGGACGGCATCTCGCACTGATACAAGTATGTTCGCAGTCGGGCAAAAAAGTGCTTTCACCGGGAATAGTTGAGTTGCAGCTCTTGACAAAGATAGATGGAAAAAAGAAGGTGTTTTTATTCTTCGCTTTTTCTCACGAACGGGGGGGTCGGTCCTGCTTTGTAGGTTCTCCCGACTCCCCAATTCGTGGTCAGCACAAACTCAAGAGGTCTAGTCAACTATTCCCTGCAGTATTGGCATACTTTCGATAAAAAAATTACGTTTTACCGGATTATCCGCCATTTTGTCCCTCGGGCTGGTCTTTGCACTCGGCCACGCCCTCGGGCTAACGCCCTCGGGCGTGGCCTCGTGCAAAAACCGCCCTCGGAACAAAATGACGGATATTTTGTCCGGTAAAAAATGGTCATTTTTACCGGTGAAGCACTTTTTTTCCCTCCTACAGTTGTTTTTGTAAAGTTGTCGTATGTTTTAAGACAAGGCGTGTGCACGCGGACGAAGGTGCGAGACTCCTATCACTCACCACCGACACCACGCGCAGTTGGAGGGCATCGTGGCTACCGTTGTGTTCGCGTATCGAGTTTAGTTCTGTCAAATTGTTGGAACGTGCTCAAGCCTTGGAGAGCTACGTACGGGTTGCTTGTTGTCCCGCTGTTTATTCCGGTTAGACTATTGGTAATGTGTTCCCTGTCGTAGTATCAGGTAAATTTCTGGAGGAAGGTGAGTCACTGTCTCCTCGGAGGTTTCCCTCCCCTCCGAAGATGGGCTGCACAATCTGCTACAACAGGAAGTTGCTGTAGCTGCTGTTCAGAAACATGTTAGCAAACAGCGAAGGCGACCTCCTTTCTGTCAACTACGGTGATCGGTACTAACGTTTTGGGCTAGAGCAAAGAATCTGTGGCGACATCGTCTGCCTTGATCCCGGACGAAACCTCTGCGCACACGAGCTCCTCGTCGACCCTTCCACTCGAAAAAGGCAACATATTCCCAGCTCACGTGCCTCGAGGAGCTTTCCGTTCAGGGATTCCACTGCATTCGTCGTGTATTCACCCAAACGTGGTACCAGCTGCCGGTCAGCCCACGTCAGGCCTTCGCACTTTTTCACCACCTTCTTCACAAACTCTTTACCGTATTCCTTACGAACATCCTCCCGGACTTCCTTGTAGGGCGTCTGTCCGGGCTCCCGCGAGACGAAAGAGAATATCTGAAATAATTTCTTTCGACCCTATTTCCGGGTGTGGTGCACCCACTTTCGAGAGTCACGATTTCACTCTGGCAAAAATTGCTGGAGTTCACCGTGTGCATGATAATAGAATTGGTTGAATGAATGCATTTGTGTTGTTGAAGAATAAACATTAACGAGAGTGTGCTCTTGATCGTGGTTGGATAACATAACAAGTTTGAAAAGGGCAGAACGTAAAGGTCGCTCGGAGACTGTTGACAACCAAAATTCGCTTGAGAGTGAAACTTTGCTGAAACTCTCTGTGTGGTATTTGCACGTCGGCAAGCGTGTCTCCTAAGATTTGGCTTGGGAGGTGCCGACTTCCGGTGTCGAAACACTTCACCATCGATGAACAGCCCAGCAAAGAGCCAAGGTTCGACTACGAGTAGCATATATTGGTGCCTATTCGAGCTACCGAATAGGCATACTTACAAGGGGTATGTTTGCGAGCACAACCCCCCGGCTTGCAGCATGAGCACCTGCAGTTCACTGGCACCCTGCATACTGCTAAATCCAACTTCAAACGGGCGACGCGGTGTATAATACATAACGAACTCAGATGTTTTCGTGTACGGTTTTTGATCAGCCAACCACCAATGGCTCCATGATCGGCGTAAAGCGTAACACCGAAATTCTGAACCCGCGAAACCGGAAAGCACGTGGCATGTGTCCTTCTCAGGACCAAGTCGCATAAGTGGTGTGTTGTTGTTTTTTGCTGTTCATATCGAGTAGAGAGCAGAACAGCCGCTCCTTCAGCATGTAAGAGGGTTGAAGTATGGGTAAAGGAAAGCCTCGTTGCAGCGACTGCTTCTATATTTCGTCGCCACTGCGAGTCTTTAACCAAGTATCACGCGGCATTGTCTTCCGGTTGCGTTAGTGGGGAGTTATTTGCAAGCAAATGGGGACCACACTATACGCGGCATCGAGAGCTAGCGGCGAACGATAACGGCGCCACGAACACAAAGGAGACACAGTGTCGCACTAGATGGGCATTTATTACCCGCCCGCTGATCAAGACGTACCCATACTCCTCAAGGTGCATGCACCGTGGGTGCGGGACAGCTTGAGGAGGTCGCCTGGACGATACCTGACCACATTGGGACCGACGGCAACAATGCGAGCCATAATGGAATGTTCAAAACGGTCTGCCGCGCTCCTCTCGCCAGTGCAGTGCTCTTTCTGAACGTTGTAGCACCGGTTGCAGTGAATCAACTCGAACATGACTTCCTTGTTGCACATGACATGCTTCTGACGTTCGACAACAGGTTGTCCGTTGCACCACTCACCGCTGACGAAAGAGACGACCAACTTCGGCGACGGTTCAGCCATCTTTATGTTCTTATTGAAAGACAGGGTCGCTACCCTGAGAGGTTACCTAAGAAGTAGTATACTTTAGCGCATCAACACGCTCGGTCAAGAACAACGTTTGATAGAGTCTTTGCTGTGGTTTGAGAACGGATTTTCCGTTTTCTCTGGGCTGGTTAGCCGTGATCCGTGTGCGGACCAAGAGAAAATCCAACCTTTTTTCCAGATTTCCAAAATGCCTCTTCTATTCAAGGTACCTCTTGTATTCAAGGTACCTACTGCACGGCGGACTCCCCCACCGGTTGGGGGGGAGTGAGTGCGGGAGTGAAAAAGTGCGGGTGTGCCACTCCCGCAATGCGGGAGTCCCACTCCCGCATTCCTAGGCAATGATACAAAGAAAATGAGGCACTTACACCGTTTTCTGGGAATCTCAGACCAAGATACGGCAAGCCAAACAACAGTGGGGCCAATTGTTTACCAGCAGATCGCGCATACCCCTGCCCGCCAGAGAACTGAACCTGCTGTGTCCCACCCAGCAACGCGCAGCAAGAAAACTCTGCCGTGGCAGGGGCGGAGAGCAGAAACTTCGGATCATCAACAACGTACGTCGGTAAGAACATGGGTTTTGAATTTTCGTGATGTGGCTTTTTTGTGTTTCCGGCGATTATCGCGCAGTCAGTTGCCTGTGGCGGCGTTCTTTTTTGATTGCTGTTAAATAGTCGAAAAGGTGCTTAGATTCGCTGCTGATCTGCTGCTTGACTCTGCATGTAGAGTGTAGCGATGGAGCTGACGGTTGATGAAGTGGTGATGGTAGGGTGTCGCGGGGATCGGGAGGTTTAACGCTGTGCGGGTGCTATGGATGTCTCGCTTGGCGTAGTGCTGATGGAATGGAGGGTTGAGAAGGTGTTGATGTTATTCTGGTAGGTGTAGCAACAGCACACAGCCGCTCGGCCAGCGTAAGCTTGAGCCAATTCACCCACCCCCTGATCGAGCGTAATCGAGTGTAATATTTTGGGTTAGAATGCAAAGAATCTGTGGCGATAATCTGCATCGCCGACGGCGCGGTAGTGTAATATAGTGTAATCGAGTGTAGTAGAGTGTAATCGAGTGTAGTAGAGTGGAGTAGAGTGTAGTCGAGCGTTGTAGAGTGTGATCGAAATTGACACTAGTATTTTGGGTTCGACCACTGGTGGACCCCTGGCTGACCCATGAGCGACCATGTTGACCACTGTCTGGCCCAAGAAGTGCCAAGCACAAGCATACGAGGGACGGAAACCGCAGGTGTGGGCCTTCACCGTGGTGGAGCCAGGCTAGATTCGGGGTGGCGCCCTGGGAGGGACAGGGACGGGGGTAGTCACGCCTTAGTCCCAGGGCCTCTCCCCACCCATCTGTATGTGTTCTCCTGATCATCGCTACCGCGCTGACCTTTCCCTCAAAGCCCGCTGCCCACTGCCCTACAAGAGACATGCTTTGCACTCTCTGAATGCCCATTGACTGTGCTCCGCTTCAGCCGACTGCTTTGGAAGAGGTACTGTGCTCCGTTTGGTGCCGACTGCCCTGCCAGAGACGTGCTTGCAGACAGAGGTCGGCCGCCGCTACTTTGGTTTTCTCTCGCGTCTTCCCAGCTCCGCCACCTTCCCAGAGGCTTGGGGAGAGCCACGTGCTCCGGCTGTAAGGGACGAGACCGAGGTGCGACGCTGGCCCCGGTCGCAATCTGTATGTGCCGGCCCGGCCCGATTAGGCCTTTGGAGTACCGCGTGAATGGCGCGATTGGGCCCACGCGCATGCAGCCTGTCTGCTCGCAGTCACGCCGGCCGGCCCGCAACCGCAACCACATTCGCTTGTGCCCACCACCAGCTCTTCTTATCGAGCTAGCGATCCAGCTAAGGAGCACAACCGAGGATCCGAGGCGGAATCATGCCCCACAGTGGCTGTACGAGAGCAGACAGTCCACGAAAAAGTGTCACAGATTTTCCGTCTGAAAAGCAGCCCGTTTTGGGATTCTGGCTGGCCAACTTCTCCAGGCGTTTGGGGATGAACTCCCAGATGAAAGCTCTAGTTCACACAGTACTTGTACTGCTAGCGGAAATTGCTCCGCAGTAAAGGATGGCTTCCATACTTGATTGTATGGTCTCCCAACCATCCCCATCAGGGGACCTCAGAGGAGTGGAGTAAGGTGCCCTGGTGGCCCGAACTAAAAAAAAAAAAAAGGCTTTTTTTTTGTGTTTCCGACGATCCGAATGGACGTACAGATTGGTGTCTTTCGACCTTTTGGATGCTTGTGAAGTTCAGCTTGGTGCGTGCTTGTGGTGATCGGTGGGGTTCCCAAAAGAAAATGTTCCGTGTTATCGTATCTTCGAGCTAGACTTGATCTCGTGCATTAGCCAAGTGGCCCATTCTGTTGCTTTTCCGCTGGGCTCCTGATAGCGGACTCAGACAGTATGACTGCTGTGTTGCGGGCTGCAAATTCATCCAATACTTGTCTGTACGTTACCTCACTCTGTCCAAAGATGCGCGTGAGGTTGGCTTCGGGTCCGTAGCATAGAATATGTCGTTCATCGCCAGCCGTCAGGACATGATCTGCACTTCCTCGGTGGTAGCAGCCTTCTACGGCGCACTCGTTGCGGGTTTTGAACGGCATGATGGCTCTACGGGTGAGTGCTTGGAGGAGATCCGTAGCTCCATGCAGGTTCCGCAGCGCCCGCAGGGCTTGTGCGCTGAGGCAGCGAGGTGGTACGTCGGTAGATAGTCGATTACGGACCGCGGTGTCGCGACTGTCGGTACGGTTTCTCCTCGCGAAGAGTCCGTTTTCTTCGAGTTGCACCAGGTCACCATTGTCGTCTTCGGTATCGTCTTCTTGCCACCGTTGGCACAGCCTGGCAACGTTGGCCTTGCGGTAGCACCATTCGACATTGAATGTGCTGCTTTTTTGGTAAGCGGCGTTTGCTGCGACGTCTGCCGCGTTGATGTCGGCATTGTCGCTGTGTCCCCTGGCCCACTGCACATCTGGGAGAGTGCACAGCACCATGGCGACCGGGTCCCCTTTGCGGGGGTTCCTTAACCGGGCGATTTTTTTTTTTTTTTTGAGTAAGCAACTACGGAAGACATGCAGGGGGCGAGAACTGCATTTACTTGTACGGGCAAGTCGTTCTTTTGTTCCTTTTGTCAAACTAGTACGGGCAAGTCGTTCTTTTGTTCCTTTTGTCAAACTAGGAAAGAAGAAGGACGGACTCTTCCTGTGCATGGAGTAGGACTCCGACCGTGACTCATCAACGGCGGAAATTTTTTTTGTTCACTACCGAGTGAGAATTTTTGGACTCATTTTGAGTTCTTCGCAAACCGGGCGAAATAAGCTCTGAGAGAGCAGAAATACCGTCCTGGGACACTGGAAATGAGTAAATGACGATCTCGCACTTTCCGATAAGAATTCCAACTGAGCAGGCGCTAAAAGCGAATTTTGGCCGAACCGCTTCAAGCTGTACTTGTTCAGGGAGGACGGAGAGAGGGGGGCCAAAGGTGCGATTCTGAGGGCAAGACGCCTCGCGGTGGGCATGCCCTTCTACAAGATCGTCGGGGGGCGCAAAATCCCAGTACCTGACAAGCTGACCGTGAGAGCGGAGAAGGAAATCCGGCAGTTCCGAACCATGCACCACGGTCTTTTTGTCACCCGGTACTTTTCAGGGTACATGAACCTCCCGGCCGGAGAGAGGGCTCTGTACTTCCGACCCTGCCCGCTCTGTGGCTACCGAGTCCTCCCGCACATATTCATCTCATGTAGGCATGCGGAAACGGGGCCTGCACGCGCGGCGATGTGGGATGCGGTGGGATTCGGCAGGTCCGCTGCAATTGAGATCATAGCTGTCAGCCACAAGATAGCCACTAGTGGCTAATTGGGAGCCACAAAGTAGCCACAAACCTTGTGGCTACCTTTGTGGCTAATTATGCAAAATTTTGATACCCAGGAAAACCACGTGAAACTAGCTTTTTCGGCCAGAAAATGCATCTGAAACACAATTTCTGACGATTTTGACAGGGTTTTGAGCCAGAATTTGGATAAGCTGCTTCGCCCTGGCCTCGGTATCCTCAGCCGCGAGTCAGCGGCAACGTTGGCAACTCTATCAGTAATTCAAGGCTTGAAAAGTTCAGAAAACAACAACAAACTGCTGCATCGTGCCAACACGGTCGCAAAACTAATGCTAATACCATAATTCTAGTACATTTTGAGTCGGAGAGTGCACCGGAGGAAGACGAACCCGTCGAAAGCGAAGTTGATAGTTCAGACAGCAGTCAGTACGAACCTGCCAATGCTTCTGTTGACAGGTTTTGGAGCAGGCAAGGAATCAATTTAGTTCAAAGGGTCTCTTGTCCGCAAACCCGTTTCAGTTGCGGGGTTCATAGTCTCCAACTTTTCCTGCCAAAGGACCAAACCACGCAGGTGGTGACAACCGTGGTCTAAGGTTACTAGTAACGACGACAAAGCACGCTGATATTCTGGGATACGCAGGAGGACAGCAACGACCCAGCAAACGGCAGAGCATTTCACAATTACGACAGCTCTTCTGCTCGGTGTGCAAGCTACCCCGTCACCAGCGAGTTTGCTTGCTTGCTTGCAAAGTGCGCAGTGCGCGGCCGTTGAGCGCAACTACACGGCAGCAGGCATAGTACAGCAGGAGCACACTGACAGTGTGACTGACTCCCTGTACCCAACAGCTGTTACTGAGTGGCACTGTTACACTTGTTGCAATCAATGTCCGAAAGAGTTCAAGAAGGAGCCATGAAAAAGTATCCGAGAAAAGTAGCGGGGGCAATCTCTCACACGTCTTGGAAATTCCTCGCGGGCTCCTGTAGCACCCCAGCCAGGGCACAAGGGAAATGGCTTCTGGTGGCTGACTTGCCGACAATACCGGTCCCAGCCTGCCGGGCAGCACGGGCCGCAGGCCCGCGGCAGGGAGCTCAAGCTCAGTCACCATCCGCCAGCTCCTGACTATTATCTGACACTTTTCTTTGCAGCTTTCTAGCATCATTCAAATCTGATTGGCTGCGGCGGTATTGGTTGCCGCTCTCTCCCACTCCTCCTCTGGGGTCATTGAAGAGGCTCGGAGAGCGCCGGTCGCTGGTTGAGAGGCCTTCTCAGAGGGTTTTAGGACAGAAATGGTAAGCGCTTTGCAAGTAGAACGGGTCTGTCACTCTCGCCAACCTGAATTATGCACGATTCTGTGTGCATAATGCCTACTACTACTTTAGTAGCAGTAGGGTTTTAGTAAACCGTTTACCAATGGTACCCCAGGGGATGCCGAGCCCAGGGTGAAGCAGCTCACCAAAATGCTGGCCCTAAAACCTGTCAAAATCGAGGTGAAGTCCTAAATATGACGTTTGAAACTTTTTTTGCCCATTCTACTACTATTTCAAACTTTTATACCATTCTATTACTACCCCCAAACTTTTATACCATTCTATTACTACCCCCAAACTTTTATTCCATTCTATTACTACCCCCAAACTTTTGTACCATTCTATTACTACCCCCAAACTTTTATTCCATTCTATTACTACCCCCAAACTTTTATACCATTCTATTACTACCCCCAAACTTTTATACCATTCTATTACTATTGCAACTCTGGAGACTGAATTCACCCATTGCTGGCAGCCCTCGGTACAAAAACAAGTACATGCTTGTCACAAAAGCCTTGTGCGAGTCTGCCTCTATAATAAAGAGTCTATTCGACTTGGAAGTGAAGTTGCCTCATGATGTAAATGTGTCACATTGTGTGGACCATTACGCGGTATCCAAACATGAAGGAGACCGGCTTGTAGTATGGTCAAAACTTGAACCCATTACGGTCCCAAAGCTGAACCCCATTCCCAAACTTTGAACCCATTTTGGTGTCACCCAGTCTGACGGGCCAGTGAGTCGGTCACTGAATTACGTTAGTACAGTGTTAGGAACAGTCACAAAGTCCAGGGTGCCCGACACTTCTACTGTTTTTCCACTTTCCATCCCCAGCCCCGAGAGCCGCGGGCTTTCCAGGGCTGGGTCCCATTGACAGCCTGGGAACCATTCCCGCAGCATGTACTACGTGTTGCCCGTAAACGAAACGTAGCCAAGCTCTGCGAGTTGATGTTGCCGACTCAGTTGACATCCTGGCATTCCTGATGACACCTGTTCTGCGAGAACTCTCAAATGGAATTACCAAAGCCGGTAACCCACATGGAAGGGTTTGTGCTGACTCGCAGGCCCGGGCGGCAGGGTTGTGCAGCAGAGCGCGACTGCGGTGGGCCAAAGAAACTGACCGATGATTTCTAGCGTTATTTGTGGATTTCACAGCGGCCGGCGACCAGTCTGAGTCGTCGGAGTGGCTGAACGGTCGACCAAATCTTCGGTGGAACCCTGGGCCGGGCACAGTCGTAGTGGCTTTTGTTCGGCGATATAGCGTAGACTCCAGAATCCAGCACCGTGCTGCGTGCACGCGTACTGACTCGTATCTGAGCCTGATTAGCGTCAAACTGCGGAACTACAGGATTGGAGTGGGATTCCCACGGAAGCTCCCTCCACAGGGTGGAGTCGGGGCAAAACAGAATGTCGGGGTCGTCGACTCCGCAAACGAGAGACCGAAACCACTTAGACTACGTGCTGGCAGTTTGAGAATTCGTCTTGAAACTTGCGGCAAAGCAAAAAGGGGCCTCTTTGTTTCGTGCGGTGGGACAACGCTTCAACGTTTTCGGTACTCTGGGACACCAACCAAATGGTACAAAAATTTGGGGGGGGGATAGAAATAGAATGGTACAAAAGTTTGGGGATAGTAATAGAATGGTATAAAAACTTGGGGATAGTAATAGAATGGTATAAAAGTTTGGGGATAGTAATAGAATGGTATAAAAGTTTGCGATAGTAATAGAATGGTATAAAAGTTTGGGGATAGTAATAGAATGGTATAAAAGTTTGCGATAGTAATAGAATGGTATAAAAGTTTGGGGATAGTAATAGAAAGTACTTCGCCTCGTCAAAATCATCAGAAATTGTGTTTCAGATGCATTTTCTGGCCGAAAAAGCTAGTTCCACGCGGTTTTCCGTGATACCAAAATTTTGCATAATTAGCCACAAAGGTAGCCACAAGGTTTGTGGCTACTTTGTGGCTAAATGGGGCCACAATGTGGCAACCTTGTGGCTGACAGCTATGTTGAGATCCGCTTGTGGGAGCTCCTATTCAAGCATCCTGACGTCGCCCTCCGCTACCTGCAGCGGATCAACGTCATCCCGCAATACGCGATACAGCGTAAAGATGCAGAGGGGCATCCATGCAGTGTGGCTCCTGCGCCAGCCGCGCCAGGCCGCGCCAGAAAACCCTGTTTTCTGGCGCGTTTGGCGCGTTTGGCGCGATTGGCGCGCCCTTAGTGTTTTCACCAGGAATTGACAACTTTTTCATTTTGGGTTCATCATTTGTCCGTTTTCTCGGCGATCCCGGCGTGCGTTCCGACAAATTTTTTAGCGTTATTTGTGGATTAGAAGGTCGGTATTTTAAAGTCTCCGGTTGACCGTAGAGGCTTGGGTATGGCGGGGGGTTGAGAAAAGTAAAAGAGTGCGACTCGTTTCGGGTGTTGTGTCACTCCGTTGTGAAACCTTGTGAAGTCCCCTAACGCGTTTAGAGGGTGCTTGGGTTTGGGTAGGGTGTGGTCGTTCTGCTGCGGCGTGAAAAGCCAGGAAGTTTCGACGCTAATCTTCGACTCTTGATTAAGTTCACCGGGTTGCGTGCTCGTCAGGAAGATCCCGGTGCCTGGCTTTTCTTCTGGGTGGTTTCGTGTTGATCGGCGGCTGTGTGTTACGAGGCACGGATTAGGGGATGAAAAAAGGAAAAAGAAATGGGGGAGAAAAAGAAGGGGGGGAGAGGGGGAGAGGGGAAGTTGGGGTTTTGAGGGTTGTCCTCGGGGTACGGGGGGGGGGTGGTTGGAGGGTTTGAGTGACAGAGGTTACGCTTGCGCTGTTCGCATGAAGGCTCGTTGGCTCGAAGAAGTGGAAGTAGCGTTGGTTTTTGTTAGATGAGAAGATCGATGACGAAATCTTCCAGAAAACCTGTTCTCAGGGGGAGTCCACCTATGCTGGTGCCTTCCCACACCCCCTGTTCTTCCAGAGCCACTGAAAAACAAGCTTTTTGCAGGGGATCGATCCCTGCAAGCAGCCTTTTTGGACCGGTTTGGACGTGTTCGCCATGGTAATCCATGGTACCCTGCGGCAATGCAAGGCCGACGAACCACAGGGATCCACTTACGGTTCCGGGTCTATTTGGCACCGTTCTCTTCATCCGAGAAAAAAGCGAGCAAAAAGTCGTCGGGAAAAAGTTGCTACGTGGACCAGCGGGAAATTGTAACCTACCTGGGGACGATTCCTGTCCTTCCCGTGGTAAACCTGCCGCCCGGTGCTCTGCATCTTATGAGGAGTCACGAACCACACACATACTTATGGGTCCCCGAGTCTATTTTGAACCGTTCTCTTCATCGGAGCTGAGGGCGAGCAAAACGTCGTTGAAAAAGATCTGTTGCGTGGACCAGCGGGAAAATATCACCACAACTTTTGCCCAAACCAGATTCCACTGTTTGTGCATCGAAAAATGGCCCGGGAAAATTATCAATTCCCCCGAGGTACTCTTTTTGCCCCGCGCATGTGACGAGGGAGCCTAAATTTCCTTGGGGCTACAGCAGTGTGAGGTTTAGCTACAGTAGCCTTTTGTAGCAGCTATAGCTGCTACAGTTTTTAGCTACTGTAGCTCCTGTAGCTTTTTGTAGCCTTTTGTAGCCTTTTTTTGTGCCATCAAAATACGATTCAAACCCATGTGAAACGTCACCCAAACCCGAATTCCGCCTGGGTTTCCACTTTTTTTGACGATTGTGGCGTCTGTCAGTGTCGGCAGCGCTCACGTTCTTGCTCTGTAGCAGTGTACAGTCTCCTGCACTTGCAACTGCAGGCTACAATAGCGAGTCCAACAGTGTGGAGGCTGGCCCCGGGGCTTCGGGGCTGAGCTGGCCCAAGAATGGGTTGTTTTTCGGGTGCGCACTTTGAAAACAACCAAGGAAATCGGCCGCCCCTGACACGGTCTGGGGGGCTAGGCCGGTGCCGGGGCTCTTTTTTTCTCCGGGCTGAGAATGGACTACTACAACAGGGGGGCACTTTCTACTGTTTCAACGTTTCAACAGTAGATCCATTCCAGTGCCGCCGCGGGGCTCTCCGCGCGAGGTTGACGGCCTGTGTGGGACTTCCAAACTTGGTCAATACAAAAACACGTGCGTATCCTTAGCTTTGTGTACGGGCAGGACAGTAAGACAGCCGGACCGTGGCTGCACCTGGAGTCTTTCACCAAGAGTAGCTTTTTGCCCGACATTCTGCATCAGTTCGGTCTTGAGTCAGAGTCTGACGCTTCTCGGCGAGCATCGCGGTAGCCGGGTGAGTGACTGAGCCTCTTGTCGACTGTGACGCATGCCGTGTTGGCTACACGGCCTGCTGATACTGGTGGCTATTGAAAGCCTGTATCACAGGCTGCAGTCCGATGAGGACGAGTCACGCATCCGAGCCACTACTATTGCGCTGCGCAAGGAGTCGTAGTACTGAGCCGCGCCTGAGTTCACTGCTGAGCCGCCAGTCCAGTGCGTGCTAATCCATGTGGTTCATGTACTTAAAAGAACTCAATGCTGAGCCGCACTCACAGTGGGCGGCACTCCCAGCAGAGATGCATCATCCGGCTACGAATCGGTACGTCCAGACCCGGCCCCGGGCTGCCAACTGTAGCAGTCAAGTTGCAAATCACCAACCACCACGAAGCTTTGTCGAAGGCCGTTAGGCAAAAGAAAACAGTCGAACGACGAAACGGAGTCATCACGATTTCCCAAGAAGTCTACAGTAGGGTCGGGCATGCGTGCACTCTACGACCCGACCCTACTGTTCCCGGGCACCGACCAGCACCGGTGCACTGTTCTGTACTACTAGTACAGTCACCCCGGGCCGCAGCACCCCGCACGGCTCAACGTGTGCTGCGTTGCAGGCTAAAGTTTCGTGACACGTCTCGTATTGTTTCCTTGATCATAATTTGGATGAACTCCTCGGTTTGTGAAAACCGAGTGTGGCTGCCGGCAGCAGTGCCGCGGAACAAGCACAGCGGAGTGACAGCCACGCGTTCGTAGCGCGGTGGCGGCGACGTCTGCAGAGTCTGGGGTGCGGTAAGGATCGGCAAGGCCTCCGGGTTCAGTCGGCGTTTCGCCAGATCCAGCAGTCTTGAACAGGTGATGACACAGCTGGGAACGGAGACTTTCTTCGAGCTGCCGGCCATTGACTTCAATTTGAAGCCTACAAGGGTTTCGGCAGACGAGTGTGACCTTACCGAACGACCACCCAGTACCTGCATCTGCAGGCCGCTCACACGATTCCGTGACCACGTTTTGTCGTAGATCGCTCACTACTTTAATGCTTTAGTGGCCGGACTGCGTTTTTGATTCGTGCTGAGCGGCGTGCTCTTCCCGGGAGTCCCGCCTGCCGGGAGCGTGCTGCCCGTCGAAAGCGCGCGCCAGGTCGAAGACGAGCAGCATGTGAATCGGCCTTTTTCCGGTTGATTGCGGTGTAGAGCTGCTTCTCTGTGCCTCTCCCTACCCGGAAGCCTCCGGACTGAGGAGCCCATCGATGGAGGAACGTGGGGCGGTCTTTGATAATGGTCTCCACTATCTTCCAAAGGGCAGGTGAGTGCGTTCTTCTTGTGGCGAATCCCCAGGAGGGCCCGAGGGGCTTTTGGGGGGCCCCGTCCGATGGGGAGTGACTGGTCTAAACGGTGGCTTCGGCAGTCCACACTGCAGCATCTGCCCAAGTGTTGGTAAGTGGTGGTACCGGCCAAATACCTGACTCAGCCCGGGGCTCTGGAGTGCAATGAGAGCTCCAGCCCGGGGCTCCGGGCCCACACTGTCTCGAGTGCTCTTCGCTCTGCTGTTGGGGTCCTGATTGGCTTCGCTTCATGGAACCGTAGTGACTCTGGCGCCCCAGGCTTCCCTGCTGCATCACCCTCGCCGCCTGCGTGGTTGCAGCCTCACCGACCCTCACTGAGGCTCGGTAAGCTGCAGCGGGCCCGGCAGTGAGGCCTCAGTGCACAGGGCAAAGCAGGTGCCAGGAAACACGCCAAAATATGCCCAGAAAACTTCGAAACTGAAGAAATTGGGGCGAAAAGTATCCTGAATGGGCTGGGAACCCCCCCCCAAAAAAAAAGCTACAAAAGGCTACAAAAGGCTACAAAAAGCTACGCTGTAGCTAGCTATAGCTTTTTGTAGCTAAACCTCACACTGCGCTGGCTTTCCAGCCATGTCTCGTTAAATCGTCACTCCGCTGGAAAGTCAGTCCCGAAAAAAAAAAAACCAAAACAAACCCGCAGGCACTCAAGAGGAAAGACCCCCCGGTGGGACTGAGCAACCCACAACTCTTGAAAAAACCGCGCCCCCCGGGGGACGTCCAGCCACCACCGCCCCCCCCGAAAAAGGCACCAGCCCCCCCAGAAATAATAATAATCGCCGCCCATCAGCCACCGCCCCGGTTGAAGCGAAAAGACCCCCCCCGCTCCACATTCCTGGGTGAAAAAGACCGCCCCAAAAAAGCCCGCCATCAGGACCCTAACCTGAACAAGAGCGCCCACAACACCCAGGAACACCAACCTTGCCCGGGGCCCACTCCAAGACTGCTCGCAGAACAGTCACTTCCGGAGTGTGTCGCCCCCTCGAGCAAGATGAGCCCCGCAAACGGATTTCTGCCACAGTCTGCCAGGTTGCCCCGCCAGGCCCCCCAGACTGGTCCGTTACCATCCTCGTCTTTAGGGAGGATGAGCCGCGCGTTGCCGAAGTGCGTAGGGGAATCCAACTCGCCACTGGAACCCCTACGGGAGGGGGCGTCAGGACTGGCCAAGTCCCGCATGGAGGTTGGCCTCTCCATGTGAGTCCACGGGTGATTCCCGCTCCTTAAACGACTAATCCTGAGTTAAGGTTTTTTAGTGGGTAAATCCCGCCAGAAAAAGCGGCAGTCCCACACTCGCAAGTTTGGTCCGGCTTGTGGTCAGTGCGTAAGGCATTTTTCCCCTCAGTTACCAAAAAAAAAAAAAGCCTTTTTTTTTTGTTTTTTGGAGCGCGGGACACTGTACAGGGCTGGTCGCCACACGGTTGCCACGTGTGGCCCACATTTGCCACACGAAAATGAAAAAGTCGTGTGGCGGATGTGGCGAATTTTTCCGGTTTTTTTTCCCTCCTGAAAACCGGCCGCAATTGCCGTATAACCACCATATCTGTGTTTTTTTTGGAGTTTTTTGGGATTTTTACGACAGGTACCCGATTCCAGCCAGTACAAGCCTGCTTTGTGGCCCTGTACTGTAGTAACCAGCTCTGCCAGCTTCTGGTGAATGTTGCCGTGAAGCAACTCACTCACTCGCACAGAAAACGGGTGACCACCCAGGTTTTCGTGTCGTTATGATGAAAAGTATGATGTGTCGCATGCATCGAGTGCAGGAACACGGTGTCTCGCTGACTCTGAGTCTGAGGGACGTGTCGCTAAGGACCGTCGGAGTCAGGGCAATATGTTAGTACATCAGCGATACGTGCAGCTACAGCGGGGCACAGCGCACGTGCATCGTTTACGTCACGCCGGTCACGCACAACTTCGGGTCGAAGCTCGACCTATGCTCGAAGTGGACATTGGAGTTGCGCAAGCTCCCTCAGCCCCGCGAGAGATGTATACCGCATTGACCCATTGATTGGGTCCACAACGAACACCCACTAACCCAGTGACCCACCTGACGACAACCAGTGGCCAACCACTGCGTGACTCAGTCACGTGTCAGTGTCTGGGTGTCTAACGCCCGAAGGCTGTGGTGCGGCCTTATAATAATAAGGCTTATTCAACAACCGGGAAAGGCAAGCCTGCGGCTGCTCCGTCTACTTTGTTGAAAACTGGACGCTAAACGGTGGTCGTGACCGACGGCCAGTGGGCATCATCCCCTCGCGTGCTGGCCCCTGGCAGCTGGATGCTGTCCTCTCTTGCGGTGGCCCGGGTGGGTGTCCACCGAGGGGTGGTTCCTTGCCCGTGGGAAGGCCGTGCTTCGCGCAGGAACCCCGGCTGAGGGGTTCGTCCCTCGCGCGGTCGGTGCTGGCGCGGTGAGAGTCGTCTCCTCGCCGCCGCCGCGGCAGGGGTGTTGCCCCCTCCGGCAGGGTTGTCATCCCTTCGAGTCCGACGACCGTTACCACACCAGGCACGTAAACACACGGAGCTTGCACATACCCAACTGTTCCCGCACTTCGAGTTGCCGTAGTTCGACCTCAAACTTGCACGTGGTTTCGGCCCCGCTGCAGCTGCACACATCGCAGAAGCAGCGTCAACGCCGACTGACAACGGTTGAGAAACGTCCCCAAGACTCAGAGTGTCGTCCCTGTTCCTCGAGTAAGTTGACTCCGCCAGGCTGGATGGCGTCCTGTAACTGGACCTGTTCCTGCACTCGATGCATAATTTTCATCCCAACGACACAAGAACCTGGGTTTTCACCCGTTTTCTGTGCGAGTGAGTGAGTTGCTTCACGGCGGCATTCACCAGATGTTAACAGAACTGGTTACTGCAGTACAGGGCCACAAAGCAGCTTGTACTGGCTGGGATCGGGTACCTGTCGTAAAAATCCCAAAAAAACTCCAAAAAAAACACAAAAAAAGGGGGATATGGTGGTTATACGGCAATTGCGGCCGGTTTTCAGGAGGGAAAAAAAACCGAAAAAATTCGCCACATCCGCCACACGACTTTTTCATTTTCGTGTGGCAAATGTGGGCCACACGTGGCAACCGTGTGGCGACCAGCCCTGGCCCGAACTTAGCTTGACCCGAACTTTGCTTCGCCCGAACTTTGCTTCACCAGAACTTAGCTTCGCCCGAACTTTGCTTCGCCCGAACTTTGCTTCCCCCAGAGCTTTGTTTCGCCCGAACTTTGCTTCACAAAAACTTTGCTTCATCCGAACTTAGCTTCGCCCAGAACTTTGCTTCGCCCGAACTTTGTTTCGCCCGAACTTTGTTTCGCCCGAACTTTGTTTCGCCCGAACTTAGCTTCACCAGAACTTTGCTTCACCCGAACTTAGCTTCGCCCGAACTTTGCTTCACCAGAACTTAGCTTCGCCCGAACTTTGCTTCACCCGAACTTAGCTTCGCCGAACTTTTTCGCCCGATCTTAGCTTCACCAGAACGTCCGAACTTTGCTTCACCCAGAACTTAGCTTCGCCCGGACTTTGTTTCGCCCGAACTTAGCTTCACCTTCGCCCGAACTTTGCTTCGCCCGAACTTTGTTTCGCCCGAACTTAGCTTCACCAGAACTTTGCTTCACCCGAACTTAGCTTCGCCCGAACTTTGCTTCACCAGAACTTAGCTTCGCCCGAACTTTGCTTCACCCGAACTTAGCTTCGCCGAACTTTGTTTCGCCCGATCTTAGCTTCACCAGAACGTCCGAACTTTGCTTCACCCAGAACTTAGCTTCGCCCGGACTTTGTTTCGCCCGAACTTAGCTTCACCTTCGCCCGAACTTTGCTTCACCAGAACTTTGCTCACCCGAACTTAGCTTCGCCCGAACTATGCTTCGCCCGAACTTTGTTTCGCCCGAACTTAGCTTCACCCGAACTTTGCTGTTCCCCGAACTTTAACTGCTGCCTCCAGTCTCGCCACGCGCCGGCCTTAGCCGAGCGCACGTACTTGTTTTCAAAGTGCGCACCCGAAAAACAACCCATTCTTGGGCCAGCTCAGCCCCGAAGCCCCGGGGCCAGCCTCCACACTGTTGGACTCGCTATTGTAGCCTGCAGTTGCAAGAGCCTTCCCCTACTGCAGCCTGTGCCAGTGCAGGAGACCGTACTGCTACAGAGCAAGAACGTGAGCGCTGCCGACACTGACAGACGCCACAATCGTCAAAAAAAGTGGAAACCCAGGCGGAATTCGGGTTTGGGTGACGTTTCACAATCGTATTTTGATGGCACAAAAAAAGGCTACAAAAGGCTACAAAAAGCTACAGGAGCTACAGTAGCTAAAAACTGTAGCAGCTATAGCTGCTACAAAAGGCTACTGTAGCTAAACCTCACACTGGCCAGCGGTCAGTTGGGAGACTGGGCAAGCGAATGAACGAATACACCAGAAGCTGACCTGGACTTGGGGGCCCCCTAGGGCAGCGTTTTAAAATACGTAGAAAACGTTTTCCCTCAGAAAACGTTTTCCGTATTTTAACGGCGGGCCCGTTAAAAAACGCTTAGAAAACGTTACAGTGAAATGCGCGTTACCCTTACCTGTACACCCGTTCCAATAGGAAGGACACACGGTACAACGGGAAAAGGAAAAAGATGGCGAAACGATCGCACGAAACCATTGTCTGGCAGGGCGTGGAGGTGAAAACCGAAGGGAAGAGCATGAAGGCAGTGAAGTGTCTCTTCTGCGAGCACGAGTTTTCTGGAAGTGCATCTCGATTGCGTGAGCACTTCCTCACCGGAGGAAGCGTGAAGCGATGCGTACCAAAAGAGGCGTGAAATAGGTGAACAAGAGTAGAACCACGTCGTTACCACGAACGTTTTCCCTTAAAAAACGTTTTCCTTTAGAAAACGTTTTCCGTATTTTAAGAATCGATTTCCTTAAAAAACGCCGTTTTCTAACAACGCTGCCCTAGGGACGTTAGTGAAACTTCGAGCGGAAGGCAATTGAGGTTATCTAGTTCTCACTATCGTTTAAGATAGCGGGTGAGTCATTTACAGGAGGATCTTGTTTTGTTCTAAACCCGGTTGTGGGTGTGTCGGCAGGAAACTGGTTGCTTGTTTAAGTTGAAGTATGGGGAAGACGACTATGTCTCGCGTCATCTGGAGGAACAGAAGGAGGCCTACACAATTCTTGGCTGTAAACACATGGGGCAGGTGCGTGGGGTAGGGGAATCTAAGGCAGTCACGTCTGAAATTGTCTATCGACGGACAGTGGAGAACTATGTGTTCAAGCATGGGTTTACTCGTGTTTTGGTGACAGTGCCAACATAGTCCTTGTAGTCGTCGTTTCGGTGTAAGGTGATACTTTCTCGATTAATGCGTGTCATCCTTGGCGGAGAACCCGAGCGACAAAGCCGTCAACAGCCCAGACTCCGGTCAGGGCCGAAGCACCCACGACGGTCCTCGAGGACAAGCCGAGCCAACGAAACTCTTTTTCGTCACAATTTTATCAACCGCCCCCCCCCCCCACTCCCTCCTAACCCCTAACCTGTGGACCTGTCACTCGTGCGCGTGTCTCTTGGCGCAAATAGGCTAGTAACGCCTGACCTGTTCCAGACGCGGCTCTTCTGAGCAGCGGATGGACGGTGCTTGTTTTTTCATTCCTTTTTTTTTTTTTTGGAGCGCGGGACACTGTACTAGCCTTGTTGGTACAGCGGGGCTGCCGGTATCCGGTTGCTTCCGGAGCGGAAGTCCAAAGAAATGCTTCTTCAGCACACAGTGAACGCCACCTCACTGCGACCTGGGCTGGCCTGCATCTGAGTGCAGGTCCGACCAGGTAAAAAAACCCGCGATGCAGTGACTCTTCCCCCTGCATCAGGGTGGATTCGCTTCGTCCGGTCGCGCCCCACCAGATGCAATTACGATCCTCGCCACCCCTTGGGCTATAGAAAAGCTCAAGCGGTGGAAGAGGTCCTGGCAGGCGGCCGAAGCGGTCCGGTCTTCACGGAGCATAGCTGTCAGCCACAAGGTTGCCACATTGTGGCCCCATTTAGCCACAAAGTAGCCACAAACCTTGTGGCTACCTTTGTGGCTAATTATGCAAAATTTTGGTATCACGGAAAACCGCGTGGAACTAACTTTTTCGGCCAGAAAATGCATCTGAAACACGTTTTCTGACGATTTTGACAGGGTTTTGGGCCAGAATACGGGTTAGTTGCTACACCCTGGGCTCGGCATCCTGGTTGCGCACCCTGGGGTACCATTGGTAAACGGTTTACTAAACCGCTACTGCTACTAAAGTAGTAGTAGGCATTATGCACACAGAATCATGCATAATTCAGGTTGGCGAGAGTGACAGACCCATTCTACTTGCAAAGCGCTTACCATTTCTGTCCTGAAACCCTCTGAGAGGGCCTCTCAACCAGCGACCGGCGCTCTCCGAGCCTCTTGAATGACCCCAGAGGAGGAGTGGGAGAGAGCGGCAAGTACCGCCGCAGCCAAACAGATTTGAATGCTGCCAGAAAGCTGCAAAGAAAACGTGGCAGCCGTCTGATAATAGTCAGGAGCTGGCGGATGGTGACTGAGCTTGAGCTCCCTGCCGCGGGCCTGCGGCCCGTGCTGCCCTGCTGGACTGGTATTGTCGCAAGTCAGTCACTTTCAACTTTCCCTTGTGCCTTGGCTGGGCCTGTGCTACAGGAGCCTGCGAGGAATTTCCAAGACGTGTGAGAGATTGCCCCCGCTACTTTTCTCGGATCTTTGGCTCCTCCTTGAACTCTTTCGGACGCTGATTGCAACAAGTGTAACAGTGCCACTCAGTGACAGCTGTTACAGGGAGTCAGTCACACTGTCAGTGTGCTCCTGCTGTACTATCATAGTAACTATGCCTGCTGCCGTGTGAAGTTGCGAGCTCTGTGCACTTTGCAAGCAAGCAAGCAAACTCGCTGGTGACGGGGTACCGAGTAGAAGAGTTGTCGTAATTGTGAAATGCTCCGTTTGCTGGGTCGTTGCTGTCCTGTTTAACCTTGGGTACTTAGAATATCAGTGCATCGTCGTTACTAGTACGGCTGTCACCGGCGTGGTTTGGGTCCTTTAGCAGGAAAAGTTGGAGACTATGCACCCCGCAACTGAAACGGGTTTGCGGACAATCGACCCTTTGAACTAAATTGATTCCTTGCCTGCTCCAAAACTTGGCAACAGAAGCATTGGCAGCTTCGTACTGACTCTGCGGTCTGAAATATCAACATCGCTTTCGACGGGTTCGTCTTCCTCCGGTGCACTCTCTGACTCAAAATGTACCAGAACTATGGCATTAGCATTGGTGCTGCGACCGTGTTGGCAAGATGCAGCAGCTTGTTGTTGTTTTCTGAACTTTTCAAGCCTTGAATTACTCGCAGTGTTGTACGAAGTTACTGATAGAGTTGCCAACGTTGCCGCTGACTCGCGGCTGAGGATACGAGGCCAGGGCGAAGCAGCTTACCCAAATTCGGGCCCAAAAACCTGTCAAAATCATCAGAAATTGTGTTTTAGATGCATTTTCTGGCCGAAAAAACTAGTTTCACGTGGTTTTCCTGGGTATCAAAATTTTGCATAATTAGCCACAAAGGTAGCCACAAGGTTTGTGGCTACTTTGTGGCTCCCAATTAGCCACTAGTGGCTACCTTGTGGCTGACAGCTATGCACGGAGGGCGTTCGCGCGGGCGATGTGCCGCAGCTCCGTGATTGCTCCTGGGCACCAGGCCCCGAACGTGTCTACACCGCTCGCCACTCCCGCGGGTCCGGCTCATTTGCGATGATCCTGTTGTAGACACGCTCCTTGACGGCAACAGCATACGCGGCTGCTGCGCCCCCTGGCTCCGCTGCGGCCCTGGTCGCGTAGTGGGGCTGCGAGAGCTGTAGGGGGTATGTGACTGCGACGTCAAGTAGGACGGTGGTGCCGTCCCGGACGTAGCTGATGTCCGGGCGCTTGCGCCGCGTGTTCGCGAACACGGCTCGCTCGATCGAGGGGCCCAGCAGCCCTCGACGTGCGAAGTCGGCGACAATGTCCCGCAGCACGTTGTGCAGGCGCGTCCGGCGGCCGCTGCCGAAACACGTTTGGGCGTGCGAGCCGATGACGTCGGTCGCCCCGTGCCCGCAGAGGCGGCACTCCCCTGGCGCGGCCGCAATTGGCAGCCCCAGCCGAAGGCGTACTGCCACCGCCAGTTCGGCCGAGGACAACCACATCCCGGTATCCGCTTCCGGGTTGCCGTACAGCCACGCCGAGCATAGCTGTCAGCCACAAGGTAGCCACTAGTGGCTAATTGGGAGCCACAAAGTAGCCACAAACCTTGTGGCTACCTTTGTGGCTAATTATGCAAAATTTTGATACCCAGGAAAACCACGTGAAACTAGTTTTTTCGGCCAGAAAATGCATCTAAAACACAATTTCTGATGATTTTGACAGGTTTTTGGGCCCGAATTTGGGTAAGCTGCTTCGCCCTGGCCTCGTATCCTCAGCCGCGAGTCAGCGGCAACGTTGGCAACTCTATCAGTAACTTCGTACAACACTGCGAGTAATTCAAGGCTTGAAAAGTTCAGAAAACAACAACAAGCTGCTGCATCTTGCCAACACGGTCGCAGCACCAATGCTAATGCCATAGTTCTGGTACATTTTGAGTCAGAGAGTGCACCGGAGGAAGACGAACCCGTCGAAAGCGATGTTGATATTTCAGACCGCAGAGTCAGTACGAAGCTGCCAATGCTTCTGTTGCCAAGTTTTGGAGCAGGCAAGGAATCAATTTAGTTCAAAGGGTCGATTGTCCGCAAACCCGTTTCAGTTGCGGGGTGCATAGTCTCCAACTTTTCCTGCTAAAGGACCCAAACCACGCCGGTGACAGCCGTACTAGTAACGACGATGCACTGATATTCTAAGTACCCAAGGTTAAACAGGACAGCAACGACCCAGCAAACGGAGCATTTCACAATTACGACAACTCTTCTACTCGGTACCCCGTCACCAGCGAGTTTGCTTGCTTGCTTGCAAAGTGCACAGAGCTCGCAACTTCACACGGCAGCAGGCATAGTTACTATGATAGTACAGCAGGAGCACACTGACAGTGTGACTGACTCCCTGTAACAGCTGTCACTGAGTGGCACTGTTACACTTGTTGCAATCAGCGTCCGAAAGAGTTCAAGGAGGAGCCAAAGATCCGAGAAAAGTAGCGGGGGCAATCTCTCACACGTCTTGGAAATTCCTCGCAGGCTCCTGTAGCACAGGCCCAGCCAAGGCACAAGGGAAAGTTGAAAGTGACTGACTTGCGACAATACCAGTCCAGCAGGGCAGCACGGGCCGCAGGCCCGCGGCAGGGAGCTCAAGCTCAGTCACCATCCGCCAGCTCCTGACTATTATCAGACGGCTGCCACGTTTTCTTTGCAGCTTTCTGGCAGCATTCAAATCTGTTTGGCTGCGGCGGTACTTGCCGCTCTCTCCCACTCCTCCTCTGGGGTCATTCAAGAGGCTCGGAGAGCGCCGGTCGCTGGTTGAGAGGCCCTCTCAGAGGGTTTCAGGACAGAAATGGTAAGCGCTTTGCAAGTAGAATGGGTCTGTCACTCTCGCCAACCTGAATTATGCATGATTCTGTGTGCATAATGCCTACTACTACTTTAGTAGCAGTAGCGGTTTAGTAAACCGTTTACCAATGGTACCCCAGGGTGCGCAACCAGGATGCCGAGCCCAGGGTGTAGCAACTAACCCGTATTCTGGCCCAAAACCCTGTCAAAATCGTCAGAAAACGTGTTTCAGATGCATTTTCTGGCCGAAAAAGTTAGTTCCACGCGGTTTTCCGTGATACCAAAATTTTGCATAATTAGCCACAAAGGTAGCCACAAGGTTTGTGGCTACTTTGTGGCTAAATGGGGCCACAATGTGGCAACCTTGTGGCTGACAGCTATGCGCCGAGGCGTGCTTGCTGGAGCTGCTTTGGATCCTCGCCCGGATCCGGTCTTGCGCCTGGGACAGGGCCGCTCCCTGCAGTTGGCTCGAGCGGGCGAGCTCCTCCGTTAGCAGGTCGAGGAGGTTCTTCCGCTTCTCGGTGGTCAATTTTTTTTTTTTTTTTCAGAACTGACAACCAGCCATACGGAGGCGAATGAACGGGACCGGGCCGACTGGAAAATCAGCGGTCAGTTGGGAGACTGGGTTAGACGAGTGAACGAACAATTCCAGAAGCTGACCTGGTCAAGGGGGCAATTCCCCTAGGAGGGCGGTAGAGAACGAGGACGGAAGGCGTTTCTACATTAACACTGTGCATATTGGTTTTTGGGTGAAGGTCATTCACATGGACGTTTCTACTTCCTTGGCACGAGCTCAGGGGCCGAAACGGGGGTCTCCGACGTGATTAGCAGCATACTACAGAAGGCTGCCAAAGCATCTTTTCAAAACACACCAACATGTCTACAGGAACCAGCGAAAGAACCTCTCCCACGGCAAGAACGATCAGCCCAGCTGGCCTCTTCCTCTCCTTTCCTTTTTGTTCTCCAAAGAAGACAGGATAGAAGGAAAAGGTGCCTCATCTTTTTTTTTTTTTTTTGTGTCAGAACTGACAACCAGCCATACGGAGGCGAATGAACGGGACCGGGCCGACTGGAAAATCAGCGGTCAGTTGGGAGACTGGGTTAGACGAGTGAACGAACAATTCCAGAAGCTGACCTGGTCAAGGGGGCAATTCCCCTAGGAGGGCGGTAGAGAACGAGGACGGAAGGCGTTTCTACATTAACACTGTGCATATTGTTTTTTGGGTGAAGGTCATTCACATGGACGTTTCTACATTAACACTGCACATGTTGGTTCTTGGTTGTGAGTCAGTCCCACTTTTTGGCATATGGCTCTAGGTACTCTAGGTAGCGAAGACTGCGAAGTTCGGTAGGTCCTTTGTTTTTTGGAGAAGCAGCAGGAGGCCTATGCAGTTGGTTGTTGAGAAAACTTGAGGCAGAGTGGAGGGAGGGGGATATCTAAGTGCGGCGCGTCTAAGCTTCTCTAATACGTGACAATGTAGTGCGAAGTGTTCTAACATGGTGGTATTCGTTTTTAGGTGGCAATGCCAGCAAATGCCTTTTTGCAAGGCGTGTTTCCTCGCGTTATCACACAGGAAGTGTTTATTAACGCAGGAGTGACCGGTTCGCAGCGCTATCAGTGCTGTTTCGGCTTGTCTAGTTAAAGTTGGCTGTAGCCACGTGGGGAGGTGACCATCAGTGGCTCTGAAGTGATAATTATGTGGCCGGGAAGACAACCATTCCTTTTTCAGGGTCTCTACAACACGTGCCTTCGCAGAATTAAAATCAAGTGGGGCGGGAGTAATTAAGCCAGTGGCAAGGCGAGCAGCATTGGCGATCCTGTCTGCGTGTTCGTTCCCCATTATGCCACAATGAGCAGGAACATGGTGCAGGACAATATCTGCAGACTCGTTGGCAGCTATTTCTCTCAGGAGAAGTAGGATTTGCATCGCCAGGGAGTCAGTTTGTCTGAGACCGTTTTTAAGGGTCTGCAGACAGCACTGTGAATCAGACAGCAAGACAATCTTTTTACCAGTTAAGCATGGAAGCACATGCTTAACGGCAATAATGCCAAGAAGTATGGCGACGAGTTCTGCACGGTCAATGGTGGCAAACTTCCCACCACTCGTCATGAGCTCAAGGCTATTGCTAGTAAGCCGACGCAATCGGATTTTACGTCCACCAATTTTTCGCGGGAATGAGCACAGCAATTCATCCGGGATCGCGTTACGAGTGGCGAGAAAGCAGCCGGATCCGGTATTGTCGTTACCAGGCGACTTAGAAGCATCGGTGAACACGCGCAGGTCGGGTATAAAGTACGAGTTGACCGCCTTCCGTGCCGCCAGCCGGTTGCGTTCGCGGGGTTGCTTCTTGTGAACACCAGGGCACACCGGGACGATGCGTATCGTGGGCGGGAGATTCGAGGAAGGACATATTTGAGGGCCGATGAGCTCCTGTGGTTGGACGAGCAGGAGACCAGTGTCAGCTAGTTCGGCGCGCGCGGAGTGCACCCAAGAAGATTCAGTGGGGCGGGACTTGACGCAGTTGTCGTGTGCACGGGTGTGGGGGAGTCGTCTCAGTCGTTCGTAGAGGGTGCAGCTGAGCTTCTTGCAGATGAGTTCAAGAGGAAGAACGTGAGCTTCGAGATGTAGCGAGTGGAGCTCAGTTGACAACGGCAGACCAGTGATAATGCGTAAGGCGCGGTGATGATCCATCTCCAGAGCATGAAAATCGCTGTAATGCAAGCCAGGGCCAAAGACCCCAAACCCATACAGCAGGACCGGCAGCACGTACGTCAAGTACATCGTCCTTAGTGTCCGTGCATGAGCAGACGCAACTTTAGTTGAGACGGCCTTCAGGTTGGACAGGCGAGCATTGAACCGGAGTCTGACGTTGCTCACGTGTTCGGAGAACGAGAGTGAAGCGTCAAAGATAACTCCTAGAAAACGCGCCGCTGGAACATTGCTGAGCAAAGGGGCGGACGAGATGACCACATTATCGTAGGTAAGGAGGGCGTTCAGGATTGAGACAGGATCGGTGAGTTCAAGTCCGTTGCAGAGCAATATCTTGTGTCCATCAATGCGGTTCAGGCACCGATTGTTCGTCTCTTTCGCTTTCTTGGATAGGCGGAATGTACAAGTCGTTGGATCGATGAGGTCACTCGGGAGTAACTTTGCTCCCGAGAGGAAGTCGAGCGAAAGGCGCGTATTCGAGACTGTTGACGGGAAGTGGACGTCGATGTTGGAAATGGCATCACTAGGTCCAGCCGGAAAGTAAACTACATGGGTTTTGCTCGCAGACATTACCATTTCGAAGTCATGCGCCCATTCGTCGACAGCACTGCAGACCTTTTGCGCGAGATCTTGAAGTTCGACATCCGAGTAAGCGCTGCAGACAACAGCTAGATCGTCCGCATACAACGAGAAAGTAAACCCTGGGATTAGGGCTTCAAGTCTGGCAGCAAGGGGATCGATGTAGCACAGGAAGAGCATGGGTGCCAGAACTGTACCTTGAGGGACACCTTTCACAAGATTGAAGTACTGACCCAGGGTACCATTAACCTTTGCCGCAGCTCTGCGTCCGTGCAAAGAGTGGTCGATCCACCTTTTTAGGCGTCCCGAAATGTTCTTCTCAGCAAGCTGAGACCGGAGGATCACCTTGTCTACTCTGTCAAACGCTTTTGATATGTCAAAAAGCATCTTCCGGCCGGCCAACGCAAGAAGGCCGAACGGAATCGGAACAAACGTTAGTAGAGTAGACTAGCACAATGATACGTCGTTGAATGATCCACATGTCTTAGAAACTAGGACGGTTGGCTTCAGGCAGCTACTAGTTAGTCTCGGGCGCTCCACCTGACCTACCCGGCCCCACTAGAAGGCCTTCATGGGGGGATCAGTTTGCAGGAAGCCCCGACAATCGAATTCCTCCCCGTTTCCATTTTTCTTTCAGTATCAGTTCAGTTTCTAACCCGACAGTAAACCCGGCCCAGTGAAGCCGTTGCCTACGGGCGTCGACATGAAAAAAAAAAAAAAATCTTGTTTTTTGAACTCAGGGACCAGTTTGGAAGCAGAAGCAACGAACGAACGGGGCCTAAGCTAGAAAACTGGCGGCCAGGGGGGAAACCAATCTACACGATTAAACGGTAAGACCGGAAACTGGCCTGTCGCAGGGCATTTCCTGCATGCTGACAGTTGAAATAAGGGAGGAAGTGCGGGGTTTAGAGCGTGGGTCTTGGCGTCAAATGAGGAGTTTACATCTATTGGTTGTATTGGTCGTCTACAAGCAGTCTACTCTTCTGTACAGCATTTACACTTCAGATTCAAAGTCTCCCGTTTCCTGCAGCATTTGTATGGTTTTTGCGCAGTTTTCCGGTTTAAATAGTTCTGGTAGTCCCAGTTTCTCGGGAAAGAACATCGAACGGGTAGGTTTTGTTGCTGTACAGTTAATTAGTACGTGTTCTAGTAGGTTTTCTGGCTTTTCCTTGCAGTGCCAGCAGGTACTGCCTCGGATATGCCGTTTTCTGTTTTCATTGCTGCACAGGTGTTCTTTGTTCAGGCTCGAATGCCCACATCGTATTTGTAGTAGAAAAGTACGTTGTTTGAGAGAGAGGTTGCCGGGCAGTTTGGCAGGTAGGCTTTGGTTGGTGGCTCGGTAGTGATGGCCTTGCGGCCTTTTACTGTACCAAGTTCGTCTAACTGATTCGATGGTCCGTGCTTTGACTGAGTTGAGGTCTATGGGCACCAATTTGATGTTCCCTGGGTGAGGGGGCTTCTTTTGTACAAATTTAGCAATCTTGTCGGCGTCTTCGTTGCCTTGTATCCCGCAGTGGGAGGGAACGTGCACGATATGTAATGTTGCGTTTCTAGAGAGCAGGCAGTGCCACCTTTTCCAGATCATTTCGGACGCTTTGTCGTACTGTCTTTTTAGACCCTTTTCAAGAATCCGTAGTACTGACTGCGAGTCCGAACAGATAGCTATCCTGGGGTGGGTTAGATTTGGTAGCTGTGCTAGGAAATACGGGAGCAACTCAGTCGCCAGCAGTTGGGCTACCATTTCCGTGCGAAAAACCGAGGCATGTGCACCGCCGCTACATCCTACAGCAAAAGTTGACCCCGAGAGGCGAAATAGTCGTAACGTGAAACGACCTTTAAGTATTGTTGTGGGGAGTTTGATGGACCTTGTATGGTCGAATCCGGTGATATGTATGACACACGCTGAGCCAGTGTGCAAGTCAAGGGGGGCTTTTGAACCATCAGTGTATATCAACAAGTCATACGGGCCATTCCGATGGAGGAATAATTCGGTTATCTGTCGGTTGACTAGCGGTGTATTTGATTTTTTAACACCTGGGATGTTGGTTGTAAACTTGGCTAACGGTGCCGCTATTTGTTCAGGGGTGAGCGGTTCGGTGATGTGACTTTGTCGGGCCACACCGTTGAGGCCTGCTTGTTCCAGCACCAATTGAGCTCTTGCCAGCAATTTTCCTTTGTTCCATTGTTGCGCGGCGCACTGTCGTTTGGCCAGCGAATCTTTCTGTCGCCTTAAGTTTTCTACCAGGGTAACGCACTTGACGTCAGCAATGAGATTGAACGGAAGGACCCGTGTCTCTAGGTGCAGTGCATGGAGAGGGGTGGATTGGGGAAGTCCGGACACGATCCTGAGTGCTCTATTGTGATCAGCCTTGAGCAGGCTCATGTTACTATCGCTGATCGAGTGTCCGTAAATCGCCAGGCCATATGTCAGGACGGGGAGGGAATACGTGAGATACAGAGTTCTAAGGATTTCTTGATGATTCATTGCTAGCCGGGGCTTCAACTCATTTAGAACAGCTAAGCGAGAGTAAAAGCGTTTTCTAATTGTCTGTACATGGGGGTCAAAAGAAAGAGAGTTGTCCATGATAACACCGAGGTATCTTGCACTAGTGACGTTGGGAATGCATTTGGACACAACTAATAGAATTCTTTCTTGGGTTCGCATAACCTGTGCAAGGGTATCATAATCATGAACCTCGAACCCGTTGCATTCTGTTATCAACAACCCATCCAAGGAGTGAAGTTGTTGGTGCTCGAGTGCTTTTTGTGATAGTTTGAAGGTCAGCGTTTCTTCGTCAAAGAGGTCTGCCGGGAGGAGACCAATGGCCCGCAAAATTGATTTGTCCAGGGTGGTCAATTTCAGGGTTGACTTCAGGCTAATTGGGAAGTGTTCGATTGTACTTTCCGACGTGGGCGGCACGTGGATTAATTGAGACTTGGTTGCTGAGAGAGTAAGATCGAACCTGGTGGCCCAGGATTCAATGGTGTCAGTGACTATCTGGACCATTTCTTTGAGCTGTGCAACATCCTTATGTCTGCAAACGACCGCAAGATCATCAGCAAATAACGCGAAGAACAGCCCTGGAAATTTTTCTTCAAGTTCTCTTGCAAGTGACTCTATGTACACCAAAAAAAGTGGCGGGGCAAGTACTGTACCCTGTGGTACCCCTTTGTTTAACTTGAACCGTTTTCCATGCGTACCGTTGACATTTACAAATGCTTTTCTGCCTCGTAGGAATGCATGGAGCCAGGAATGTAGCTTGCCCTTCACACCCAAGCTGCTCAGCTTGTCCATGAGTTTTGCTTTGTTGATTGTATCGAAAGCTTTGGTTATGTCAAAGAGAAGGAGCACAGAGTGTTCATTGTTATTGAATGCTTGCTCTAATTCTAGGTGGACTGCTGCGATTTGCTCCTCGGCTGATCTACCCTTTTGAAAGCCAGCCTGGGAAACATGTAATTTGTCATGCAAGACGTGCCGTAGTCTCACGTGAATTACTCGTTCGAAGAGCTTCGCCAGGCAACTGGTTAGGGAGATCGGCCTATATGAGTCAATATCCTCCGGGGGCTTTCCTGGTTTATTCAACATCATCATTTGGGCCAGTTTCCAGTCTCGTGGAACCACGGCCTTACACCATGACATGTTGAACAAGCGCAGTAATGTTTCTTTGGCTTCAAGACCCAGGTTCAACAGCATTAGGTTGTTGACGCCATCAGGTCCGCTACTTGTCGTTGGTTTCAGGTCTGCGAGGCCCCATTCTAGCTCCGACATTGTGAGTGGGGTATCCTGCGTTGTTGTGTGACAAGCTCTGTCATAACTCGGCAGTTCTTCCCCTTCACTGACGTTCGCTAGGTATTGCCCCATTAAGTCAGCCTTCTTCCTGTCATCAAAGACAGTCTCTCCTTGTACGATAAGTGGCGGAATCACACAGTCAGGCCTCACCTCCGAGCTCACCTGTATCGCTTTATAGGCCTGTCTGATGGTGGAGATCCGAGAGAGTCGCGAGGTATTCGATGCCAGTGTTTTGGTTTTTTCTTCAGCGATCAGTCCATTAATTCTACTTTGGGTTGCTTGAAGAGAGTTCTCATGGTCATTACACGAAATTCCAACTACTTTGTTGCGAATAATCTCAGCACGTAGCAAGTCTCTTTCTTGCATAGCCTCCTTGACTGCCTCAGTAAACCAGGTATTACCCCGTCTTTTACCACAACGTGGCACGCACTTATCTCTCGTCGAGATCAATGACTTCGTAAACCGTTTCGCCAGCGTTGTAGTGTCATTTATTGATTTGAGGCGCCGCTGCTGACAGTCAACATCCGCCATGTACTGTCCCCAGTCGGCTTTGCCCCAGGCAAAGTCATTCACGTGTTTAGGTTCATTTGGAAACAAACAAGGAAGAGATACAAGCATTGGAAGATGATCTGAGCCACCGGACCGCTTCAGTACCCTCCAGTTGGCTGACTCCCACTCGATAGGTGCAAGAAAAATGTCGGGTGACGTATTTGATTGTGGTCGCGTAGAGATTGAGGGATCGTTCAAGACGGCCAACTCAGATTGAAGTATCCATTCAAACAGAATTGGTGCAAGTCGATTACTAGGATGGTTGGTGGTAGCCCTGTTTTCCCACAAGGGATGATGGAGGTTCACATCGCCCCCAATGATGGCTGAGGAGGAAGGCAATAGAGTCGGATCAAAGTAGTCAATACGCTCCTCTCCCGGGTTGGACCGTACTATGGGTGGTTTGTACAAGTTGACAACCCTGAGAGACGAGCCATCAGGTAAGAATACTTCCACATCCAATCTTTCTGTTGGGTCATTTACATTTGCCAGCTGAAAATCATGTTTTCTCTCAAATTTTATATTATCACGGACGAGCGTGAGTAACCCACCTGCTACCGTCGGTTTTGCAGTTCCGTTTCTCCTGATTGTCCGGTCACGGCGTTCAACCTTGAAACCTGGAACGATTACGACCTCTTCGGGTGGTATCAACACTTCCTGCAGCAGGAGGATGTCCAGATTGTACCGTTGGATGAGTTCGAGAACAAACTCTTTCCTCACCCTCCAGCTGTGACAATTAAAACAGAGGACTCGAAGCCAGCTGTTTTCTACCGTTTTTGGACCCGGGTTTGGGTGTATGTCTCCACACCGTGCTAAAGGAACACCGTGTGAGGATGCGTGTTTTTTGCGGTGTGCAGTCCGGCAGGAAGGAAGAGAAGCGTTGGCTAGCGTTGATGTGATGACTCAATGCTTGCTACCTCCTTTCTTGCCGGCCTTAGCCACTGGTCTGACTTTTTCTCCTTCTGGGGGGGTTGCCTCCCTCTTGCGGCGGGAAGGTGGTGGCTCCTCTGTGGAGTCTTCATCAGTGCTGTCATCCGCAACTTGTGACTTTTTTTTCGAAGGACAACCTTTTCCTTTTTTCTTTTGATCTTCCTCCCTCCAAGATTGGAGCATTTCTCGAGTGTCATCCTGCTGCTGCCGCAGCATAACGCCGAACGTCGATGCCAGCTCAGCCGTCGTCCTCGACATCGCCTTCTCAATCTGTTGATTGAGGTCGCTGCGCAGCGTCTTGGTCGCGTCGTCGATCTTGCACGACTGCGTCTTCGCCGATTCCTCCAAGGAGTTTGCGAGCTCCTTTCTCAAGGAGTCGTTTTGGGCGTTGATTGATTGTTTGAGCTTTTCGAGCTCAGTCTGCGTTACGAACTTGTTGTTCGTCAGAATTGTCGGACCGGTGGGTTTGGCGGTGGGGGTGTTGCTTGTTCTATCATTGGCGACTGGGGGTTGGTTGCGGGGTCTGTCGGTGCGTTCAACAGTGAGTTGGGCGCCATCGACGTAGACTTCGGCGTTGGGGGGGTCGTCAACACTCTTGACTACCCAGTGGCGTCCTTCATCGGCTTCCACGGGTCTAGCAACTAAGGCAGACCAGCCCATCTTCTCCAAGGCTCGGGCGATCTGCTCTTTTCGGGCGGTGGCCGGAACCCCCTTCACCAAGAAGAAGCGACCCTTGTCCGTCTGACCGCCAACAAGAGCCACCACTGCTTCCAAGTGCGCTGCCCCTTCTTCCACACGTATCCCAAAACCTCTCCTGGAGACCACCAGTCCCCAGTGCTGTGTCACGTCCACGCGGCCCATCCTTCTGACAGCTTCATCAGCTTCACCCACGTCCAGTCCACTCATCCACACCACGTCGAACTTCTTCCGGGCCTCGAATGTCTCCTTAGAGACTAGACTTTTCACGAACAGCTTCTCGCGGCCGGACCCCCGTAGCAGCTTCTCAGCGAGACCTGCCCCCGAAAAGCAGAGCATCGAAAACACTTCCCCCGAGCCGACGTTCCGGATTTCTGGTCTTGCAAGCCTGAACTGGGCCGTTGTACCAAACAATTTCACCAGTCGCAACTTGACTTCCTTGATCAAGTCGTCTTGATCTCCGAAAAGCACCGTTTCTACCGCCCGGTGGATCTCAACCACCACTCCTGTCGACGCTTCCCAGACACCCGTTGTGGTTCTTGCCATTTTCCCGTTAAATTCAATTTTTCGAGACTGGAGGTCCTATGAACATGCAATGTGAATAGCCTCTATTCGAGCCAACCCCACTTTTCTCTACACTAAAAAAGTGTATTGTTTTGAACTGGATAATAGCGCGGGGTTGGCTTTTCGGACACAGTCCC
The DNA here is from genome assembly GCA_030068145.1 of Diplonema papillatum. Classification (NCBI taxonomy): domain Eukaryota; phylum Euglenozoa; class Diplonemea; order Diplonemida; family Diplonemidae; genus Diplonema; species Diplonema papillatum. Next base: position 37,260 of record JAPJBO010000173.1, on the reverse strand, counting down.
CACGGCCACCGACCAACCGCCGCAAGGCGGCAGCAGTAAACCGGCAGCACGACAACGGAGACGCAGGCGCCGACGAACAGCCGAAGCCCGCACGCCGACACGGACGCAGCCGGTCACCGGACCGAACAGCACCTGAGAACAATAAGAAAAGAGAGGGGAAAGAAAAGAAGGCAAACAAAAGTACCACCGCAGCAGCGCAACAGCGCCGCGACCGAACACGACTACCAACGAAGGGTAGACTCGGTGCACCGACAGCACACCCACCTGACCATAGGAAGGTCCAAAAGGGTGGAGTGAGCACTGGAGCGGTCACTGAGGCAGATAGGTAGCTGCAACACAAGAACAGTGCATTAGCAACCAAAACAAAAAAAGACAACCCTCCGGGCCGAGAGCGGACAATGAGCACGGGATAGAACAGCGTCAGAAACACCAGCCCGGTGTTTCCGACTGCCGGAGACGACCTGGCCAACGGACCGCACCACGCAGAGTGAGCACAGGAGCGGTCACTGAGGCAGACAGGTAGCTGCAACACAAGAACAGTGCATTAGCAACCAAAACAAAAAAAAGACAACCCTCCGGGCCGAGAGCGGACAATGAGCACGGGATAGAACAGCGTCGGAAACACCAGCCCAGTGTTTCTGACGCTGCCGGAAGCGACCAGGCCAACGGACCGCACCACGCAACAGCGCCGCAAAGCGAAACAGAGACAAGCAGCAAGCTCAAAGGCCCCGGAAGGAAGAACAAAGTAGAGGCAGGCGAAGCGCCCAACGGACCGCACCACGCAACAGCGCCGCAAAGCGAAACAGAGACAAGCAGCAACCAAACCAGCCCCCCCCGACCGAAGCGGAGGACCGACTCAACAGGCAAACCCTGGCACGCCAGGGTTTACCAACAGAAGTCAGAACACCGCCCGGAAGGGAGAGCCGCACAACAAGTCCAAAAAATACCCCCCACCAACTGCCGAAAAAGAAATACCTTTCCCTTACCTTGTCCCACAAAACCAGAACCAATAACAACGCCCCCCCCCCAAGCACGCAAGAGAAGCCGAGTCCTGCCAAAACAACAGACAACGTATTAACCCCCCGTTTCAGTGCTACACGCACCACGCTCAACAACAACCCACAAGAGCGAAGGCAGCAGGACGGGCAGCGGCAGCGAAACAGCGCCACGCGCCCGACAACAACAGAAGCGAAAGCAAACCCCCCCCGACCGACACGGAAGACCGACTCAACAGGCAAACCTGGCACGCCAGGGTTACCAAAAGACGTCAGAACACCGCACCGGAAAGGGAGGGCGAGCGAAGGACGAAGCCACAACAAAACCAAGGAAAAACAACCATCACTGCACACAACACGCAGAGCCAAGCAGCATATCAGCAGCGAACCAAAGCAAACCCTTGACAAATTACTATCACAGGCAACTGACAGCGCGACAATCGCCGGAAACACACCGACCGCGACTGGTAAAGCCTGGCACGCCAGGACATCATTACCAGAAGAGCGGCAAGAAACAAGGGGAGGGCGGGCAAGAAACAATCCCACAGAACCCCCCCACAACCATACCAAGAACGAACGAAAGGAAACAGAAAACAAACAAACGCCCCAAGGATGAAGAGAAGGCACAAGGAACCTTAGCACCGTATCCCCAAGCCTAACCCGGGTGCGGTTTCCAAATTTTTGAAATTGAAATTGAAATTTGAAATTGAAATTCGGATTGCAGATTCGTGTCAACAAAAAACTTAACCTAAGAAAGCCAGAGGGCCACGAATCTCCTGGGTAGCTAGTTGGAATCTTTTAGCCGGTTCACGACAGTACGTTGGTTCCGTTATAGTCCGATGGCTGCCGAGGGCGTATGGCGTGATGATTTGAGTGGTGATTGTGCATTGGTCGTGCAGATACATGAGGTGGTCGAGACGGCCAACGGTGGCCTTGTCGACATCAGTGAAGTACGGCAGGAACTGGATTTCAGACTGCGACGTCTGCTCGGAAGGGGCTGCCCGTACAGGCTCGTAAAACCTCACATGACTGGTTCCTCAGCGGGGAAATCCGCTTACACGGCTTGGCTCTTCTGCTGTAGAGTGTCTGCCGAGAAGCTTTTGCGGGCGTCGGGATGCCAACGGCTCTTCTTCAACGAACTCTTGAACAAGGAGACGTACGACAAGCGGCGGCGCTTCGACGTGATTTGGGCGATCAATGAAGGGCACGATGATATCGACGGGTACTTGGGTAGTCTTCAACCCAATGCAGACGACTACTGGGGTCTTGTCGTCTCGTCTAGGGGGTACGGCGTTCGCGTTAGGGAAGGATATGGTCAGCAATTCGCGAAGCGTTTGAAAGGACGTTGCGTGGAGAAGTGGCACTTTTCGCTCACTGGTGTTCCTGCTGGGGCTGGCAGAAACCATGTTGCAGCCGCTCTCGAATCGATGGGTCTCGATGCGGCCCTTTACAGGCCTACCTCGGAGGATGATTGGCACATACGACTACTAGTTCAACCGACTGTACTCGAGTACCACGTCGACGGGATTACAATCCGGCTTATTCCCGCTTCCGCGTCGCGACGAAGGGCATACATCGGGCCTCCCGCGTACACCGCTGCCCCTCCCCACACAGCAGACTCTGATGGGTTACAATCGAGCATCACGCAAGTGCAAACCGATTTGCGGCTTGAGAGAGAAGAGAGGAAGGCGGATATCTCTCGGATCGAAGCTCTCGTCGCGTCGGAAATTGCCAATTGCACGGTGACGTCCGACGTACTTATCCAACAAAATAAGGTGTTGGATGACCGCGTGGACGAACTGGGTCGCAACGTTAAAGCTGACAAAGTTGATTCCAAGGCCGAGTTCGTCGCCATTCGTGCTGACATCGACAAGGTTGCCGAGCAGTGTGCAGAGCGCACCAAAAAGGTCGTCGAGTACATGGATTCGATTTTCGGGAAGTGGAAGGAGACTGTTGAGCCTCGCAAGGCGGAAAAACGCCAGGCGGTCGACCCTCACCCGCCGCAACCCGCCAAGAAAGCTTCCAAAAATGCTGACGGCTCTGACATCCTCGACATGGATACTGACGACGGCTGTTGAACGATTCCTGGCGGACCGGCCTGCTCGCACCTTAATGCTGTCGGTCTCGCCCCCATTTCGGTGGCACCCTTCACTCCGCTTCCCCAGCCGACAATCTCCTATCTGATCTTGGCTTCGACGACCAGAAGTATGGCGGTACCTGATGGTTCTACTGCAATTCTTCCTACAAGTACAAATTCTACTCTGATTACTGGCTTCATGCCCTTCCAACTCGATCGTACGCTGCAATCCTCCACCCTTTGGCCAACCTCCCTCACCCTACACACTCCCCTGCCTGCAAATAGACTGCCTTCAACTGGCTCCATGCCCTTGAACGCTGTGAACTGGATGAACCCCTCACGGAAGGGCTTAATCTGCTCCTCCAACTCTAACCTCTGTTCTACACCAACTGGCTTCATGCCCGCAATAAACCTGCTCTCAGCACATGATGACAACGTTGCATACATCACCCCTCGCTACTACCAACGCGCCCGATATTCATCGCGTCCACTTCTCTCAATCCTCACTATGGTCTCCTGTGCCCTCCTAACCGTGAACCTTGGCGACAATCCCTGCGGTGCTCCAATTTTGTATCCCTTCGCCAGGAACAACCAATCCTATGGCAGCCCTGCCTCGAGCACGATGCTTCGCAGGACACGGATGATCACCGCGATTCTTGTGGACAGCTACCCAGGAGTTGCTTCGGCGGGCTGGATTTGCAACTTGCTTCCTGGCGGTCTCATTTCCCCCTACGAACAGCGGTTCTTCTCTTGCGTTACGCGCTCCTGGTTCGATCCTGGCAGGCTCGTTCCTTCCCCTCTTGGGACCTCCTCCCCGTCTGGCTTCAGGCCCACACGCTTACGATACAATATTATTACAACGATCTCACACGACGCACCGGCGACATCACATAAACCTCTACGCCTCCACTCAACTCTGCAACACCTTTCTCGCAACCTCATCGCTCAATGGATCCGTCCTATCTGCCTGTCTTTGATCATCTGCAATGCCTTTGGCCAATCGCTGCTCTCGATGGGCGACATACACCCTAACCCCGGGCCCACGCGAGAACGCCTCAGGATACTATCTTGGAACTGCTGTTCGGTCGCTTCCAAGATCCTCTATATTCGGACGCTGCTCTATGTGCACAACTTGGATGTACTGTTGTTACAGGAAACGCACCTGACCCCGGCCAAGAAGACCCCTCTTTTTCCTGGTTACAAGGTATACCGTCTCGACCGTACAGTTGCTGTCCAGAAAGGCGGAAGCGTGAATGGTGGTGGCCTCTTAATCCTGGTGAGGACGGACATAGCTTCCGAAAAGATGCAGCCGACTACGACCGGTCTCCCGGACTCTGACATGGAAGTTCTGGATGTTTGCGTCTACGGTTCCAATGACAGTCTCACGCTTCGCAACGTCTATCGGCCCCCTGTTAAGGCGTCCGATAACCGCACCTCGGCCTTCGACCCGGCTTGCCTCGATCTCTCCTCGGACATCATCCTGGCTGGTGATGTAAACGCTCATGCTCTGTCGTGGAGTTCCAAGTCTGACGTTATTGGGAAGGACATCGAAAACTGGGCCCACGACAATGGCTTTATCACGTGGAACCGTCCAGGTGTCCATACGCGCCCGGCCTCAGGCACCTCCCCCGACCTTGTCGTATCCAGTCGGCGTTGGTTCTCTGACACTTGGCGCGTTCTAGACGACTCCATCTCGGATCATTTACCAATTTTCTTCGAAGTCCCGTTTGCGGCGGTATGCTCCCGCAGACCAACTGAGTCCTGGAACTGGACCAAGGCCGACTGGCCGAGATACAAAGAACTACTGGAGAGAAGGACTGGCGACCTTCACCGACGCGAGGACCCGGAAGAGCTCAATCGTATCCTCACCTCCTGCATGATGAGGTCCATCACGGACACGGTCCCTCGTGTTGTCGTTAAAAGGGGGAAGACGAAGATGCCTTCGACTAGTTTGCAGAGCTCGAAGTGGGTTTCCTTTGTTGCACATAACTCGACAGCCCGGACTGGAAGGATCTTCGACGAATTACGACGACTCACCAAAGGTGATAACACAGACTCGTCCCTCGGCCCGATCAAGAATGACAGTGGTGAAGTTCTCACGACGGCGAAGGACAAGGCTGACTACATGATGAAGTTTCTCGCAGCGCACTCGACTCCTGACACACCCATTCTTGAAGCGGCAGCCGTTCCATCGCAAGACCATCCGAGTGAACAACCTTTTACCGCAAGCGAGCTGGACGAAGTTCTCGACCACCTGGACACCTCGAAATGCTCCTCCGGGCCTGATGGTCTTGTCAACGCGGCCCTGCGGAACACGGGTCCCAAGGCGCGGGTGGCCATTCTGCGACTGGTTAACCTCAGCTGGAAAACGAACCAGGTCCCTGCTGCGTGGCGGACTGCCAACATCAAACTTCTCCCGAAGGCTGGTAAAGACCGCTCGCTTCCGGGCTCCTATCGTCCCATCGCAATGACCTCCAACTTGGCGAAGGTTGCTGAACGCCTGGTGTGTCGCAGGCTGCAGTACCTGCTACTTGCCGACACTGCGGACTCGCCTCTCAAGGAACCTGTTCACCCCTGCCAGGCAGGCTTCACCCCCAACCGCTCAACCGAGGAACAGATTGCCCGGGTCGCCCAGACCCTCGAGCACAATAGGCTGCAGGGTAAGACTTCCTGCCTCCTTCTATTCGACTTCGAGAAGGCCTTCGACAAGGTCAATCGAAGTGAGCTCCGAGAGATTTTGATGCAAAAAGATACCCCAGCCCGATTCATCAACTGGACCAATGCCTTCCTCGCAGGAAGGAGTGCGGCGGTAAAAATCGATGGCTGCACGGGGAGGCGCTCGAGACTGGAGCTTGGGGTGCCGCAGGGGACTGTTCTTGCTCCCACACTCTTCCTGGCATTCATCGATGAACTGGCGAAGGCACTCCTGAAGCTAGACTGCGTCCCCTTATTGTACGCCGACGACCTTGCCGTCATTGTCACGGGTGACTCCTTAGGCCTGGTAGAGAAAGCTGCCCAGCTTGTGCTGGAGAAGGTGAATGAGTGGTCCTCAACGCGTAAAATGGTCATTTCCACGGAGAAGACGGTTGCACTACTCTTCCGGCCTCGAGACTGCCCTGTGGAGCGTTTGAATCTCCATCACCCCGCAACCCGTTCAATCGTCATCGTTCCACCTGTGCAAGGAAGTGCTACAGCTCCTCCCACATCCTCGGGACTCACACATCTACCCGCCGACGGGCCTCCCGCCGGTCCGCCAGCAACTCCCCCACACTCAGCAGATCAGTTCAATGGTTTGGTGGTTGTAGACAAGGTGCCCGACCCACGCCGACCCTCCTACTGCCTTTCCTTCACCGTTGCACGCCCGGTTAAACTCGTCACGGAACACGCTTTCCTTGGCGTGGTTCTTGACACGGACCTCACCTTCCGCCCGCAGGCCGAGGCCGCCCTTAAGTCCTTTAGAATGCGCCTCAACGCCCTGGTGAAACTTTCGTTCTCGCCGATTGGTCGGTGCTACAGCACAATCCGGACAGCCTACCTCACCTTCGTCGCCGCCAAGTGGAGGTACGGGCTGGGTGTCTGGGGCTGTCTCATTCCTGACGACCTCGTAACGCAGTTTGAGACACTGCACTACAAGGCTGCTTCCTTGATCACCGGTTGCCCTGTTTCCACCAAGCGCGCCGCCCTGCTGGCAGAAGCGGTACTACTGCCGTGGAAGTCGGAAGCTCTCCGTGCGACCGCCAGACTGCGGCAGAAACTGTTGCGTTCCCCTGGAGGGAACGTCCAACAACCCACCAGGTGGCTGAAAGCGGCCAAGGATGCAGAGTACTTGCTCGCACTCCGGTCGGATGATTATCAACCGTCCGCCATCCGCTCGCATGCCCCGTATCCACCATGGGGGCCCAAACCCGACATGAGAATCCACCTCGATTTGGCTTCCATTGTCTCCATCAACGACAGCAAGGCGGTCAAGCTCGATCATACCCTCCGGGCGATCCGTGCGCTCCCTCCAGCTGATCTCACAATATGCACCGATGGCTCAATGACTGGTGTCGGCAAGCGTGCGGTAGGGGGCGTTGGGGTTGCCTTTTACAACAGGTCTGGTCGATTCCTCCGCGGTCTCTCCTATCGGATGATCCGTTGCGCCTCCAGCTGCCATGCCGAACACGAAGCGGTCATCCGTGCGGCGCTACAACTCCAGACCGTCCCGTTCAACACGGCCAAAGTGACGGTCATACACCTGCTATCGGACTCCTTGTCTGAAGTGCAGCGACTGCAGAACCCCCGTCACGTTTTATGCCGCAACTGGAGGCTGATGAGGGTGCTCGCTTCCCTCCCCCATATTCGTGTGCACGTGATGTGGGTCCCGGCACACTGTGGTTTGGTCGGAAACGAGAAGGCGGACGACCTTGCGAAGCGCGGCGTCACTTCGGGCACGGCACTACAGGTCCTCGACTACTGGGCTGCCTCCGACCTGCTGAAACAAGCGGTCAACTGCCCCGTGCTCACTCGGGACTACATGTCTCATCCGCATTACCGTTGCACTGGTGGTCACCGACCTCTCGTGGACAATCGGTGGAATCGGCTCACTCAGGTAGCGGTTTCGCTGCTTCGAGTCAACCAGTCCCCAAGCGTTCACCTGAGAATGCAAGATTTCTGCGGGCACCTCTGCGCTGAGTCATTTGTCCCCGGACTGTCGGCATCCAATAAAGGGCACTGCTGGGCTTGTGGCTCCGGCTTCTCCTACGAACACCTATTCACAAAATGCCGGGTCACAGCCAGATACCTCGACCTTCTCCGTTGGCCGAGGCAGAAATGGACCTTGCGGGACATACTGGGTAGGTATCCCCTGACCGCTCTCCTGATTCTGCGCTTCCATCAGCTTTACGTTGGTGGATCCTTCTACAAACTTACTCAGTGATTGGATATTTTACAATGTTCTCAGTGATCGGATTACTGTTAGTTCGCCGCTTGTACTCACGAAACGGATTCTGTTAATGGATTGGTCACAATCTGGTACTGTCTGAATGCTCCTTCTCCCCCTACGTTGTAGACTCAGTTCTGGGCAACACCCCTTCTCTGGCTGACCTAAGTTCTAGTCCCTCCACATGTCCTCCCAGCCTGCGTTCCATCAACTTTTCGTTGGTGGTCCTTCTACATAACACTAAGAGATTGAATTGATTATTGTCGCTGCCACTACAATGTTCGAATCTGATTCGACTGACGATCTTTACCGACAGACAATTTAGCAGCCTAAGGGTAAGCTATTCTAACAACGACTATCTGGCGATGGTGGCATGAGTCACGGTCGGAGTTCTACTCCATGCACAGGAAGAGTCCGTCCTTCTTCTTTCCTAGTTTGACAAAAGGAACAAAAGAACGACTTGCCCGTACAAGTAAATGCAGTTCTCGCCCCCTGCATGTCTTCCGTAGTTGCTTACCCAAAAAAAAAAAAAAAAGGACTTCCCCCCGACCGACACGGAAGACCGACTCAACAGGCAAACCTGGCACGCCAGGGTTACCAAAAGACGTCAGAACACCGCACCGGAAAGGGAGGGCGAGCGAAGGACGAAGCCACAACAAAACCAAGGAAAAACAACCATCACTGCACACAACACGCAGAGCCAAGCAGCATATCAGCAGCGAACCAAAGCAAACCCTTGACAAATTACTAACACAGGCAACTGACAGCGCGACAATCGCCGGAAACACACCGACCGCGACTGGTAAAGCCTGGCACGCCAGGACATCATTACCAGAAGAGCGGCAAGAAACAAGGGGAGGGCGGGCAAGAAACAATCCCACTGAACCCCCCCACAACCATACCAAGAACGAACGAAAGGAAACAGAAAACAAACAAACGCCCCAAGGATGAAGAGAAGGCACAAGGAACCTTAGCACCGTATCCCCAAGCCTAACCCGGGTGCGGTTTCCAGATGTTGAAATTGAAATTGAAAAGGATTTCATGCCTGTATGGTCCACTTCAACAGTGCGGCGGTCTCCGGACCCACAGGTCCGCGGTTCGATCCCCGCGCGAAGTGTTTTTTTCGGTTTGAAGTTTTTGAGAATTTTTTGAGACTGGAGGTCCTATGAACATGCAATGTTCACCAGAACTTTGCTTCACCCGAACTTCGCCCGAACTTTGCTTCGCCCGAGCTTTGCTTCACCAGAACTTTGCTTCATCCGAACTTAGCTTCACCCGAACTTAGCTTCGCCCGAACTTTGTTTCGCCCGATCTTAGCTTCACCAGAACTTTGCTTCACCCGAACTTTGCTTCCCCCAGAAGCTTCGCCCGCACTTTGTTTCGCCCGAACTTAGCTTCACCCGAACTTTGCTTCGCCCGAACTTTGCTTCACCAGAACTTAGCTTCGCCCGAACTTTGCTTCGCCCGAACTTAGCTTCGCCCGAACTTTGCTTCACCAGAACTTTGCTTCATCCGAACTTAGCTTCGCCCAGAACTTTGCTTCGCCCGAACTTTGCTTCGCCCGAACTTTGTTTCGCCCGAACTTTGCTTCACCAGAACTTTGCTTCACCAGAACTTTGCTTCGCCCGAACTTTGCTTCGCCGAACTTTTTCGCCCGAACTTTGCTTCACCCGAACTTTGCTTCACCCAGAACTTAGCTTCGCCCGAACTTTGTTTCGCCCGAACTTAGCTTCACCTTCGCCCGAACTTTGCTTCGCCCGAACTTTGTTTCGCCCGAACTTAGCTTCACCAGAACTTTGCTTCACCCGAACTTAGCTTCGCCCGAACTTTGCTTCACCAGAACTTAGCTTCGCCCGAACTTTGCTTCACCCGAACTTAGCTTCGCCCGAACTTTGCTGTTCCCCGAACTTTAACTGCTGCCTCCAGTCTCGCCACGCGCCGGCCTTAGCCGAGCGCACGTACTGTAGGGGGTGTGTTATTTTTTTTATTGGGGGGCACCAATAAAGTACAGAAACAATAAAGTAAGTCTTGATATTAACACAGGCAACTGACTGCACGACAATCGCCGGAAACACACCGACCGCGACTGGTAAAGCCTGGCACGCCAGGACATCATTACCAAAACAGCGGCAAAAGACAAGGGGAGGGCGGGCAAGAAACAATCCCACTGAACCCCCCCACAACCATACCAAGAACGAACGAAAGGAAACAGAAAACAAACAAACGCCCCAAGGATGAAGAGAAGGCACAAGGAACCTTAGCACCGTATCCCCAAGCCTAACCTGGGCGCGGTTTCCGAATGTTGAAATTGAAATTGAATCTTGGCGTCGTGTCCCCCTTGGCGCAGTCGGTAGCGCGTCAGGCTGTTAACCTGCAGGTCGTTGGTTCGAACCCAACAGGGGGAGCTTTTTCCGAGACTACTGGGGGGGGCCAATTACAATTGAGTTCAATTGTAATATCACCCATTCCACGAAAAAGTGTCACAGATTTCGGCTTTTTTCCATCTGCAGGTCCGAAAATGGTCGGTTTCGAGATTTTGAGGACACGTTTGAATCCGTTGAGGACAGGGCTTTCCGAATATTTGGTCGGATAAAATTTTTGACCGACCCCCCCCCCCCCCGAACCAGAACCGATAAAGAACAAAAAAAGTCGTAACCCAACACAGGACGAGAAGGAAGGAGCAGCACCACCAGAACCGAGAAAGAACAAAAAAAGAAGAATACTACGCACCAAACCCACCACCCTCCCCAACCCGGGCTTCCTTTTTACCCCTGCAAACCCGTGAATAGGTGCTACGGGAGTATCTGGCAACCGCTGCTTAACAGTGCTCACGTGGGCGGTGTCTTCGGACAGCACCTCGTGATGTTCGCATCACAAAACAAAGAAGACAGTGAAATGGTCGTTACCTGGTCGGGTTTCGCTCGCGACCGTTTCCTGAACAATCCTTCACTAAATCCGCGGTTAAATAACCTGGCCTCAGTGGTGCAAGCACCACGCGCTCTTCAAACCCAAGAAACATTTTCCCCCCGGACTTGGAGGTCGGCACCCGAAAAAATGGGGTCCTGGAGACATAGCTGTCAGCAACAAGGTAGCCACTACTGGGGGGCAGCCTGGAACTTTGCTTGGCCCTTGACCCCCGCCTACGGTGAGGTCCTTTTTGGGGTTTTTTTTTGGTGGTCACGACAGTGTGAGGTTTAGCTACAAAAAGCTATAGCTACTGGGGGGGGCTAATTACTATTGAACCGTATATCACCCATTCCACGAAAAAGTGTCACAGATTTTCCGTCTGAAAAGCAGCCCGTTTTGGGTCAAAATTTTGGAATTTTTGGGAAATTTTTTTTGGGATGGAAAGAGCTATCCCTGGCGATTATGGGCAAGCAATCAGCTCGCGTGGCGACCAAAATCTGGCGTGCAGATGGACAAAAGGTCGGTTTTGGGGCTGTTTCAAAAACCCCAAAAAAACGATTTCCGGCGGGAATCGAACCACCGACCCTCAAACCCCTGTGTGGGTGTGGTAACCTCTGGACCATGGGCTAAAAAAATGGCGGAAATTTTTTTGTTCACTACCGAGTGAGAATTTTTGGACTCATTTTGAGTTCTTCGCAAACCGGGCGAAATAAGCTCTGAGAGAGCAGAAATACCGTCCTGGGACACTGGAAACGAGTAAATGACGATCTCGCACTTTCCGATAAGAATTCCAACTGAGCAGGCGCTAAAAGCGAATTTTGGCTTGGACCAACGATTTAAAAGCTACAGTTTCTGTACTTTATTGGTGTTACACACATAAAAAAAAACCGACCCAATAAACATACAAAATGAACGCCTCATGGCGCGCGGGCGCCTGGTACGCATTTGCTATATACTGGGGCCTTGTGATGCATGATGCCCTCGCGGTTTATGTGGATGTCTCTGTGCCGTTCGATGAAAGGGAAGCCCCCGGTCTGATGGGGCTGGTCGACTCAGTTCCGTTTCACGCAACGGGGAAGGGGCGTAGCCTGAAGGACGGTTCCCTTCACTGGGTGCTCTCATACCGTCCCTCCACCATCACATCCGTTGCATGCCTCAACGCATGCTCGCGCCACCCCAGAAGCCTTCCGCGTCACCCCTTGCCTCTGCCGCTGCTGATATCCCCCCGCAAAATCCTCCGCACTATAACCCGGAGACAGCACCGGCAGCAGCGCAAATACGACCGCCTGCTCGCTTCTAGAAGTGCGTTCGAAGCCGCGTCCGCCAGCAGCTGCTACTTGAAGCTCATCGAAGCGTTGCTGGATCCCTGTTTGTATGAGCCAGCTGGGTGTTCTATAGTTCTACCAACTTCTACACAACCAACGACTACAACGCCGCCGGCGGCACCGACTGCTGCACCTCAGCATTCCGCCCTACCTGCAACCACGCCGACTAATGTCCTCTGCAGTGAATTCAAGGCGTTCCCTGACACAGCCACCCCCGCTACCCATCCGCCGGTAACGGAGGAAAATATCAGGGCCATAATCCATTACAACACCCAAACAAGCTTTTTCGCGACAGGAGTGGACGGGAGGCGTCAGTGCGTGTCCGCGATGCTTGGCGACAGACTCGGTGACGTCCTGCTGAAGCATGGACTGGTTCCTGGCCCTGGCGTCCGAGTGATTCGGGGTTACGGCGCCCCGCTTCCACTCGATAAACCGCTCGGCGAGTTGGGTTTCAACGGCGGCCTCTCCCCGTCACTTTGTGTATGGCCCGGCATCCTTGGCGGAGGTAGTGCGCGTTGGCAAGGAGGTGGGAATGGGGGCAACCAGGGTGGCGGTAGAGGAACTGGGGGATTGCACAATGGGTATTCAACAAACTCCGGAGGCAGGGGTAGTCATGTGTCGCCTAGTCCCACAACAACGGAGCCTATGAAGAAACCCCACATGCAGCCCATGGGTCAGCCTAGGCATGACCTGCATGAAGGGTGGGAGGCACCTGAGGCGCGCATGAGGGCAACCTTTTACGTCAAGGACGTCAACGGCGACAATTGCCGTGATATGGCCCGCGCTCTGATGCACACTGCACTTGACCGCCTCTACGTCAATGGGATGTGGGGCGCATCCTATGAGAGGGAGTTCACCAAGGGGGCGGTATTTGAGCAGATTCGCGTGTTCTTTTCTATTCCGGCAATACTTGAATATGACGTGTTGAAGAAGAGCGGAGAGGTTGGGGTGTTTGAACCCGCTGAGGAGGACAACCGTTTCCGAGTCCTGTCACTAAGGGAAGACGCGACCCTTGTTGAAGCCCGCAACATGGTCCAATCGATATCTGAGAAGCACATGGGAATCACTAGGTGCCGTGGTGTCTTTGGCATTCGTGTTCGAGTAGAGCATTACAATGAAGTTAGAACCATGCTACCGACGCTCCCAAACCCGATTGGATACTTTGAGGTCCGCGGAGTTCCGTGTCGCACGAATGGGCATACCCTACGCGAGAACCTTCTGAACCTTGGCTGGGAAACCATGCCGCTGTTTCGTACTAAGAAGGGCGGCCGATACCTCGTGTGGGTTGTTAAGTCGGAGTCGCTCCCCGGCAAGGACCACTACCGCACAGCGCAGGGGGTCGATCTTGCATTCAAACAAATACTGAGATGCCCCCTTGAACCATCCACCACGGACCCGTCGCCGCCCCTCTCTGACAAGTATCCAGTATCAACTCAGACGACCGATGTCCGGCCGGATCCGTTCTCCGACAACCAGTCTGAACTCCTGCCCTTTACAGAGTTCAAAAAACGGCACAAGGCGGCTGCTAAAAAGTTGTGGGAGTTTGCAGGCCGGTCGCCCGTCACTCAGACACCAAAAGTTGACGAGGGTAAGCCCCTTGCTGGGGGTGTCACCATAGCAGAAGTCCTTGAAGCAGAGGCCGAATCTGTGCGTCCGATCGATGTAGATGCCGAACCAGCCCAGGCAGCCCAGTCCCCAAACCGCCCAGCTGGCTCCGCATCGTTGCCCACAAGAACTACCGAGCCAGCTGAATCCGAAGTAGGGCTAGTCCGGCTTGCTGAACAGCTGCAGAGGGGCTGTCGTGAAGCTCTGACGAAGACGGAGTCTGAACTCGCTGCTGGATACCAACAAGTGACAGACGGCATCTTCAGCAGGCTGAACGAGATGGCAGCCGAAATGCGCAACTTGGGTGCATCCGTCCAGCAAACTCGGCTTGAGATTGCAGAAGTAAATGTCCTGGAGCGTGAGGGGGATCGGCGGAAAAAGAGGGTCTTGAGAAAGGCGCTTCCTCCAGCTGGGAGGAGGGAAAGAGATGTGACGTCCTCGCCAGATGTGGTGTCGCAGCGCCGACCTGCGGTAGTCAACGACTCAAGTACCACCCAGCAGCCGCATGAGCCTGAATCTCCACCCATTCCGGCCCAGCAACTCGTACAGGCAGAAGAAAACATTGCACCAGTGACGGAACTGAATACTGCTGCGCCAGCAGGCGGGAACCGCACCGCGGGCGGTGGCTATCTCCGCCCCGCTGAAACGGTCGCGCAACAAGTCGGTCCCTCAACCTCTTCTGACCATCCTGCCCCAAAACCGGCGGCAGCATCGACTTCTAGTATTGAGTCAGCTGTCCACTCCAGCATCTTGCAAGCGTATGCGACTCGAAACGCGATGGGCACTTCACCTGTAGAATCGCATCCGACTGCCGACCAAGTCCTGGCCCAAAGCCGCGAAGGTGCGGGTGTCCAATACGTAAGCTCCGATCCGCAGACGCTGTTTATGCCGCCCCCTGAGCAAGCAGTCCAGCCCGCGCCCGGGATATCCGAGCGTACCAGGATGATGAACAAGGTTATCTCCAAACAGGATGCCCGCGCAGCATTAAAGACCGGTAAAGTAGGTGACAGGAAGGCGGCGGCAGAGACTTCCCAGCGAGACGCGACGCAACGTAAAAGAAGGGTACGTCGATCTGCAACACCCGACCCTCCCTCCGCTCGTGATGCGGAGATGAGTCCATTGCGGGGCAACCCGCCAGTGGACGCGTCACAACAACAGCATTGAGGGCGTGTCCCTCAACGCTCGGCAGGGCATGGCCGGGCCCCTGCGAGCGTCCCACACAGCGGACAACCGTCCAACATCAAAGCCCGGTGGAAACCCACGGTGAGCAAGCCAGTTCAACACCTGGTGGAGCCCCCTTTCATAACGATAATCAGCTTCAACTGCCGCTCCATTCGTGCCCGTGAAAATCTGCCGGGAAGTACGGATGCCATCAGTCGCGGAGTTGCGGAGCATGACCCCGATGTCATCCTTCTGCAAGAAACCTGGCTAGGTGAAAAATCTCTTCTGCCAATCCTGGTGGGATATAGAGCTTTCCGGTGTGACCGGTCCGAAGACGGACGTGGCGGCGGTGTCATAACGTTTGTTAAAAGCAACATTGCGGCCGTAGAGCTCCCACCTTTGACCTTCGGCAAAGACAGTTATATGGAATGTATCGCCGTCGAGCTGACACGGGTAGGATTGGCCCCGCTGAGGGTGTACAATGTCTACCGTGCCCCGTACGAATCTGATAAGCTCAACATGGAACCCTTCACAATTGACGACAATGTCGTCATAGCAGGCGATATCAATGCGCACCACCCTGACTGGTCAGTGGGGGCTCAAAACGCCGGAGGTCGAATTCTTCGTGAATGGTTGCAAGTAAACTCAGCGATGACCTATAACGACCGGAAGACGCCGACCATGGAATACCGTGCTAATGCTCGATTCTCTTCCCCTGACGTAGTCATCTCATCCATGACGCCGGGAAATGTCTGGGACTGGGGAGTGCTCTCGTCTTGGGAGTCAGACCACCTGCCGCTTGTCTTCAAAATGCCTAGAGGCTATCGCCAGGCGAAACCCCGTGGCCCAAACCGTTATTCTTGGAAGAAAGCTGACTGGAAAAAGCTGTCGG
Organism: Diplonema papillatum; assembly: GCA_030068145.1. Taxonomy (NCBI): domain Eukaryota; phylum Euglenozoa; class Diplonemea; order Diplonemida; family Diplonemidae; genus Diplonema; species Diplonema papillatum. Next base: position 21,377 of record JAPJBO010000173.1, on the reverse strand, counting down.
GATATCTGGACGAACGTAGCGGGTACCTCATCAAGCACCAACCAGCAACCCCCGCCAAGTTCGCTGAACGGATTACCTCACTCCTCCGTAGCAGCATCAAAAAGCATGTTCCCGTGGCGAAGTCGAGTCGCCCACACAAGGCGTGGTGGACGTCCGAACTCGGCCGCTTGGAAAAGCTGAAGGCAGCTGCACATAAGGATGTCCGAGATGATCCCGAAGATGTCACCAAGCGCCATGCATACGAAGCCGCGAAGTGCACTTTTTCAGAGGAGGCGACTGGTGCGAAGGCTAGTTACTGGAACGCCATCATGACGAGAATTAACCGATGCACGGACATTGGCCTCCTATATCGTCAGGTCCGGAAAATCGACGGCCGATCCAATCACCACGCGGTCCCTCCAATCAAAGTGGACGGGACCTTCTGCGTTGAGGCAGAAGGAAAGGCTGACATCTTTGGCGATCACCTTGAGAGGCTGTGTAAGCGGGAGATCCGTAACGCTCAAGAATCAGCCCCACCCTGCTGGGAGCCGCACAGTGGTCCATCCGCCGTGCCTGATGCGTCCGTCGACCTGTACTCAATGGCTGAGCTGAACCGAGCGATTGGTGAGCTACGACATACAACGTCCCTCGACCCTGACGGGATCTGTTCTGAAGTCCTCTCCCATGTGGGAGAACCTACAAAGGAGCTGCTCCTAGAACTGTTCAACATGTCCTGGAAGCACGCATTCGTTCCGAGCAATTGGCGCGAAGCACACGTCGTCCCGGTTCCGAAACCCGGCAAGGACCACAGCCTCCCAGAAGGATACAGACCCATCTCCCTCACTAGTGTGGTGGCGAAGCTGATGGAGGTGATGGTGAAGAATCGTCTGGTATTCTTAGCTGAAAGTCCTGATATCCCATCGGTCCTACCATTTTGTGACAAGCAGGGTGGCTTCCGTAGAGGGAGGGGAACTGAGGAGCAAGTCTGTAGCATCGTCTCCGCGCTCGATAACGCCCGTCGTAATCTGCGTTTCTCCTGCCTTCTTTCGTTCGATCTTGCGAATGCTTTCGATACGGTCGACCACGATCGATTGCTAAGGGTCATGGAGCAGCGCGGGCTCCCCTCATGTTTTCTGCTCTGGGTGCAAGCCTTCCTTAGAGACAGAAAAGCAGCGTATAAGGTGGACGGTGTGACTGGAAAGCAGGTCCCTCTTGCACGGGGTGTCCCTCAAGGGACTGTGCTTGGTCCAATATTGTTCCTATTCTGCATTGACGAGTTGGGGGAGCTGCTTGCTGACCTCGGTACGAGCATGGGTAATACAACAGATGGTCAGCCGATACTTACACTGTCGTTGTTCGCGGATGACGTCGGAGTGGTCGTCACCGGGAATAGCGTTGATGAGCTGAAAGAGAGAGCACAGGTGGTTGTTTCAGAGGTTGAAAAATGGGTTGAGAAGGTGAACATGAGCCTTGCTTACCACAAGACGAAAGCTCTATTCGTCCGCCCTCACGGGGTGAACGTGAAGGCTCCCCTGGTCCTCTTTTCACCGTCGACAATTTCGGTGCAGGCGCGACAGTTACTTGCGTGGATTACGAGCGAAACCTGTTCTTTCTGGGCGAATACCCCTGAATACGCGCAGCATCACAAGAAGCACATTCTGAAACTTGACGGCGTTGACCACCCCACCGTTGAAGACGCAAAAATGGTCCAGGCGAGGAGAAAAAACGGCGCTGTTCAGCTAGTAGTCGCACACCGCATCGACTGGGTTAAAGAAACGAAGTTCCTCGGTTTGGTAATTGACGATGAGCTCTCGTTCAACCCGCATGCTGAACGAGTCGTCAATATCATGTCCAAGAGAATGAACTTGTTACGGCACGTTTCTGGGAAGGCGTGGGGTTGCAGCACGACAACACTCCGATGTCTGTACTTGACATACGTTCTCCCAACAATAACGTATTGTCTGTCGGTATATGGCGCCTACTTGTTCCTTCCACAAGGCGGTAGAAGAGGCTTCACGAGCCCGTATCTTGAGAAATTCGAGAAGCTGCACAGGCGCTCGCTGACGTACGTGCTGGGGTGTAGGAAGGGTATATCGGACCTTGTCGCCACTCAAGAGGCCGGTATCCCTCCCATCAAAGTCTACATCGACCACCGCCTTGGCAGCCTTTACGAAAAATTGAAACTGCGAAGCCTCCTCTGGGACCGAACCCTCAACGCACCAGCTACCCCGCTGGCCCGTTATGTTGACCTTGAAAGGAGAGCGGGTACACGTGACCCTCCGCGTGAGACGTTCGTGTTCAACCCGTTTGCACCCTGGTCCCTGCGTCCTCCAGTTGCAATTCATCCCTCGTTACCGGAGGGTAAGACCCCGGCCGAGAAGAGAAGCATCGTGGAAAAACGTCTCCGTGCGTTGCCATCACCCGACTGCACGGCATGGGCTGATGGTTCGGTCATGAAGCAAAGTCTCCCGTCGCCCCCTCCTGTAGGGGACCCGGGGTTCGACCGTCGGCAACTGCGTTGGCAAGTCTTCTACAACGATGCGACAACGTGGGGCGGAGCTGCCGCTTATTTGGAGTTCGGTCCTTCGGTACGGCTAACCGATGCACATGGCTTTGACGTCCGATTCGAACACGGCTGCCCGACAATCTCCAGCACCTGTCCGGCTGGCAAGTTCCCGTCGAGCACAAGAGCTGAGACGATCGCGATGGTTGAGACCCTCAGAGTACTGTTGGCTGTGCTGCCGCCGACTGATGTACCTCTCGAAATCCTCATCCTGAGTGATTCCCAGTCGCTTCTCCGAGACCTCTGCAACGGCCCGCATGCCCAGAAACAGCCATTGATGATTGAAATCTGGCTAGCGCTCAACGAACTCAACTCCCGTGGGTACCGTCTCACCATCCAGTTCGTTTACGGTCATTGCGGCCTGCGGGGCAACGAAGTGGCTGACAAGCTCGCCAAGGACGCCGCTGGTCGCCACTACAGAGCTATGACGGGCCCGACATTTGGTGTCACCAGGGTGCATCCTCCGATTGCAGCGGTTGATGCGTCAGCACGCTATAAATCGCGGCTCACCCGGGAGTACAACGAGAGTATGGCGATCATGGCTTACGGGCGGGCTGCGATGGCAGGTAATGAAACTCCGTTTGCTGGCATTGTGAACGGGCGCGTTATCAAGCGCCGTAAGGACCTCACAAATCGGGCGGAGAAGGAATCGCGCCAGTTGCGGACGGGTCACCACCCGCTTGTCATGACGATGTACTCAGCTGAGTACTACACGTTGCATCGTTGTGACAGGCGCCAGCTTTTCCTCCCCTGCCCAGTCTGTGGTCGCCGCTCCCGTAGTCCGCTGGAGCACTTGTTCGTGAGCTGCACCGACCTCGTGACCCAACGGCTTCGGGACAGCATGTGGGCAGACATGGCTGGCAAGTGTGGTCGCTCGGAAGGCTTGAAGCACGTAGGATCAAAGGATAAACTTTGGCTCCTGCTGTTCCAGCATCCAGAGGTTGCTCTTCGATACCTGCAGGAAGTTGGGGCTATACCGCGGTACCGGATCCTGCTCAATGACGATAATCTGCTGTGGAGCAATGCAACAACTCCTGCTGTCTCGAGCGACATGCTCTCGGCCTGGAGCTCTCAGACCGTTCTATCGCAGTTGAGTTCGCCTGTGGTTCCGCTGCTTTCGAGTCAACCGGTACCTGGGCCGGATACCAGTTCGAACGGCAGTCAACTCGCCGGGCCTCAGCACGAATCAGATCGCTCTCCGACACCAGACCTGGATTCTTGCACTGGCACGCTCCGGTTCAAGGACGCCCTGGACATGCAGGATGCGGCTTCAACAGCCAGCAGTGGTCCGGGTGAGTGGGCCTGAGCGGGCTCGTCCGTCTACGTCTGCCTGCTGTCCGCCACCAATTTTTTCAAACTCAATCAAAGACTCAAATTGTCTCAATCCTCCCTCCTCAAACCGAACACTGAACGGTCCTCATCCCCGAATCGAAAACCAACACAATCCTAACGTCCGCGTCGCCAGAGGGTCGGAATGAAGTTGGCTGCAGATAGCAGCTAGCGGCTTTCAAAGCCGTCCGTGTCGGGCCACAACCGCGGCTGCCGTTGGTCACCCTTGCGACGAAAGGCCAGTCGTAGGCCTTGACAAGTGGCTGTCTGCGAAGCGGCTACACCGCAGGTCACTTGTAGTTACTGCCTATACACGTACAAATGACTGTGCAACAAGCATGCGCTCTTCGAAAAAACGTTGTTCCAGTGGAACTTCCACTCGCTACCAGTAGACAAAATGTTGTCAATTGCCTCGTTCAGTGACAGTGTCTAACACAGTGACTGTGCTCCAGATATGGTCGGCAACCCGAGCAATGGGCTCGGTTTAGTCGTTAGTCAAAGAGCTGACCTGTGCCACCAAACACCCCCGATCCGGCCGGCCAACGCAAGAAGGCCGAACGGAATCGGAACAAACGTTAGTAGAGTAGACTAGCACAATGATACGTCGTTGAATGATCCACATGTCTTAGAAACTAGGACGGTTGGCATCAGGCAGCTACTAGTTAGTCTCGGGCGCTCCACCTGACCTACCCGGCCCCACTAGAAGGCCTTCATGGGGGGATCAGTTTGCAGGAAGCCCCGACAATCGAACTCCTCCCCGTTTCCATTTTTCTTTCAGTATCAGTTCAGTTTCTAACCCGACAGTAAACCCGGCCCAGTGAAGCCGTTGCCTACGGGCGTCGACATGAAAAAAAAAAAAAAAATGGCCCGAGGTTTGGCAACATAGCCTAACGGTTACCGCACCCTCCTGGGCCCCTGTAAGCCATGGTTCGATTCTCCCGGTCCGATTTTTTTTTTTTGCGATTTTTCGGTGTGAAAAGCAGCCGTCTGGAAAAGATTTTCGAGGTCTTTTTGGGAAATTTTTTGGTTTTCGAGTAGTTCTGGGATGCGCGATTATGGGCAAGCTGCCAGCTAGCCCAGCGATCAAAATCTGACCCCCTCCTGGATGCAGAGAGAAAAAAAACCGATCTCCAGGACCCCATTTTTTCGGGTGCCGACCTCCATTTCCGGGGGGGGGGTCGGTCAAAATTTTTATCCGACCAAATATTCGGAAAGCCCTGTCCTCAACGGATTCAAACGTGTCCTCAAAATCTCGAAACCGACCATTTTCGGACCTGCAGATGGAAATTTTCGGCAGAAATCCGAAAAAAGCCGAAATCTGTGACACTTTTTCGTGGAATGGGTGATATTACAATTGAACTGTATCACCCATTCCACGAAAAAGTGTCACAGATTTCGGCTTTTTTCGGATTTCTGCCGAAAATTTCCATCTGCAGGTCCGAAAATGGTCGGTTTCGAGATTTTGAGGACACGTTTGAATCCGTTGAGGACAGGGCTTTCCGAATATTTGGTCGGATAAAAATTTTGACCGACCCCCCCCCCGGAAATGGAGGTCGGCACCCGAAAAAATGGGGTCCTGGAGATCGGTTTTTTTTCTCTCTGCATCCAGGAGGGGGTCAGATTTTGATCGCTGGGCTAGCTGGCAGCTTGCCCATAATCGCGCATCCCAGAACTACTCGAAAACCAAAAGATTTCCCAAAAAGACCTCGAAAATAATTTCCAGACGGCTGCTTTTCACACCGAAAAATCGCAAAAAAAAAAAAATCGGACCGGGGGAATCGAACCATGGCCTACAGGGGCCCAGGAGGGTGCGGTAACCGTTAGGCTATGTTGCCAAACCTCGGGCCAAAATTCGCTTTTAGCGCCCGCTCAGTTGGAATTCTTATCGGAAAGTGCGAGATCGTCATTTACTCGTTTCCAGTGTCCCAGGACGGTATTTCTGCTCTCTCAGACCCGGTTTGCGAAGAACTCAAAATGAGTCCAAAAATTCTCACTCGGTAGTGAACAAAAAAAATTTCCGCCGTTTTTTTAGCCCATGGTCCAGAGGTTACCACACCCACACAGGGGTTTGTGGGTCGGTGGTTCGATTCCCGCCGGAAATCGTTTTTTTGGGTTTTTGAAACAACCCCAAAACCGACCTTTTGTCCATCTGCACGCCAGATTTTGGTCGCCACGCGAGCTGATTGCTTGCCCATAATCGCCAGGGATAGCTCTTTCCATCCCAAAAAAAATTTCCCAAAAATTCCAAAATTTTGACCCAAAACGGGCTGCTTTTCAGACGGAAAATCTGTGACACTTTTTCGTGGAATGGGTGGTATATTACAATTGAACTTTTTTTTTGGGAAATCGGCGCACTCCAACCGTATATTACAATTGAACTGTTTGTGTGGTCACTGTTACACTACGATTGTGCACAAGGCCTGGCATTTCTGCTGGCTTTTTTTCTGTTTTGACTCATGAATCATCAATGGCATGATAGACCACTGCAGTGAAAAGAATTATTTGAGGAACAACACGAATTTTGCCAACGTATTTTGTAGTCAGTCACATAGCCCAGGCCTTTCAACCTTGCTCAACCTTGGTGAACGAATTGAAAAGGAGAAGGCTACGAACCGAGGAACATCGAGCCAACGGACTCAGGGTCAGAGTCAGAGTCAGACAAGCCAGTCCCAGACTCAGGGGACCCTCGAAGGCTTTGTGCGCAAGAGGGCAAACTTCGAGTCCGATGCGGACGACGGATGCGATACTGATTCTGAACAACCCAAGAAAAAGCCAAAGGTGCCTAAAGCTTCAAACAGCCAAAGTCAAACCTCCAGTGAAGTTCAGGGTAGCAAAAAGGGTCGCAAGGTAAAAAAAGCCCCCCATTCTCAAGATGCGACAAAACTAAAGAAGGCGAGAAAAGAAGAAAAAGAAGAACACGTTCCGTCTCCCAGCATCCCAAAGGAAAGCCAAACGCAGTCTAAAGTTGAGTCCCAAGCCGAGGCTCGGGCTGAGCCCGAGGGAGCACCCCGTCTCGTTCCGCAGTGCGGTTGTGGCGCTTTCTTCTGTCGGCGGCCCGAAAGCGAGTGGTTTTGTGACAGGAAGGGGTGTCAGTGGCATGAAGACCAAAAAGTTGGTCAGGATGCTGCTGCAGGTGAGCGGTCCTGGTTTTGCAAGGACTGCGACTTCGACTACTGTGACGAATGCCTCCCGGAGTCAGTAAGATGGGGGCAGCCTCAGTAAAACCACGATGCTTTAAGACAAATCTCAATGCTCCTTTTGAACAAGCCATCAGATTTCAGCCCTTTTGTTTTCTTCTTTAGCATAGCCAGCCTCAAGTCAAGAGGCACCTCATCAGTGGCATCACCGAGCGCTTTTGTCCATCCCTTTTTCCGTTTGCGTCCGCCGACAGCCCTAAGTTGAGAGCGACCGACGACATTTACACGAAAGACGTGCCCAGTGGTCGGAGGAGACATCGCGATGTAATCCGGAGGCCGCGGGTTCCTTACCTGGCACCAGGCCGGACCAAGACAACCAAGTTACCAGCCAATTTCTACCAGGCAAACTGCACTTCAATTGTAATATACTAGTGTTTTTGGGGGGGGTCTGAGACCCCCCAATTCCACGCCGTGTATCGTTATATTACAATTGAACTCAATTGTAATTGGCCCCCCCCTGTAGCTACAGCGTAGCTTTTTGAGGTGAAGTCCTAAATATGACGTTTGAAACTTTTTTTGCCCACTCTATTACTATTTCAAACTTTTATACCATTCTATTACTACCCCCAAACTTTTATTCGAGACTGGAGGTCCTATGAACATGCAATGTGAATAGCCTCTATTCGAGCCAACCCGGCTTTTTCGAGACTGGAGGTCCTATGAACATGCAATGTGAATAGCCTCTATTCGAGCCAACCCTGGCACCTGTTTCATAGCTGTCAGCCACAAGGTAGCCACTAGTGGCTAATTGGGAGCCACAAAGTAGCCACAAACCTTGTGGCTACCTTTGTGGCTAATTATGCAAAATTTGGATACCCAGGAAAACCACGTGAAACTAGTTTTTTTGGCCAGAAAATGCATCTAAAACACAATTTCTGATGATTTTGACAGGTTTTTGGGCCCGAATTTGGGTAAGCTGCTTCGCCCTGGCCTCGTATCCTCATCCGCGAGTCAGCGGCAACGTTGGCAACTCTATCAGTAACTTCGTACAACACTGCAAGTAATTCAAGGCTTGAAAAGTTCAGAAAACATCAACAAGCTGCTGCATCTTGCCAACACGGTCGCAGCACCAATGCTAATGCCATTGTTCTGGTACATTTTGAGTCAGAGAGTGCACCGGAGGAAGACGAACCCGTCGAAAGCGATGTTGATATTTCAGACCGCAGAGTCAGTACGAAGCTGCCAATGCTTCTGTTGCCAAGTTTTGGAGCAGGCAAGGAATCAATTTAGTTCAAAGGGTCGCTTGTCCGCAAACCCGTTTCAGTTGCGGGGTGCATAGTCTCCAACTTTTCCTGCTAAAGGACCCAAACCACGCCGGTGACAGCCGTACTAGTAACGGCGATGCACTGATATTCTAAGATACCCAAGGTTAAACAGGACAGCAACGACCCAGCAAACGGAGCATTTCACAATTACGACAGCTCTTCTACTCGGTGTGCAAGCTACCCCGTCACCAGCGAGTTTGCTTGCTTGCTTGCAAAGTGCACAGAGCTCGCAACTTCACACGACAGCAGGCATAGTTACTATGATAGTACAGCAGGAGCACACTGACAGTGTGACTGACTCCCTGTAACAGCTGTCACTGAGTGGCACTGTTACACTTGTTGCAATCAGCGTCCGAAAGAGTTCAAGGAGGAGCCAAAGATCCGAGAAAAGTAGCGGGGGCAATCTCTCACACGTCTTGGAAATTCCTCGCAGGCTCCTGTAGCACAGGCCCAGCCAAGGCACAAGGGAAAGTTGAAAGTGACTGACTTGCGACAATACCAGTCCAGCAGGGCAGCACGGGCCGCAGGCCCGCGGCAGGGAGCTCAAGCTCAGTCACCATCCGCCAGCTCCTGACTATTATCAGACGGCTGCCACGTTTTCTTTGCAGCTTTCTGGCAGCATTCAAATCTGTTTGGCTGCGGCGGTACTTGCCGCTCTCTCCCACTCCTCCTCTGGGGTCATTCAAGAGGCTCGGAGAGCGCCGGTCGCTGGTTGAGAGGCCCTCTCAGAGGGTTTCAGGACAGAAATGGTAAGCGCTTTGCAAGTAGAATGGGTCTGTCACTCTCGCCATAGCTGTCAGCCACAAGATAGCCACTAGTGGCTAATTGGGAGCCACAAAGTAGCCACAAACCTTGTGGCTACCTTTGTGGCTAATTATGCAAAATTTTGGTACCCAGGAAAACCACGTAAAATTACTTTTTCTGGCCGGAAAATGGGTCTGAAACACCTTTTTTGATGTTTTTTTGGCAAAATTTGACCTGTCACGACCCCCTTCTGCTAACTCAGGCATGTCTCGGATAGAAGTTGGCCCCGTACCGTGGGCATACATGGCCCCTTGACAGTAACTCGAATTCATGTCACTTGAATCAAGTCAAAATGATAGCATCGTACTGAACCTATCAGATTCAGAACCGTTCTAATTGCAAAGCGCTTCTATTTTGGTCTTCTGAACCCTTCGGCTGCCAGCTGCCAGCTTGATCACTTACAAATGAACGGAGAACGAAGGCATTCGACAAGCAGCGATCGGTGTGGACGAGCCCACAGAGGAGGAGCGGGAGAGGGCGGAAAGTACCGCCGCAGCCAAACAAAGTTGAGTGGTGCTAGAAAGCCGAAAGGAAAAAAGTGTCAGCCCGATGAAAAAAGTCATGAGCTGGCGGATGAAGCGGGGGACTGACTGATGCTAGGGCTCCCTGCCGAAGAAGACTGCGACTGCTGTCGACGAGGGGAGCCAATTCCCCACTCTTGGGCCCAGGGGGCAAGTACAGGAATCTGGGAGAATTTCGCAGCAAGACGTGTGAGCACTTGTCCCTCCTTTTTTTCTCGGTTCTTTGTCTCCTCCTTGAACTCTTCCGGAAGCAGCTTCGGCACATTTATTGCAACAAATGTAACAGCAGTCACTGTTTCAGGTTGCAAGCTGCTTCTGTAACGCGTAAGCTGGCGGGAAAGCACCTTGAAATTTCGCTCAACGGCCGCCTCCGTGGTCGCGCACTTTGCAAGCGAACAAGCAAACTCGCTGATGGCGGGGTAGCTCACACGCCGAGTAGAAGAGGTCCAGTATTTGTGAAATGCTCCGCCATTTGCTGGGACCTGCGCATGGCACCAGAATTCCTGCAGCTCGTGAGCAACTTGGGACACCCTGTCTGGAAAATTACCCAAGGGTCGTTGCTTCCTGTCTGCATACGCTCCTACGTATTTAAAAATTTCAGCGCGCATTGTCGCCGCTTTGTCTTGTGGCCACGCTGCGTGGTTTTCTTTTGGGTTCAACCCCTCAAAAAGTGAAATGGCTGCAAACGAAAAGTTTTTTTCTTTGCGTTCCTTCCAAATGGCGGATACGCGCTTGTTTCGAGCGGGTCCCTCTGTCTTTAGTTTCTGCGCGTGTTCATCAAGGTAAGCCAGAACCCCCAACATCCCTTCCAGACTCATCTTGTCTGATTGGACAACATCAGTAGCCACAGCAAAGGGCTCACACGCAGATCCCAAAGCTTTGAGGTCGGCCCAGTACTCGTCGCCCAACAAATTTTTAGGGTCGACATACTGTCTCAGTGCCAAGTGCCTTCTCATGGAATCAAAGTAGCTGTTCCATCTGACACTTGTGTGCGCTAACAGCCCTTTGGCGTTTTTCTTGGCAACCCCTGCCGCCATTTGCGCGGCTTTGATGTCGTTGTTCCGTTTAACGTTGTTTGCCGTAATAAATTTTTCCACGCAACTAACAAACCCCCGACTTTTGTAAATGTCCTTCAGGACAAGTTGGAGACTATGAGCACCGCATCTGAAAACTAGGAGACCCTTGGAACTCAAATGCTCCCTTGTCTGTTCCAAAGCGTCGTCAACAGAAATACTGTCAGCTTCGGCATCTTCATCCTGGTTGCTGTCTGATTCTGAACTACTATCTTCACTCTCGTCTTCCGATTCACTCTGTGCATCGAAAGTTTGAAGAGCTTTTTGCATCGGCGAGGCGTTGTCCGCAACTACACCAACGACGTTGATTCCGTGCTCGTGCAGTTGACTGAGAATGCTGTCGAGGTGGCTCGCGGTCGTGACTGCTGTCAGCGAAGTACGAGCCTCGATGTCCGTGTAGTGGAACACAGAGCTGCGACAGGCAAGTGAAATACCTAAAAAAGTACGACGACATTTTGTCGCTCCGTCCACAAGCAGGCAGACGTCTTCGCTGGTCAAGGTGCAGTGGAGTGTTTCCCGCAGTCTGCTGGCCAGGTTTCTCACACGATCACTTAAGGCGCGGCGTGTCATCCTTACACTCGAGAAAGCGCGAAAATCGGGCGATTCAACCAAGGAGAACGGCAGGTTGTGTCGCGCGAACGTGAAGGCAACGTGATCTTCTGCGTCGAGTCCACGTGTAGTCGGGGCTCCTGACGCCGACGGGGGAGTAGTTGTGCGTCTCTTGTTTGCCTCCAAGTCTGCTTCGGCTTTTCGTTTCCTGTCCTCTTTTGTCTTTTCAGAATGCTCTTTCTTGCGCAACTGGGCCTCCTTGTTGTGATAAAGGTCAAAATGACGCTTTGGAGTACCCCTTGCCAGGCGCATAGAACGGGCCTGCGTGCAACTGGCGAGACGACACGTTGCCTGGCTGCCCACGACTTTGAAGTACGTGTCGAGATCCCAGGTCGCGGATGAGGCCAGCACGTATCGCGGGTCGTCGTCTTGTGCGAGTCCCTCGTCATTCAAGTTTCCTAAAACTGTGCCTTCGGAAAAGCCCTTCGGTGTCTTCGGCGGTGGTTGAGCAGCCTCAGCAGGTGGTTGAGCGTCTGGGTTCGGCAATGCAGGTGCCTCTGCGACAAGCGGTTGCTGGGCATCGGCGGCGGGAAGCAGCTTCTTCAGCACAATTTCCACACACGTCGAAATTGCACACACTCGCTTTCTCGAGCGAACTCCACTGCTGTACCCGCAGACGTCGCAGTCGTATCCTCGTGTGTCCTCGCTTTGTCGCTTGAAATCAATGGCGAGCTCTTTCATCTCGACCTTGCAGTGGATGCAAGCACACGCGGTATTCGGAGCATTGTTAGCCATTTTGGCAAATTGTGGCGAGGTGCAGCAATTTCTACTACAATTCTAGACTGTTTCTTTTGTTTAGAACCTGAAATTGTTTTGGTATTGCACCAAATGCTGCAGCCTACTACGACAGGGCTATCGCTGAGCACGCAACCAGGATACCGAACTCAGAACGTAGCAGCTACCCAAAATCGTGGCCAAAAACTCACCAAAATCATCAGAAAATGTGTTTCAGATGCGTTTTCTGGCCAAAAAAGCTAGTTTTACGTGGTTTTCCTTGATACCAAAATTTTGCATAATTAGCCACAAAGGTAGCCACAAGGTTTGTGGCGACTTTGTGGCTAAATGGAGCCACAATGTGGCAACCTTGTGGCTGACAGCTATGCTCTCGCCAACCTGAATTATGCATGATTCTGTGTGCATAATGCCTACTACTACTTTAGTAGCAGTAGCGGTTTAGTAAACCGTTTACCAATGGTACCCCAGGGTGCGCAACCAGGATGCCGAGCCCAGGGTGTAGCAACTAACCCGTATTCTGGCCCAAAACCCTGTCAAAATCGTCAGAAAACGTGTTTCAGATGCATTTTCTGGCCGAAAAAGTTAGTTCCACGCGGTTTTCCGTGATACCAAAATTTTGCATAATTAGCCACAAAGGTAGCCACAAGGTTTGTGGCTACTTTGTGGCTAAATGGGGCCACAATGTGGCAACCTTGTGGCTGACAGCTATGCCTGTTTTGCCCTGTGCACTGTGGCCTCACTGCCGGGCCCGCTGCAGCATACCGAGCCTCAGTGAGGGTCGGTGAGGCTGCAACCACGCAGGCGGCGAGGGTGATGCATCAGGGAAGCCTGGGGCGCCAGAGTCACGACGGTTCCATGAAGCGAAGCCAATCAGGACCCCAACAGCAGAGCGAAGAGCACTCGAGACAGTGTGGGCCCGGAGCCCCGGGCTGGAGCTCTCATTGCACTCCAGAGCCCCGGGCTGAGTCAGGTATTTGGCCGGTACCACCACTTACCAACACTTGGGCAGATGCTGCAGTGTGGACTGCCGAAGCCACCGTTTAGACCAGTCACTCCCATCGGGGTAAACACCATTCTCACACTTTTTCAACAATTCTTACCATTCTCACACGGTTGCAACAAATGCTACCATTCTCACACAGTCGCAACAAATGCTACCATTCTCACACAGTCGCAACAAATGCTACCATTCTCACACAGTCGCAACAAATGCTACCATTCTCACACAGTCCAAACAATTTCTTACCATTCTCACACAGTCGCAACAAATGCTACCATTCTCACACAGTCCGAACAATTTCTTACCTTTCTCACACAGTCGCAACAAAATGCTACCATTCTCACACAGTCGCAACAAATGCTACCATTCTCACACAGTCGCGTGTACACACAAAATGATTAGAAAGCTACAGGGCAGTGTGAGGTTTAGCTACAAAAAGCTACAGCTAGCTACAGCGTAGCTTTTTGTAGCCTTTTGTAGCTCTTTTTTTGGGGGGGGGTTCCCAGCCCATTCAGGATACTTTTCGCCCCAATTTCTTCAGTTTCGAAGTTTTCTGGGCATATTTTGGCGTGTTTCCTGGCACCTGCTTTGCCCTGTGCACTGAGGCCTCACTGCCGGGCCCGCTGCAGCTTACCGAGCCTCAGTGAGGGTCGGTGAGGCTGCAACCACGCAGGCGGCGAGGGTGATGCAGCAGGGAAGCCTGGGGCGCCAGAGTCACGACGGTTCCATGAAGCGAAGCCAATCAGGACCCCAACAGCAGAGCGAAGAGCACTCGAGACGGAGCCCCGGGCTGGAGCTCTCATTGCACTCCAGAGCCCCGGGCTGAGTCAGGTATTTGGCCGGTACCACCACTTACCAACACTTGGGCAGATGCTGCAGTGTGGACTGCCGAAGCCACCGTTTAGACCAGTCACTCCCCATCCCCAAAGCCCCTCGGGGCCTCCTGGGGATTCGCCACAAGAAGAACGCACTCACCTGCCCTTTGGAAGATAGTGGAGACCATTATCAAAGACCGCCCCACGTTCCTCCATCGATGGACTCCTCAGTCCGGAGGCTTCCGGGTAGGGAGAGGCACAGAGAAGCAGCTCTACACCGCAATCAACCGGAAAAAAGGCCGATTCACATGCTGCTCGTCTTCGACCTGGCGCGCGCTTTCGACGGGCAGCACGCTCCCGACAGGCGGGACTCCCGGGAAGAGCACGCCGCTCAGCACGAATCAAAAACGCAGTCCGGCCACTAAAGCAGTAAAGTAGTGAGCGATCTACGACAAAACGTGGTCACGGAATCGTGTGAGCGGCCTGCAGATGCAGGTACTGGGTGGTCGTTCGGTAAGGTCACACTCGTCTGCCGAAACCCTTGTAGGCTTCAAATTGAAGTCAATGGCCGGCAGCTCGAAGAAAGTCTCCGTTCCCAGCTGAGTCATCACCTGTTCAAGACTGCTGGATCTGGCGAAACGCCGACTGAACCCGGAGGCCTTGCCGATCCTTACCGCACCCCAGACTCTGCAGACGTCGCCGCCACCGCGCTACGAACGCGTGGCTGTCACTCCGCTGTGCTTGTTCCGCGGCACTGCTGCCGGCAGCCACACTCGGTTTTCACAAACCGAGGAGTTCATCCAAATTATGATCAAGGAAACAATACGAGACGTGTCACGAAACTTTAGCCTGCAACGCAGCACACGTTGAGCCGTGCGGGGTGCTGCGGGTGACTGTACTAGTAGTACAGAACAGTGTGGGGGCTGGCACCGGTGCTGGTCGGTGCCCGGGAACAGTAGGGTCGGGTCGTAGGGTGCACGCATGCCCGACCCTACTGTAGACTTCTTGGGAAATCGTGATGACTCCGTTTCGTCGTTCGACTGTTTTCTTCTGCCTAACGGCCTTCGACAAAGCTTCGTGGTGGTTGGTGATTTGCAACTTGACTGCTACAGTTGGCAGCCCGGGGCCGGGTCTGGACGTACCGATTCGTAGCCGGATGATGCATCTCTGCTGGGAGTGCCGCCCACTGTGAGTGCGGCTCAGCATTGAGTTCTTTGAAGTACATGAACCACATGGATTAGCATGCACTGGACTGGCGGCTCAGCAGTGAACTCAGGCGCGGCTCAGTACTACGACTCCTTGCGCAGCGCAATAGTAGTGGCTCGGATGCGTGACTCGTCCTCATCGGACTGCAGCCTGTGATACAGGCTTTCAACAGCCACCAGTATCAGCAGGCCGTGTAGCCAACACGGCATGCGTCACAGTCGACCCGGCTACCGCGATGCTCGCCGAGAAGCGTCAGACTCTGACTCAAGACCGAACTGATGCTGATGCAGAATGTCGGGCAAAAAGCTACTCTTGGTGAAAGACTCCAGGTGCAGCCACGGTCCGGCTGCCTTACTGTCCTGCCCGTACACAAAGCTAAGGATACGCACGTGTTTTTGTATTGACCAAGTTTGGAAGTCCCACACAGGCCGGTGCCGGGGCTCAACCTCGCGCGGAGAGCCCCGCGGCGGCACTGGAATGGATCTACTGTTGAAACGTTGAAACAGTAGAAAGTGCCCCCCTGTTGTAGTCCCGGAGAAAAAAAAACCCCGGCACCGGCCAGCCCCCCAGACCGTGTCAGGGGCGGCCGATTTCCTTGGTTGTTTTCAAAGTGCGCACCCGAAAAACAACCCATTCTTGGGCCAGCTCAGCCCCGAAGCCCCGGGGCCAGCCTCCACACTGTTGGACTCGCTATTGTAGCCTGCAGTTGCAAGAGCCTTCCCCTACTGCGGCCTGTGCCAGTGCAGGAGACCGTACACTGCTACAGAGCAAGAACGTGAGCGCTGCCGACACTGACAGACGCCACAATCGTCAAAAAAAGTGGAAACCCAGGCGGAATTCGGGTTTGGGTGACGTTTCACATGGGTTTGAATCGTATTTTGATGGCACAAAAAAAAGGCTACAAAAGGCTACAAAAAGCTACAGGAGCTACAGTAGCTAAAAACTGTAGCAGCTATAGCTGCTACAAAAGGCTACTGTAGCTAAACCTCACACTGCTCGGTGAGGCTGCAACCACGCAGGCGGCGAGGGTGATGCAGCAGGGAAGCCTGGGGCGCCAGAGTCACGACGGTTCCATGAAGCGAAGCCAATCAGGACCCCAACCGCAGAGCGAAGAGCGCTCGAGACAGTGTGGGCCCGGAGCCCCGGCTGGAGCTCTCATTGCACTCCAGAGCCCCGGGCTGAGTCAGGTATTTGGCCGGTACCACCACTTACCAACACTTGGGCAGATGCTGCAGTGTGGACTGCCGAAGCCACCGTTTAGACCAGTCACTCCCCGTCGGACGGGCCCCCCAAAAAGCCCCTCGGGCCTTCTGGGGATTCGCCACAAGAACGCACTCACCCGCCCTTTGGAAGATAGTGGAGACCATTATCAAAGACCGCCCCACGTTCCTCCATCGATGGACTCCTCAGTCCGGAGGCTTCCGGTAGGGAGAGGCACAGAGAAGCAGCTCTGCACCGTGACGGCGGCAATCAACCGGAAAAAAGGCCGATTCACATGCTGCTCGCCTTCGACCTGGCGCGCGCTTTCGACGGGCAGCACGCTCCCGGCAGGCGGGACTCCCGGGAAGAGCACGCCGCTCAGCACGAATCAACCCCGACTACTTTACGCGTATTCCCCGGGTGAGAGTGCCCAAACTTGACACATTGCAATTCAAGTCACTTTGGCCCTTTGGAAAGTTTGGGGTTTTATAATCTTAGAATTTGAGTGGCGTCGGTTCAAACCCGCCTCTCTGGTCTTTGGTATTTGTTGCGACTGTGTGAGAATGGTAGCATTTGTTGCGACTGTGTGAGAATGGTAACATTTGTCGGAGCTTGTGTGAGAATGGTAAAATTTGTTGCGACCGTGTGAGAATGGTAAGGTTTGTTGAAACTTGTGTGAGAACGGTAAAAATTTGTTTTTTTGTGTGAGAATGGTATTTGCCCCCTCCCCATCGGACGGGGCCCCCCAAAAGCCCCTCGGGCCCTCCGAGAAGACGCTCGTGTAACGCTAATATATTGTCATATTTCATATTTAGAATGTCACGCTCATGTTACGCTACTGCACAGTCAAATTTGACTTGTCACGCTCGTGTCACGCTACTTTAGAGTCGAATTCGACAGGTAACGCTCGTGTCACGCTACTTTGCGGTCGAATTTGGCTGGTAACGCTCGAGTAACGCTAATATATTGTCATATTTAGAATGTCACGCTCATGTAACGCTACTGCACAGTCAAATTTGACATGTCACGCTCGTGTCACGCTACTTTAGAGTCGAATTCGACAGGTAACGCTCGTGTCACGCTACTTTGCGGTCGAATTTGGCTGGTAACGCTCGTGTAACGCTAATATATTGTCATATTTAGAATGTCACGCTCATGTAACGCTACTGCACAGTCAAATTTGACATGTCACGCTCGTGTCACGCTACTTTAGAGTCGAATTCGACAGGTAACGCTCGTGTCACGCTACTTTGCGGTCGAATTTGGCTGGTAACGCTCGAGTAACGCTAATATATTGTCATATTTAGAATGTCACGCTCATGTAGCGCTACTGCACAGTCAAATTTGACTTGTCACGCTCGTGTCACGCTACTTTAGAGTCGAATTCGACAGGTAACGCTCGTGTCACGCTACTTTGCGGTCGAATTTGGCTGGTAACGCTCGTGTAACGCTAATATATTGTCATATTTAGAATGTCACGCTCATGTAGCGCTACTGCACAGTCAAATTTGACTTGTCACGCTCGTGTCACGCTACTTTAGAGTCGAATTCGACAGGTAACGCTCGTGTCACGCTACTTTGCGGTCGAATTTGGCTGGTAACGCTCGTGTAACGCTAATATATTGTCATATTTCATATTTAGAATGTCACGCTCATGTTACGCTACTGCACAGTCAAATTTGACATGTCACGCTCGTGTCACGCTACTTTAGAGTCGAATTCGACAGGTAACGCTCGTGTCACGCTACTTTGCGGTCGAATTTGGCTGGTAACGCTCGTGTAACGCTAATATATTGTCATATTTAGAATGTCACGCTCATGTTACGCTACTGCACAGTCAAATTTGACATGTCACGCTCGTGTCACGCTACTTTAGAGTCGAATTCGACAGGTAACGCTCGTGTCACGCTACTTTGCGGTCGAATTTGGCTGGTAACGCTCGTGTAACGCTAATATATTGTCATATTTAGAATGTCACGCTCATGTAACGCTACTGCACAGTCAAATTTGACATGTCACGCTCGTGTCACGCTACTTTAGAGTCGAATTCGACAGGTAACGCTCGTGTCACGCTACTTTGCGGTCGAATTTGGCTGGTAACGCTCGTGTAACGCTAATATATTGTCATATTCATATTTAGAATGTCACGCTCATGTTACGCTACTGCACAGTCAAATTTGACATGTCACGCTCGTGTCACGCTACTTTAGAGTCGAATTCGACAGGTAACGCTCGTGTCACGCTACTTTGCGGTCGAATTTGGCTGGTAACGCTCGTGTAACGCTAATATATTGTCATATTTAGAATGTCACGCTCATGTAACGCTACTGCACAGTCAAATTTGACATGTCACGCTCGTGTCACGCTACTTTAGAGTCGAATTCGACAGGTAACGCTCGTGTCACGCTACTTTGCGGTCGAATTTGGCTGGTAACGCTCGTGTAACGCTAATATATTGTCATATTTCATATTTAGAATGTCACGCTCATGTTACGCTACTGCACAGTCAAATTTGACATGTCACGCTCGTGTCACGCTACTTTAGAGTCGAATTCGACAGGTAACGCTCGTGTCACGCTACTTTGCGGTCGAATTTGGCTGGTAACGCTCGTGTAACGCTAATATATTGTCATATTTAGAATGTCACGCTCATGTAACGCTACTGCACAGTCAAATTTGACATGTCACGCTCGTGTCACGCTACTTTAGAGTCGAATTCGACAGGTAACGCTCGTGTCACGCTACTTTGCGGTCGAATTTGGCTGGTAACGCTCGTGTAACGCTAATATATTGTCATATTTAGAATGTCACGCTCATGTAGCGCTACTGCACAGTCAAATTTGACATGTCACGCTCGTGTCACGCTACTTTAGAGTCGAATTCGACAGGTAACGCTCGTGTCACGCTACTTTGCGGTCGAATTTGGCTGGTAACGCTCGAGTAACGCTAATATATTGTCATATTTAGAATGTCACGCTCATGTAGCGCTACTGCACAGTCAAATTTGACTTGTCACGCTCGTGTCACGCTACTTTAGAGTCGAATTCGACAGGTAACGCTCGTGTCACGCTACTTTGCGGTCGAATTTGGCTGGTAACGCTCGTGTAACGCTAATATATTGTCATATTTAGAATGTCACGCTCATGTAACGCTACTGCACAGTCAAATTTGACATGTCACGCTCGTGTCACGCTACTTTAGAGTCGAATTCGACAGGTAACGCTCGTGTCACGCTACTTTGCGGTCGAATTTGGCTGGTAACGCTCGTGTAACGCTAATATATTGTCATATTTCATATTTAGAATGTCACGCTCATGTTACGCTACTGCACAGTCAAATTTGACATGTCACGCTCGTGTCACGCTACTTTAGAGTCGAATTCGACAGGTAACGCTCGTGTCACGCTACTTTGCGGTCGAATTTGGCTGGTAACGCTCGTGTAACGCTAATATATTGTCATATTTAGAATGTCACGCTCATGTAACGCTACTGCACAGTCAAATTTGACATGTCACGCTCGTGTCACGCTACTTTAGAGTCGAATTCGACAGGTAACGCTCGTGTCACGCTACTTTGCGGTCGAATTTGGCTGGTAACGCTCGTGTAACGCTAATATATTGTCATATTTAGAATGTCACGCTCATGTAACGCTACTGCACAGTCAAATTTGACATGTCACGCTCGTGTCACGCTACTTTAGAGTCGAATTCGACAGGTAACGCTCGTGTCACGCTACTTTGCGGTCGAATTTGGCTGGTAACGCTCGTGTAACGCTAATATATTGTCATATTTAGAATGTCACGCTCATGTAACGCTACTGCACAGTCAAATTTGACATGTCACGCTCGTGTCACGCTACTTTAGAGTCGAATTCGACAGGTAACGCTCGTGTCACGCTACTTTGCGGTCGAATTTGGCTGGTAACGCTCGTGTAACGCTAATATATATTCATATTTAGAATGTCACGCTCATGTAACGCTACTGCACAGTCAAATTTGACTTGTCTGTCACTCTCGTGTCACGCTACTTTAGAGTCGAATTCGACAGGTAACGCTCGTGTCACGCTACTTTGCGGTCGAATTTGGCTGGTAACGCTCGTGTAACGCTAATATATTGTCATATTTCATATTTAGAATGTCACGCTCATGTTACGCTACTGCACAGTCAAATTTGACTTGTCACGCTCGTGTCACGCTACTTTAGAGTCGAATTCGACAGGTAACGCTCGTGTCACGCTACTTTGCGGTCGAATTTGGCTGGTAACGCTCGTGTAACGCTAATATATTGTCATACTTTAGAATGTCACGCTCATGTAACGCTACTGCACAGTCAAATTTGACATGTCACGCTCGTGTCACGCTACTTTAGAGTCGAATTCGACAGGTAACGCTCGTGTCACGCTACTTTGCGGTCGAATTTGGCTGGTAACGCTCGTGTAACGCTAATATATTGTCATATTTAGAATGTCACGCTCATGTAACGCTACTGCACAGTCAAATTTGACATGTCACGCTCGTGTCACGCTACTTTAGAGTCGAATTCGACAAGTAACGCTCGTGTCACGCTACTTTGCGGTCGAATTTGGCTGGTAACGCTCGTGTAACGCTAATATATTGTCATATTTCATATTTAGAATGTCACGCTCATGTAACGCTACTGCACAGTCAAATTTGACATGTCACGCTCGTGTCACGCTACTTTAGAGTCGAATTCGACAGGTAACGCTCGTGTCACGCTACTTTGCGGTCGAATTTGGCTGGTAACGCTCGTGTAACGTTAATATATTGTCATATTTAGAATGTCACGCTCATGTAACGCTACTGCACAGTCAAATTTGACATGTCACGCTCGTGTCACGCTACTTTAGAGTCGAATTCGACAGGTAACGCTCGTGTCACGCTACTTTGCGGTCGAATTTGGCTGGTAACGCTCGTGTAACGCTAATATATTGTCATATTTAGAATGTCACGCTCATGTACGCTACGCACAGTCAAATTTGACATGTCACGCTCGTGTCACGCTACTTTAGATCGAATTCGACAGGTAACGCTCGTGTCACGCTACTTTGCGGTCGTAATTTG